>CM067347.1:32004391-32044391 GCA_034190875.2 Urechis unicinctus
AGAAACGAGGATTTCGACATGTAATTTATAATTTGAACAACTCTGGTGGGAAACTCGATCGACTGATGATGGCTTTAGCGATGGAACACATAGCCCCATTGTGAGCATAACCCCATTGTGGCACAGCACAATAGATGCACTTGACAGTAAGCGGCACCATATATGCGTATGTAATTGTTGCGTTCGATGCTGGCAAATAGTGTAGTTTGTTTTTGGGTGCAATGTGAGCTCCGCTGGAATGCAACTAGATGGAAAATCACCAATAGAATGACAATATAATGATGATATGTAATGTTTTTGCACTATTCGCGGACATTATTTTATTCTTTTCATGTTTTCTACCAATATGTCGCCATCCCACACAATACTGAAGTTAACATGCCGATTAACTAGAATGGAACATATTCCGATGCTTCATTTAATATGTTCGATTGATATAGCCAACCTACGAAATACAAATGCCGCTGTGGCATAGTGCAATGTCACAAGAGTTGCCTCTATAGTTATATCAAATGCATGTCGCACATATCACATTAATGGATATTCCTAATGGAAGGGAAATGGAGTTACGTCAATTGGCAGAGGCATTTACATTTGATTCGATTAATGCAAGGCATTGTTATCATCTTATAACCTAGTTAGAACCTAGTTCATCTCAACTATGAGCGCCATTTGCCACATACTAGGCAATTTTCATCGCCGAAAATCCACCACATGTATATCCTTGTAAAATTTTAATTTTAGAACAGCCTGTGGAGTGGCTGATTTCCATCGCTGAGAATGCGTTGTTACGTGTAACAACGAGAATGAATGACATAGTGGAACCGTTGGCTGATCAGACAAAATGTAATGCTATACCCGTAGGTACATAAGTGTATAATGCAGTGAAACATCATAATTGTAGAACGTGGTGATATAGAGCAGTTCCGGTTTCTGCACGCATGGTCATGCTTGTTTATCGAATAAAGCAATAAATTGTCTGTGTTTAATGTGGTTCTGTGGTTTTGGCGATAACGACAAATGTTGAAGTAAAGCAGGGAGTGACAATGATACGGTTTACAGTGTTTCCAACTTAATGACAATGTATCAGTGTCAGTGTGAAATTGTCCAGATTATTATCTTAAGCAGACATGTTATCGTAAGAGCTGTGAAAAATTATTTCCGGTAAATCGATGAAATTGCTATGGTAAGAGAAAAGCATTCCTGCTATGACATCACCTAGGCTTCAGAGGTCTGCTTTCAACCTGTCAGGTTATAACTACAAGCTTATTCACATCCTTGGTCCAATCATTGCCAATGTACAACCATTGATTTTTAGGACGCTACTCCGGTCACAAATAAACAAGGGAAAATGATAGCTTAATGAAGGTCCAGTGTTAGGTAGATTGCCTGACTGCTCACATGCACTGACTGATGCCTTCGAGATATATCTCAAAAGGCAGAAATAATTGGGTCTGAAATGTGGAGTAATTATGTAAGAAAGCAGTGTGGTGATTCCACTACAGGGACGTGAGAGATTTCTCATGGAAATGCATCATGGATATTCGGGAGCCACCAGAATGAATAAAACCCGACGCTAGAAGTTGAACGAGGAGACCTCAGTGCAATTAAATTATAAAGGACACTGTCTTAAGTGTTTATAGATACAACATCAACGTTCTGCGCCTGCCAGTGCCAAATTGCATCCATGGGAATTTCCTAATCTACCGTGGATGCTTATCCATTTGGACTACGTCGATCAATTTCAGGGTTATATGTTTTAATCGTCATAGACTGAAGCCCATGTGATTACTAAGTCAACATCTGACGCAACCATTTAGAGGTAGAGAGTAACTTTTTCTGCACATGGATTGCCAGAAATTCTTGTTAGTGATGATGGCAGTTGTTTCACAAGAGGTGACTATCAGTCGATCATGAAGAACAACGGAATCAACATTGAACACTCTTCACAATAACAACCTACTTTGAATGGCTTTGCAGAAAAGGCTGTTTAAGCATCCAAAAAGGAATTCAAGAAATAACGAGAAGGTACAATCATTAAATGGTACAGCGTTTCTAATTCTATTCTAGGATTATGCCACATACCGACGCCTCATTTTCACAAGCCGAATTACTGATGAAGCGTAAACTTCCTGACTGCAAAATACCTCAGCAGACGTCCGATTATGCTTGCTATCTTAACTACAAAGATCTTTTTATTGAAGTTTGGTTAGCATCGTATTACAAGCGGCTACATTGTCATCTTATATTATGAATGTATCTTGGATGATAATTTGATATTACCTGACATATGCATTACGAATACCTACACCTACCGAAAGGATTATCGTAATATTAACGATCATTCCTTCCAACAGTAATCGCTTGAGATAAGGCGGGTTAGGGTTAAATTACAGCACCACCACCGTCAGACCGACAATCGTGAAATGAAACCCTTATTTCAGTTGTTTGTCACTGATGTATTAAGGGTATAAGGATAATTCGTCGGCGTTAGACCTATTTCTGAATTAAATGCGTCAGTTTGATTCCATTCTTAACAATTTAATTGGGCGTTGTATCTGATACAATGGCATAATTGATGTGTTCCTTTTAGGAGAGCCATACTTTTGGGTGCAAGTGACGTTATCGTTAAACCCATCTTGTGTTGTAGCCATCTTTCTGAGCAGGATGCTTTTTTCAAGCCTCACTCTACTTTATTGCACTACAGTTTGTCATAAATATATCATTTAATCAGCCTTGTTGCATTTCACCGATATACACTTTAGATCAATACGTAGGTTGCTATAACAGATGCAATATTGCTAGGCCAGTCGTAGTTCATTTTTGTGTACACTCTAATAGTTAATCATATGTATCAACGTGATTAAAAGTTCTGAGTGACGAAACATATTAAATGTAAGGCATATGCATAATTTACGATTTTTTGTATCCTATGCTACTGCTTAAAGTATCAGCATGTGCTAAATCAAGCCATTTTAATAAGGAGTACAAGCAGATTGCCCGGCGTTGAAAAGCCGACAACAACAATAAATGGTCAAGATAGTTGTTCATTGGCATATGCGGTACGGATAATCTGTCACAGAAATAATAGATCCAAACTGTCACCACCTCCTGATCTCTTACTTGACCGCACCTCATTCTATGCCGGGACACCACTTATATACGTATCGTATCACCACCGTGAACGCCGCTGTGATAATAACGTACTCTCCACCATTATTCAACTCCCCCGAATTTCTTGTCGTTACCCAACACTGTCGTTACTTCACGTCCAACCCAGCACTCCACCCACCCTTACCCTAAATGCAATGCGCTATAGCATGTAATTCCCAGCCGCCCACTGATCGGGTTCATTCCACCCATTCGTCATAGTTTATAATTTTAATTAACCATACTATATGCATTTTCTTCTACTAACTACTTTTAAATAGTACGTTGTCAATTACCTGAACTCTTATCCATGTACTTGGTGACACAAGTCTCTTGGTTCAATGAAACACTTTTCCCGTGACTATATTCTACGATCGACACAAAATGGACAACGTCTTGTCCTTAATAAACCTGCTTTAACATGACAGGAGAAAGAGAAAATTATTCAGCTGCGCTTCCACCACATACTTAACGTGTCGAAATAAATAAGACAATTAAGTCTGATTTACTAATGTGCACCTAGGGAGAAGTACCGAGCTATACGGGGTTAACACGGAAGTCATTTCACATCGCCTTGGGTGGTATTCCATGGTATATCACACAACCACGGTAGACTTAGCCTCAATGATATATAATTCATGTGGAGCAAGCATATTTATATGCATTACGCGCAGTGTTTTTCACTTCAGGCAGCAGATAATCCACACTCTCGCTCGTGTGCAGGTGCACATGTGTATTTTACAGTCTCTGCATGACAAATTTGTTACTTAACTCTACTCGGACCAACCTACGTGACAATGTTTGGCGTCAGAATATTTTGACACACTGACAAATGAGGACGTCATAGTGCTTGGGAATGGATCTGATTCACCTGATGAGGGTGACAAATGTTTAAAGGTCAAAATTAACATTTTTGCAAACATAAACAAACGCCACCGAAGACGTTTTATAAAAACGCAATAATGAAAAATTCGACCTTTCCGGCAACTCGGCTAAAATCCTCCAGACCATTTTGCCCCGTCCAGTCGCTAGGGGCGTACCTCGTGACGTCATCTCGGCTAAACGAAATTTGTTTTTTTCCTCGAGAAGATGCTGACACGCGTGGATGAATCTTGCTGACACATATTATCCTTTCCATTCGTTTTTTTTATAAAATGTCGTCATCCGATGAAGACTGTGAGACGCCGGTAAAAAGGTCAGCATACGCACAGCAATGGGTTATCAATTGAACCGCTGAGGGTCCCACAAAACTGTCAAAGAAATGATACAGAGTCAGAATCTGAGTCGTGTTCCGAGTGTGATGCGAGCTCGTTGGTTCTTGATGGCAGCGAGGAAGTCGATGAGCAGCAATGTTTATGTAACAACTGCGCTGCTATGGCAACAGAAAAAGAGTCGAAGTGTTGCTTATTGTACCCAAAAATCGTACAATACATGCAGAACTCTTTCAAATGTAATACCCAGCATCCCAGCTTTGCTTCCAACTGCATGGACCAATATGTACTCGAGGCATTCAGGCACGAATTATACAGATGGATGGCCCTATTGGTGACGAGATTTGCCCCAATGAGTAAGTCTGTACTTAATTGTAATTTTACGGAGCAAATTATATACTTCCCAAGTTGCACTGAATCAAACAGCTATGAATAATGGGCTTTCATGTTCAAAAGAACATAGTATATCAACATACATTGGTAACTGCTATTGTGCTTGAGACAGTCGCCTAAAACGGCACCGAAATCAAATACATCCAACTGCCTGCACGAATCGCTCTGGTTCATCTCATTCCGCACCACAGCCAAATAAACTGCATTGATAAAACCAACTTCAGTGTTGTTAGTTTTGCGGGGTGGGAAATGCAGCATAGGACAAGCAAGTTTATTGCTACATGGCAAGTTGAGTATTGCTTCTTCACCAATATCCATCGACACGCTTACACAATATTTGAATTAATAAAGATTTACATGTTAAGTACATAAAAGGTGATATGGCCAGAATGGTAAAAAAGGGTGCTTATAATGACGGTGCCTTCATGTGCCATAGTCTGGGTCACATAGACACACAGGGTCATCCAGGAGGGAACACTTCTGTGGTTGTATATTTCAGATCATACAACTGACCATGTTTATTGGCTGAACGTGAATGGATAATGTTTATCTATCTCTTGTGGGCAGCATTTAATATAGATATTGGCGAACCTGAATTGCAATAACAGAAAAGGGAACAAAGTCAAGGGATCGACATTGCTCCATTTTTGAAATATATTGAAGTAATGCATAACGGTGGAATTAAGCAGGCTTTACATTAGGTATCAAGCAGTGGTAGGCGCCATTTCTCCACTAAATTTATAAGAGTGTTTGTGTAAAAAAAACATATGGCAATGTGGTTAAGTGCGTCACTGAGGCAATAACAATGCATGGTTTATTCCCCTCATAGAACTAATACATTTACCCATTTCCCTCCATTGCACTAACACAACATTAGCCACCGCGCTCGTTTTGATGACGTCAGGGCTGGGTGTATATTATGGTCTTGACGTTTCGGCGCTATCGCCACGATTTGTAATGCAATGAAGCGGAATACGATAAGCTCAAACGATGTGACCAAACCATGGGTCCAAGCAGAGCTTGATATTAAGGCTGAAGCAATTCTACGTTGTCTTATGTCATGGTGAAAGAGGCGAAGCGAGGATGTAAAGGTTGTGTCTGTGTGTGCTTGTATAGGAGTTAGAATAGCGTCACTGTACGGCGCATCAGGATTTGGCAGCAATGCGGTGTAGCATCGATTTAATCAGTGATTGTAGCGTATTTATTGAAGCAATATATGTGTGTCTTCCGTAAATATTTGTTTAACAAACATGAATTTTCCATGATTTTCTTTGTGCATGATTTACATTCATTCTGCCACCACTGGCGCTGCATTTCCTTGCATTGATATGTCCATCATAGTAATGTAAAGGCCATTCTAAATCATGACAGATCTGTTAGTACTCATTGTGCGACAAATAAGATATCATCAAGCAAACCTGATTAAACGCAACACATTATCTACAGAAAACGCCATATGCACTGATCGCTTCCGCGCAGACATCGCGTCCACACGCTTTGATTTGCACTACGCTCAAATAGAAGGGCCCTCGCTCACTGTAAAACAACAATACATTGACAAATCTTTTGGTGAACCATTTCGTTACTATGCAGCGCAAATGTGGCAGTATGTGTTAACCCAATGTTCGTTCCAAGTATCGGATACCATCGCTTTGACAATCAAAGTTGGGAAAATACTTTATGGCTCGGCGCTAACAAGAACAATCATGGCTAAAAGAGGTTGTAGCTATATATGTCCGTGTGTTTGCGCTCCGCTGCGACGGCCTGCAAATTTACTGCCCATTGCTTGATTGATAATAGGACCCTGGCTAACCATTTCAGTCGCAGGAAAGGCTATACCACTCTGATCGGAATTGAATAATATCCCTATAAAGACCAAAATGCAGTTATCCGTTCGGCGAAGTGGATTGTGCTTGATACAAACGTTAAAACAAATTTCAGAGACATTGTTACTGGCATAACATCCTCAGGTATAGAATACAATATTGACCATAAGAGCAGTGTCAATTTCAGCGCTATTGTCATTCCTATCACTTATAAGCAGCATCGACCATCAAGATTGCGATGCTCAAACATAGTTAATGCTGTTAAAAACAGTTTTATATATATAATGATATACATGTATATACATATTCGTCATATGTATATATACGTATATATATATATATATATATATATATATATATATATATATATATATATATATTTATGTATATATATATATATATATATATATATATATATAAATATATTTATATGCATATATATATATATATATATATATATATATATATATATATATATATATATATATATATATATATATATGCATCATATATATATATATATATATATATATATATATATATATATATATATATAATATATATATATATATATATATATATATATATATATATATATATATATATATATATATATATTTATATATATATAATCTACGGGGATAGGAAGAATATAAAGACATGCCATTTTCAGTTTACAGTGTGCTCCCTGGGGCACTTATGTTCACCAAAACAAATATCCTGACCACTGCGGAGTGCACAACTTTCTTGGGCTCATATATCAACCGCAGCCATATCTGTGTCTACACTGAAAATTCTGGACACTGCCATGTAGGTGCAAAGGTGCATTCGTTTTCTATAACTGGGCATTTATTAGTGGCTTCTTACCTCATCAATATATGTTTCTTGCCCATTTGCGTAGGGTGACAGTGAAAGCCACTTAACCTGTGATATCGGTGGAAGAACATACAAGTTTGGTGCGTACTCCTGGATTGACAGTAGTCGGCTGACCGCGACAAAACACAATGTATATATATATATATATATATATATATATATATATATATATATATATATATATATATATATATATATATATATATATATATATATATATATATATATATAGATATATATATATATATATATATATATATATCTATATATATATCTCTATATATATCTCTCTCTCTATATATATATATATATATATATATATATATATATATATATATATATATATATATTGCCTGAGCTTTTGTAAGTTGTTGCTGAACAAATGTGCTCCACACAGTTGCCGGACATTCTGTGGGCTTGCAGTCACTGTCAGATGAATAATAAACTTGTATGCTAGTTACTTCTAAATGATTCACGATTTTATTTAACACTGACATCGAACAACATTGTCCGTTTAGAGAATAACTCCGCTTCACGAAAGCCGAGTTATTTGACATTGACAATTTATGCTTTTGTATGTGCTTGTGTACAGTAACGACCATATGTTTTGGAATGAATCGACAGAATACTAACACCCCCATGTACCCAATCGATACTCAAATGCGTTTTTTCTATTCTAGATGTGGCTATCCTTACTCACTATAAATTACCATACAAACCATTCACTTTGACGCACAATCTTATGTATCAGGATATATCGTGTTCATTGTTCCTATGATTTCAAGCACCGAGACCAATCGCGAAATCTGAGCCATTTGTACCAATTTTTTTTGACCAGCATAACATTGCCTTGCACTAAACGTTATCTCCACTTACAGTGAATCCAGTAAGTGATGCAACGTCATATATCCATCCATTAAAAATCATTAAACTGCACAATCTTGACCATACTTTCCTGTGATGGTCATCAGCGTTTGTGTACAGGCTTGTGGTTAGAAATGAAGCAAAAACTACATTTACAGTCGTTTTGTGCCGGCTCAATATATACTCTGGTAAATTAAATCTTTGGGTCAGTTATTCTACCGTATGTACAAAGAATTAAAAGAGACGTAGTTATAATGCCACATCACGTACGACACATTCATATGCAACATCAGTGAAGCGCAATAACAAGCTTCCATTAAGCTGTCACTACATTGTGCCATTAGTGAGCATTGCTTACTTAGTCGATGACAAGAGGAAGTCATTACGCCAATACATAATGGAAACGCCGCTAAAATTGCGGTATGAGCTTTTGTTTTATAACTATTCCTGTCACAATCAACAGTTACCTTATTTTGTTACCTAATATTATATATATATATATATATATATATATATATATATATATATATATATATATATATATATATATATATATATATATATATATATATATATATATATATATATATATATTATATATATATATTTGTACGAACCGCCTACGCCATAGCGCCTCGACATTGGCTCGATCGGTTTTACTATACCCATGGATAATAATTACTACTCATTTATATATATATATATATTTATGTATATATATATATATATATATATATATATATATATTTATAATATATATATATATATATATATATATATATATATATATATATATATATATATATATATATATATATATATATATATATATATATCTATATATATATATATATATATATATATATATCTCTCTATATATATATATATATATATATATATATATATATATATATATATATATATATTTGCACGATCTCTACCGCCTACGCCATAGCACCGCCTCGCCATAGCACCTCGACACTGGCTCGATCGGTTACTATACCCATTGATAATAATTACAACTCATGAAACGACAGACAGATCAAAAGGATAGTGACAGCTAACACGAACTCGACCAGTGCCACACATAGGTCAGGCAGTGTTTGAACGCTTCGGGAATTATTTTGTGTCCTACATCATTTTCAGATAAAACACACAGTTCCAAGCATTCACTGGCGATTACATGGTTAGCAATATAAACCACGGTGCAATGTTTTGTCCGTTCGAGTCACATAAATTGAATAGTTGAGTCTACCTTACTCAGCACAAGTGCGTATTGTAAAAATCTCAACACCCCATTTCACGATATGACACTGCTGCATTGATAAGCATGTGATTAAGTGATTATCAGATTGTGACAAGCCACATTCACTATGTCATAAGTGTTAAGCTTTTTAAACAGTTACGCAAGGTTATCTTGTTGACAATGCTATGTCATCGCTATTCAGAAAGCATATGCCTAACGAATGAAGAACTGATCTCATGGACAAATCACATATGTCTCTATACGATTCAGCAACATTTACATTGCAAATGAATAGCAATATATCATGAGGTAATCTGTACACTCATAGATATGTCATATAATCTTCTTGTGACTGGCTATAAATCCAATTCCCACCTAGTAGTACAGACATTAGCGGTTCTGGCGCACCGCTACTTATCCATACTACACGTAAAATTGTGACTTATACAGGGTTTTGATTTTAGCTCCTTCCTCACGTTCGATGTTTTGTAGGGTGAACTTCACTCGAGAGAAAGTGGAAAATGATGGTAGTCTCCAATAGATCCTGACTCTACTCTGAGTCAGGGCTACAATAATTGACGGCAACCTTTGAAACGCCGGTCGGGTCCGACACCCAATTGGTCCGACTCCGCCATGTTGGATTGAAGGCAAATTAACATGACCATAAGTCAAGGTGTCTATGCCATTCACGGCTATCTACCGCTTTGAGTCAAACGGGGAGAGTGACATGTTGTGGACGTGTAATATCTGGAACCAGAATTTCATTAGCTCGTGGTCTGCATCTCTCACGAGGATGAAAAAAAAATCGCACTTATTGTAGGCGTAATTGTGCTCGGCTTGGTTATGCGTTGGCTTGCTACGTATAAGATCAGAAAGATCACTCCCCCCAACACGGAGACTGCGGCCCAGATGACCTCTGTCATTCAACCAGCCACCTTTGCAGCTGACTTGAGCATTCATGATACTATGGCGCCGATGATCCCTGGTAGGACAGATGCTGCCTTACCGGCTAGGCCCTTCAGCGTATTTGCCAAGGAGTTGTTGTATCCATGCGTTCACACGACGTTGATTAGCTGGTGTCGGGGTTTGTGCGGGGTACTTGTCCCACAACCTATCAGAGTAAGTACCAGGGTTGAGATTGCCATCACAAATGCAGTGAGGGTTGAGGCGATTGTGACCTCTTGCTCTCGGAACAGGGTGTGTACACGCTCAACTAGCGCTGTATCCTCGTTAAGAAGTCTGTTTATCGTTTCCCTGATGTGGTTGATTTGGATCCCAACCGTTCACGCATTACAGAGGCAACCTCAATATGGATACGCCGCAGTTTCTGCAGCTCTGCAAGCTAATTCACGTGGAATCTCTATGCTCGACCTTTGTTCCAAACTGGGTATGCATAGCCTTGTCGAGCCCTGTAAGCTCTCGGTGTGTCAGCCCATGTGTACGTGTACCCACGTCTTCTATGGCGTTATGAATGCCCACGTAGGTAGTTTCTTCTTCTGTGCCACCTTGCACGGCCTTTGGTCTGCTCATTTCTATTTTCTCTGCAGCTTTAGCTGCTGCTTGATCAACGCATTTTAGGGCTGCAACCGTTTTTTGTGACACCGTTTGTCTTTGGGCCCAATCAGTGAGCCCCAAACAATCAGGGAAGGTATTCACCTCGCCACACTGACCTATCGATGTAAGTGCAAGTGGTCTTTTGGTACGAGAATTTGCTTTAGGTTAATCCTTCAAACGTTGCTCTCCTCCAGCAAGATCGAACCTTGTTTAATCGCAGAGGGTTGGTGTGTGACAAACTTCAGCTTATGCATCGTAATAGATATTGACGGCGCCTATTATGAGCCACTCTCCATATGGTATAGACTTATCCATCTCAATGTCCATCGGACCCTCCGGCACCATAGCAGTGCCCCCTGGATCCAATAGCATCCGGAGTACATCATCCTCCCCTTCCATATCTAACTCCCCTTCCATAGTCTCCTCCTCTGCGGCGTCAGTGTCAAATGTTTGTTTCTCAAAATTCATATGACTGTTTCATAGATATATTTGTTCATCTGTCATCATGACAAGTACTTATAGCCGCAAGCTAAATCCATATCACAGGATACGGGAGCTCCTCAAGGTAAAGAGTGTGAGGCACTCTGTGGTCATTATTAACAACCTATGCGCTATTGACCAAGGTTCCCCAACCGGGGTGCAGAAGATGTCACTGTCCTGGGGACAGCTCGGCTGGCCTTTACAATCACGCTGACCCGGACTGACGTCATCCATAGCTGATGCCTATGACAATCGATTTTATATCCCGCTGGACTTTGAACTTATCATGAGTCAGATGCCCTTCTACCAGAGTGCGCTTTGCAACAGACTGGAATACGAGCTCACATTCAACAACTGCAGTTGTGTGCTTCGCAAGACAGGTGACACCAATGCCCGCTGCACATTCGAAGGCATCTCCTTAGAATATTACATGGTCACCCGACCAGAGCTGGCCCGCATGATCCGCACCCAGTACATAGGTTGGTTCGCGATTCTGTATGAGCGTGTGCACCACCACAGGAAGCCTGTATACAATAAGAGCCACACACTGTGGAACATCAACCTGAATGTACCGGCTCGCAGCATGAAGGCCATCCTGCTGCTAGACCCCACCCCATTTGCCACAAAATCCTTCTACAACCTGAAGATCACAAAGGTCGAGGTGGCCATTGAGGGCATCCCCAACCAACTCTTTGCGGCAACGAGAAAACGAGATGTGTTTGATCCAAGGGAGCAGCCCCATGACTACTTGAGGGCTTTCTGTCAGAGGTTTCAGGGCGACATTATTGACGACTGCTCGTCCACAAAAGCACTGACCATAAAGAAAGACTATCTAAACTAACCTTTATTTCAGAGTTTCAGCAAAGTGTCTGGATCCTCGCACAAAAATACAACTTAGTGCTGAAGGAGCTACACGAGCCGACCTCCTGGGTTGTGATCTTTCACACCAAGGAAGACCTGCGTGAGAATGATGTGATCCCGACCAGTGAGGAGTGTGCTGCTGTACGCCAGCTCCTTGCTGAGACCCAGCATGCAAGCTGCTGTTGAAGACCAATCATCATTGATCAAGAGTGTCCTCCAGACGCGAAGTGTCAGCAGTCCACCCTTGACCCCGTAGCTTGTGCTAGCACATCTGTCCCAGCTGATGACTAGCTGAACGCTGAGCGGACATGTCTTCTTCGAAGTGAGACCCCTAAGTTCCTGGTTGCGCAACCTGTGACAATTGACCAAGTTAAATTAATGTCTGAAGAAAAAATCACCAATCTGGATGTGAGATACGAGGATCGGTTAGGTGATAGCACGACGTGTACTCTAGGTCAGACAGTTCTACAGCGGTACTCAGGTACAGGTACTTGCATGTTTCTCCTAATAGAACACCAACCAGAGCTAAATACAGATCTTGAGACCGATCCATTTATTTGGCACGCGCTAAGCACTGCTACTTGCGAGCTATATCACCACTATAGCATGTACTAAGCTCCGCTTACCACGGCCTTAACAATAGCCAAGCACTATCAATCTTGACATCAGTCATCACAGGCAACGTGCGCACCACTGCCAGCAGAGGCAACAAATCGACAGATGTTGGAGGAGGCAAAGTCAATAGAGAGTATGGCTAGTGAATGCTGAAAGGGTTGCTGCAGGGCGGAAGGGCACAGCAGTTCGAAAAGCTAATCAGAATAAGCTTCTGTGAGAGCTCTTCGAGGCCAATGCCACATTTAGAGATGAAACCACAGTGGAAAGGCATCCTCCTACTGAAGTATTAAAAAGACCTTTGCCTCATCATATTTGGCCGACGAAGTTACATAGGCACCCTGGGCTGCCGTTGGCGTTGGGTTGTTTGGAATAACATACTGGTTTAATTTGAGAACGCACGGCCCCTTTAGCCTGTCCTCTGCCCCTGTTGTTTACAAAAGTCTAATAAGCCAGGACGTACAATTACAGGATCCGTTTCATATGGATTAATCCTGGTATATCTATAGATTACGCCAAGCTTATAGTACTACCGTCAATCGACTAGACTCTGAGCCATAGCTTTCAGACTTTTAAATACCCTCAGATGGCCAAAAGGTACGCGAGGTGCCGTTCATGCCTGCTGATACCCATAGGGGTGTATCCCTATGATATCATGGATGGCTGGCATAAGATCAATGTCCTGCTGCCGCCAATCTAGGAGTTCTCCAGCATGCTGTCTGACCATAACATATATGCTGCTGACCAAACCATGTGCAGAAGGTCTGGGACATAGCAGGATATAGAGACATGGTCGGCTACCATAACCTGTACCTGTGCACAGACTTGCTGATCCTAGCGGATGTGTTTGAGATATTGTACAAGACTTGCCTGAAGCAGGACGATCTGGATCCCAGCCAACTACTGCACCAGTCTGTCATGGGACGCGCTGCTTTAGAGCGCAGGTGTGGAGTTAGAGCTGCTCATCGCTCATTGAGAAAGGCTTGCATGGTGATATAAACATGGTATCGTGTTGCCACGCTAAAGCCAATAAACCATGTTTGTAAGGCTTTGAGAAGGATAAGCCTGTGAGCTATATCCAGTATCTTGACGCTAACCCTGTAGGGGTGGGCGATGAGCCAGCCCCTACCCACTGGGGCGATTGAGTGGGTGGATCAGCCGGCCAATCTACAGATACAGGACCGTCCCGACAATGCAAAAACCGAATATATACTTGAAAGTTGATCTGGAATACCTTGCAGAGTTACATGCTGATCACAATGATTATCCATTGGTGCCAGAGTGAATGTTTGTGCAGAATGACCAGAAGAATCTCTTAGGTGAATTTGGGTGCCCAACCTGTGCAACACAGGAAAGTATGTGATCTACTACAGGAATCTCAAGCTCTACCTATCACTTGGAATGCGACTAAGCAAGATACGCCATATCCAGTCAGAGCCCCTGGATGAAGACCTACATTGGCATGAACACAGAGCTGCATAAGGTAGCTGCCAGCGACTTTGAGCAGGACCGGTACAAGCTGATGAACAACTCCGTGTTTGGCAATGAAGAATCTCCAAAGGTGAGTCAACGTTAAGATTGTAAGCTCGGCAGAAGAGGAAAAAATATGCAGGCTTGTGGCCAGTCCGTCCCGCCTATGCTTGTCACAAAGTATTCGATGACGACCTAGTTGCCTTGCATATGCACAAGATTCGCCTAGTGCTTTACCGCCCAGTTTATGCATGCATGTGCATACTCAACCTCTCCCTGATGTACGACTTCTATAACATAACATTGATGTCCAGATATGGTAGCTACTTGAGCCTGCTATACAGACACTTGCTGCTTATGGAGATCGGCACAGCTGACGTGTACGCAGACATGCAGGCGGACCTCATCCACTATATATATATATACTATATATATGTATATATATATATATATATATATATATATATATATATATATATATATATATATATATATATATATATATATATATATATATATATATCTATAGATATATATATATATATATATATCTATATATCTCTAGAGAGAGAGAGAGAGAGAGAGAGAGAGAGAGAGAGAGAGAGAGAGAGAGAGAGAGAGAGAGAGAGAGAGAGAGAGAGAGCTCTAATTATGATTTAATTCATGATGCATCAATGTTTTAGTATATGCAATGTCCTGAAATAATTCATTATTATATAGTTATTCAAAATAAGCAAGATTACATGTTATAGTACTACATCATAAAATCATACGTCTGCACAGGGCACCCCATCAACCGACAATGCAGCTTGTTGATTTGGTGGAGGTTTCTAGTGACAAATCAAATATCATTCAATCGGGAAATCATGAGCATGTATTTAAATCAACTTCTTATATTCCGCCGCAAATATGTCCACACTAATGACAAAAGCAATAGGATTCAGATCAATCTTTTAACATCAAATAAGGTTAGACTAGACGTCTGACTGTGTCTTAACAAGGGGTAAATTCAGCCCTAAGGGACGTCTGAGTAAGTATGTATTTTACCCTCCGATCGTTAAATTTCAGAAATACAGCGGTATTTTTGAGTACGTGCCATCGCCGATCGATCTTTAACCATTGAGCCACGCGCTTTTGTTTACATTTTAGCTTCCACGAAACCAGGTGGCGCGCTGGTCGCGAGCTTCACGTCCGAAACGTCCGAGTAGGGTATCTTATCATAACAAGATCTTTGGTTGGATTGTGTGCCTGAAGGATGCATCATACATATTCCCACATCCTTCGACATTCACTTGCTTGTTTGCTTACTCTATGGCCGATGTGTTTCCTTATGGTGATCAAATATAATACATCAGTCTGGCTAAAAAGGATGGGAAGTTGAGAACCAATGTACATATCTATATACAAACATTACGGAACGTACGCACATTTTGAATTCAAATAGAACGGATCACTTAGGTTATCAGTCATACAATACGTACCAATGTCGTAAGTGAAATATTAATGCAGCTTATTTTCCGTTGCGACTTATCGGTGATGCCCTTACAACATCACATTTACATTAACGAAAGTTCTATATTATGGTACAACAAAACGAACACTTGTATCTGTAATGCGAACAGATAATAAATGAATTCATAATTATGGTATGGTTTATCACCATAGAAACGACGTCGCATTAGAAGTGGGTTACTAATACACTTTCAGGCAGTGCTCATGAGGTTTCCAGATGTCATGCAACTCACTGAGGTCCAAATGATGCTTTAATTCTCAAAGGTATATAAGATAGCACCAGTCACTAGATTGAAATTGTTTAGGAGTACCAAATAGCCGGGTTAAAGACCCGAAATGATATACAAATATCAATTACATACAATTATATACAGATATACGGAGGAATTGTTTTTATTTTACTTTATTAATCTTCTTATCACACAATTTATTAATGTATGTGCATTACAAATAATGGTGAAATAAATGGTCGCCCACATTAACTCGATCATATGGCTATGGTCATTGATGCTGTTACACAGAGTCAAGTCCATGAACAGAATGGACATTATCAATATTATGATGACGATATGCAGCGATAAAGAGAGAATATCATGCAGCATGATGTGTGTCAGCTACAAAATGTAATTTACCTGCCTCATTGGGTCACTGTGCAAATTCCGACACGCTAATAGGTTCCGTGTGGCTACATTAGATAGGTACAAAGATATTTCATAACCAGATGTGATCGACCTAGCATGTTTCATTTTTGTCTAATCATAGTACAGTAAGTTGTTGTTCTATCAGCATAATACTTACCGCAACCAAGGTAATGAAACATTGCCAACTGTTTAGTTTTCGTCGCCTTGTCGTGACTCTTTTTGATAAAAAAACCCATCTGCGGCTGCCCATATGAAAGTTGCTATCAAAGTGTCTCTTAATTTCTGCAGATCACAACACACAGCACACAGACAATGAAGTTTATTATCTTCGTCTCCTTATTGGCGTGTAGTGCGTAAGTTTGAGCTGATCTAAAGGCACGAGCACATTTGCACCATCTCAAGCGAATACTCTGATAGCATAAACACATTGAATTAGCCCGTAACAACCGTCTGCGCGTATCTATGCAATGTTGATGATCTCCTGGAACACATCTCGTGACATCAGCACGTGATTGTCAATTCAGCCTGGGCCACAAAGGTGAAGCAACAGATCATCAGTGGAGCGGGCGCTGGTGCCGAACAATTTCCCTGGCATCTGTCTTTGAGAGCACCCACGAGACGCAACTATGGTGCTATCATTGTAGCCATGAATAAGGGTGTTACTGCTAACCATTGCGTCACTTGATCTAGGTAATATTCACCAAATATAGTTAGCTTTGGACATGCTGGAAAATGTTGGATATCAATCGCAACTATTTATGTTGTAATCTAAGATTAATTTTCCCTTGTTAGCTACACAATCCACGCTGTAACCATCAGTCGCACAGCTTGCTGTACCGACAACAGCTAGGAGCGTACCTCTCAGGGGATGATGCCATACTAGATGAAACTTATCGTCACAATCTACACATGATTAGATATAGGGCTTTTTCATGGGTTAATTTCTAATTCAGCACCATAGTTTTGGCATTGCCACATTCAGTTTCCCTGCTCTTACCTTTTAATTGACATAAAATCTAGTTCTTTACACGACGATTATAGACTTATAGGTTCATTAGCCGTCGTCAATTGGATAATGTCTGCATTCTTATGACATTGATATGATCTACCCTTTTTCACTATTGGCTGGGTTAACCAATAACAGCGAACACGTCTGCACGTCTAAAGCATGACTGTGTGTATATTGCGAAGGGGACTGGTAGGGCCACATTGAGCTCTTCAGACACTCAGACACACTATATACTAATATGCTTGTGACAGAAATAGGAAAGCAAATATTTTTGCTAAATACTGTCTGCACCACCGGCTTGTTGATGACAATGGCTCAGAATGACGTTAAAAAGAATCGGATGATTTGATTAAAATTCACCAGCTACGCCTTTTTAGAGTTGGAAAACTATCACATTACTTGGTTAGAAAATTTTGAAGGATGAAAACTTATGAATTTGCATGTAATGCACGTCGTCATGTTTTGTACTGAGTTGCCAATAGACATTTGCACACAATCGATCATCTAGTGTACTTTTTCATTCTAAATACAGTTAATACATGAATAACTGAATGAAAAAATGGCTGAAGGATTCAATCAATCAATGAATAAACAGGCAAATCAGTAAATAATAACGAATACATTTAAGGGGTGACAGAATAAAACAGGAGTAGTATTGAATGAGTGCATTATATTTTTGTCCTTATCATATCAAACATGTGCACATCCCGGGGTGCACATTCGCACTTTATTCCCGCGCATTTGAGTAACAAACGTTATCTTTGTTTATGAATGAGAGAAATTGCTAGTCCGATATACGAATGCCTGACTGAACTTTTCTCATTGCAACAAACCAGCAAATTATAATGTTGACACGCTTTGACTCAACTGGGTCATTACGTTATGTGTTGATATATAGATATATCTTGAATGTTTGGCTGCAATAGTTTTGGGTTTGTTGGGTTAAGTATGTATGTGGAAGAAGGAGATTTTGGTGGAATCAATAATCGAGCAGTCAGTCGACTACTGCAATTCGTAATGGCGGGTATCATAGTTGCAAGAAAATGGCCAATGACACTGTGGATGCACCTTCTTCTGTGCTCGGGCTATGCGTGTATTGATCATCTCTGTGGCCAGTTTGGCAGATGACCCCAACCAACGATGGCAAGAACAGTGTCTCATTGTGCACAGAAGTTAAAAAAGACTTATCAAGCTTCAGCACAAGGAGACAATACTGTGGAACAAAAAGGACCAGCTAGTATTGTGGCGAAAGTATCGACATCGACCGATTAATGGCGGCACATCTTTGCATAAGCTAGTTGTTCGCACACAGCTTCATCATCAAGTCATGAAATTTGCCCATTATTCAACCACAGAAGGTCATTCAAGCATCTAGCAAACAGCTGACAAGATAACCAGACATTTTTATTGGCCGGGAATTGATGAGGACGTAGGTAGATTCTGCAGGTCATGTGATGTTTGTCAGAGAACCATCAGCAAAGAAGATCCCTTTGATGAGCAGCGGTTGTAGCAGTTTCTGTTGCTATTCATCTAACGATACCTTGCTCAATAAGCAATCGATCGTCAAATTCGACCTAATAACCATATGCCTTATATAAGACTTAAAGTCTTGCGATAATAATCACACTGTTTGAAACCGCTCATAACTGTCACCATCATAAAATCGTTTGGAAACACTGGTTGAGATCCAAGTATTTCAAGTAGTCTGCTTACACATTTATTATTGATAAAGACACATACATTTCTCCCTCATCTTTGGCCTTTGAAATAGAATAGTCCATACAAGTGGACACAACAGTCATTTTCTGCTGATCACGTTCAGTGTTTTCAGTGCTTCAGATGCTAAATCAATGCAATCGGCCATTATCATTTTAACAGAGATCATCCATTCTAAGTTGGCTTCTCAGCATCTAAGCTCATCTAGCCAGGAAAAAAACGCCCTCTTTGACAAGCGTTATATAGGATCGACAATAAAATCCACATCTATGAGAATATCATCTCGGAAAAAATTTGGCTGGTATTATATAAATAGCAATGGGTAGAACACCATCAACTCGGAGTTAGAGTGCTTTCTATTGGTGGAAGCAACCGTTCCAGAAGAAATGGTTGGTGGTGCATAATAAATTTGATTAAGCAATTTGGCCTATTGAGTTAATCTAGCCTTGTTCTCCCAAAATGATTTGACAGTTATAAGTCAGCTTTCACATGCAGAACTTTGCAATAGTTATTATTTAAACCATGTTTTCAATAAACCAAAATAGTCCTGTAAGTCAGGCAACTAATATATAGCAAACGGAAAATAATAATATCGATAACATCACCGTCGGATGAATTGATACATGTTGCATATATCAAAAACAATATTGTGGCAAATATAAGACGCAGTCATGAGTATATCAGCTCAATACATATATCGATAAGGAAGTATGATTGATTGTCCTTTCATCAAACATGATGATCGTATGGTTAACTCAGTGATGAAGTGTGTCAGATACATGATACGTTAGCAGCGTTGAAGCTGGGCATAATTGAATATTGATGAATCTGATTTCCGACTCAAGATATCAGATGACGGATGGCAATATATTCAATGCTACCATCTATATATAATATATACCTTGCTGGCTTAAACCCATGTCGAAATGTGTTACCTTGGAATAATTCGCAGATGGTGAGCAACTGAAAATCGATTATTTCTACTGCATACAATCTCTCTGATTAATACAGTTGAAAGCATTGTGATGGCTACTGGGTTATACTGGAGGTCCCCTAATGTAGAGACACAAATATTTTCCTCGTGAAATAGCGCGCCGTGGCGAAAAATATCTAATTCAGCATCAGGTGTCATATCGTAACAGCGTTTGCTTCAGCCGTGCAATGGACCTTATTTGGTTACAACCAGTGATCAGGATATTTATAGCAGCAAAGTACCTCACGCACTCTCCCATTCGCTTGCCAATATCACAACGTGACGCAACATTTGAGCGAGAACCCATAATAACGCATAATAACTCTTCAGAAGCAATAAGCCCTTACCCCGTATTGAGATTATTATGTCCAAATCAGGGTACCGTGTGTTTTGGCCCCATTGCCCAATGGAGAAGCGATAAGCGTCCATTACGATTAACATACCAACAGCTGTGCAACCCCATAAGATAGCATGTTTATTGCAAATCCTTGTACAAAAAATTGTATTCGAATCGTTCTTGTGTACTCTTGAACAGTGGCACGACACTGCTAACCTGAAACCCTGCTTTCTTAATATCAGGACATGCGCTACTGCCACTATTTATCATCATCATCATCATCATCATCATCATCATCATCATCATCATCATCATCATCATCATCATCATCATCATCATCATCGCCGTCATTATCTGTCACCGTAGTACAAGCAATGTGACAACCCGCTGAACAATATATCAGCACACTGTTCAAGATGAAAAACATACCATTTTATAAACAAAGGAGCAATTTATCTGGCAAGGTACATAACGTATGGAATCGGTAAAGCCAACATGGCTACTAACGGCAGATAGAACAAAACTAGCAATATTGTTATATTGTTATATATGTTTACTTCCAGCATCCCAAGAACAAGTGGTCGTATATATGCATCATTTCTTCTTTCAGCGATTGCTTCAATCAGCACGCACCTTCAATTTAACCATTCCTTTGACCAAGACGTACGCGTTAGTGGATTAGATTAGTTCTGCTTATGGAGAAGCCTAACTCTAAGGCCAGTCCGTTGGCAGATGATAAATGGCCTGCTTTCATAGGTCGGTCGTGTTTCACATGAAGTTGATGTTAAGGCTTGTAAGCAGCAGTGAGCAATGCCAAACTAAAGTTATCTCTGGAGGCTATGTTCATGTCATTGCACAATACATTTCCAGAGATAATTGGTATTCAGGTTGGTTATTGATAAGAGTGGTCAACCGTACTGTATAAATCTCTATAGATCAAGAATGACCGCAGATATTTGATTACCATAACAGCAGCCCTTATTTTACAAATTTCCACGTACTTGCGACCATTCTATAGAGGTTTCAATAAAAGATTTAGGGCCAATTGTGGCTGTATAAGAAGTTGATGTCCTGAATTCCAGGTCGTTCAACTAAATCGTGATCATACTAAATTCCACTTGGCTCTACATCAATGTGTGCACATTAATTATTACTGTACCAACTATATGTCACCAACGGGCTTGATCGCATGGCAAGTCAAGTGTATTTATGTGCATGCGCCTACTACCTGGACCTCTATTGCGATGTCTTTAGTCAGTTAATATTTTCGAACTCTTCGATATTTCATTAATATCTTTCTAAAGTGGATCCTATTTCAGTTATATTCAAAATGACCTTTTTTGCAGAGAAACCTGTAAGAATGATACTTCACAGAGATGTTAATGATACTTCATCAGTGTCAATCATGTGGACGCGATAGTTGTAATAAACCCAATAACCCAACAATAAGGCAACAGTGAGACATGTTACTTTATCGCAATCACCATACCAAATTAATTCATGCCTTACCAAAGACAACACGTGACTAGTGGTAACCAGATAAAGAGCAGACATCAAGGCGCCACAGTGACCTTGACTTGTTTTCCGACGGGTGTCGGGTGTTTAGCAGGGTTAATTCGTTACAGCTTTCTCCATGTCAAGCTCTTGTATCGGTGATACCATGAGTCAGAGGTTATAAAGAGTCAAGTGTATAAGAGTCTGTATTTCGTTTTACTAACGATAAGGTTTGTGAAACCCCCGATCCCAGCACCACTAGGCAGAGTTAATTTTGGATAGTCAGGCTCCACTTTTGGAACAGAATCTGAAAGCAATCAGTTAAAGGTTATCTTTTTAATGTGAAATTACTTTGAAGCATTGAAGTACGTATGATGATGAATGAAAAACCCGCTCGCGCCGCATTAAATCGTCGGGTCAGCTATACTACCGCATATACATGTAACCAACACAGACATAAGTATAATGCCACATAACGTACGACATAAATACCATCATCGGTGAAGCACATTAACAGGCTGCCATTAAAGTGCCTATCGCACGAAAAATCATGTCATTTTTTTCGCTAGATAACGGAAATATAACCCAGAAGTACCTATTCTGTCTATGTGTCAATTGTCAAAGTGCGCGCTTTCTGATCGAAATTCGACTTTAAAGATGAATTCGGCGTATCGAGCCGACAAGCTCATGAATAATTCATCGCCTCCGCGTGACGTCAGGTCCGGGAATGTTTTTGTTGCGAGGCGCAATCTGCACTACGATTAGCGAGAAATGGCTGCTGGAAATTTCGTCATTTCATCACTTCAGGAGAGCGACGAAGAGACATAGTATGACACAGGTCATTCGCAAACTATCATTGCTTCAGTAGGGCAAGTTTTGCCTTACAGATTCGAACCAGAAATGAGCGAATCCGACGTCTCCGATGAGAGAAAAAAGACACTGGCGATGTCACTGCTACGTCTGGGTCTCACGCGGGTTATCCTGCCCAGGACATAGGGCTGCTACAGAACAATACTTGGTAAGCTATGTCTGATTCTGTTTGTGCACCAGTTCATCGTAATGTGTTGGCGTGTGACGAAGTTAATCCATAAATTTCACCAACAAAATATGTAAGCTCTTTTCCTAACAGTAGACTATACAACAGAGCTTTGCAGCAAATAATTCTTCCATATCAGACAGCAGACATGAGATACCACAAAGTTGTTATCAAATCAAGTGGTTGCAATGGTTCATTTTTACAAAGTTGTACCATGTAAATGTAATTGCTCCTCCACACGAATTGCAAACAAACTAATTTCGGACTGCTGTTAATAAATAGAGATCCTCTTTTATTTAAAGTAGGCCTTATCAAAGGCTGATTACAATATTTTTAAAAGTTGATGTAGATTGATTCTGAGGTAGATTATACATAGGAGAGCAAGTACCACAGCTGTTTTCTCATATGATTGTCAGTTAGCCCATAAATGAATGTATAACTAGACTTTAGGAAGTGAAGATTATGGTATTATATTATCATCTGGTCAGTGTTACATCAGAGTTTCAATGAATGCAGAGGCTAAAACATATTTGCCATACAATATGTCATCCTTTATTATATACATTCATATTCCCATCATTATATCATGTTACAGGTGTTTGTGTGGCTACTGTCAACCAATGGCAGAGGTGGAAGAATCTGTGTGCTGTGTGGAAATTCCTTGAGTCATGACCTCAATAGAGAACATCCCTATTCCCATTGGTGGCATAACCTAGCATCCTGGTTTCAGCCCAATCTGTTTGAACCCTTGGGCCTTGCAAGTGGGATATTTCTCCTACAGACAACAGCATGAGCACATGTCAGATAATGATGTACAAAGGTGACAATGTTTTCTATTATTTACACATAAATCTGTACGAAGGCTAGCAGTCATTATTTACGATTTGATTATACTTATTGATACTGGTATGACAAAAAAATATTTGAGAATGGTTAAATCAACAATGTCACCTGGTTATTTTACAGGCATTACAGGTATACTGGTACAGGCAGTTTGTTCGCTGGTGCTGGGGACATCTTGGACAAAAGATACGAGTTCCGTTACCAGCCTGCGCTGTTACAACAATACGAAATAACTTCCCAGCACCAGACTATCAAGGATTCCTCTACCCTCCACTCATCTAGGACTTGTCTTGATACATGCAGAACCTCAACGGCATGTCGTGGATCTGGTCTCATTGCATCTGCACACATTGGAGGTGGTGCTTCTGTCTTGGGCAGGGTTGGCTCATAGCAACCCAGCAAGAACTCAGCCATCAGGCACTCGACATACTTTGAAACATAACAGGAATCAAGTCACAGCTTGCACATCTGACTGTTGCTTATAACCTTATACCTCCATGGTAATTGAATTTGTTGCTGTTTACATTTTATATATCAGTAAAAATATTCACCAAATGTTGCCTTTGTTGCTACTTCAGAGACAACATGCCCCTGCTTAAACTTGGGGTATCTTAGCTTGAAGACTGGATCCCCAGCTTCTGTTGTCGCCTGTTCTCTGATATCTGTGATACAATGAACCAATTATACGTGACCTACATATATTTATCATATCAGCACATGTAAACAAATTTAATGACTCGCAAATTTAAACACAAACTCCACCATGAAGGAGCTCTGTAAAAAGCAACATATTATATCATAAGAATGATGATTGCCTGGCAACCATACCGTCAACTTAACAAGATAATGGACTATTTATTCAATACTAATACAACAAGAAAGTCATCAAATCTCACCCTGTGCTTCTCTCTCTTGATAAAGGCAGGTCTGCTTTTCTTGGGCTGGGGTGGGAGGGGTTCACTTGCCTCACCATCCTTTCTTGATTGCTTGACAGCAGAGACCTTCGCAAAAAGAGTAGGCACAGCAGCTTCCTTCATAACCCGCTTACATCGTGGTATCCAACCAAGCTCTTCTCTGAGTTTCGGTGCCTCCTCAAAACATTCCTCGGTGAAATGAACCGAGCACACAAACGAGTACTTGCCCGGGCCCGGCCATTTATCTCGCGATCGTAGTACCTGGCCAATCCATTGTTTTTTAAAATCGTCCTTATCAGGAAACCTGAACAAGCTCACGCCGTCCCGACTGGTACGGGAGCAGCCCCCAACACAACAACGATTAACCATCGCGTTCAGGCGGTCACAAGATGGCTACAAACGATCCAAAATCCCAAAAACGTGAGACGAACGACAATGTAAACAACGGGGAACTCCGTGCGTCTCTGAGAACGGCCTCCCTTACCTGACGTCACACGCATGGTTGACCTAGATAATGGCTGCCGCAACCTTTTGTCGGGCGCGCTAATTTGAACTGACATTTTATCAAATTTTGGCCTTAACTGATCAGATGCGACGGTTATTGGACCGGTTTGAGTTTATTAATCACATTATGAATTGATTTCAGCGAAGTACCTATAACCGTGCGATAGGCACTTTAAACTGTCACCATGTTACGCCTTAAGTGAGCATTGCACACTTAATCAAAGACAAAAGAAAGTTATTACGTCATAACATTATTTATTTCAGTTGATGTGTTCTGTCACGCTATAAGGCTGTTTCTCGTCGACAATTTTTTGGCAGATGCAAAACAATAAAGGCTTTTGGTGTGCTATAAATATGCTTGGATATATAAATCTCTATGGAAGAATTACTAAAGGGAATAAATGACGTATCAATCATATTTTATTAACAATACACTTCAATAAGAATACAACAAACGTCATTTTAACCATCGGTATCAAATGCTGTACAGTACATCAGCGGACTTATGGGTCGTAATCTGCCGAGATAAACCGCAAATTACCATGCATTCTGAAAGAGAAGCCACATAATACATTTTACTCATTGTTAATACAGTGGCATGAACCACAGCTGATGGATGACAGTTGGTTTATGTTAAAGTTACTTTTATATCATTAACCAGCTCATGAATTCGACCTTTAATTGGATTATACACAATCCTAGGTCCTAGGTGAATGGGTGTCTATAGTTTAAAAGGATAAAGACTATAGTCTGTCAATAATGATCAGATTAGATCATATGACGAGAGCGTATTTGCAAAAATGCGGAATGCAACATTGACTGTATTTACCGTGAATTATGATATTCAAACTATGTACCACTTGTGGGTCTATGTGCTTGACTTGGCGTCTGCTGAGATATGCATTCGTCATGGCAGTCTGTGTTAAGGTGTATTTTTTAAATGCGCTTGCTAAAGCAGTTGCACTGTACAGATCCAATTGTAAATACCACGCCGTTCTAAGATTGATAGACAGCTAGTAGATATTTGCGATGGTGTTTTTCTCAACTTCTCATTAAGCTTTAACTGCCATATTCGTCTATCACGTACCTCACACAACCTTAGCTCTCCATGCGACTAAGCCGGTTTTATGTGCTTCCTAATAATTCAGCGCATTCAAGTATTTAACTAGCTATGATGCGGAATGAGCAAATATACGTCATGTGCATGTGGGAAATTGGTCATAAGAGATCACACTAAAGCACAAGCTTGGTTTTATGGAATTGAATATTAGACGTTCTTTTGCAGCCTCTAGTTTAAATTTTTTACCCCCACAGTATGTTCGTCTAACAGTCCCAAGAGTAGAGCCAGAGTGCTTTGAAGAATAGCATTACCAATATAGGCAATCTGCAGAAACATTTTCAAGGCTAAATGAAATCAAGCGATCTCTTGAGAGACCTGTGATCGAGTACTAACGGTGTGTCCAAAAGACATGGGTAGGCTCACGTGGGGCATACTACAAACCAGCTCGATTTCCATCGCTCATTATAGGTGACCTGCAATGATTGTAAAAAAACATTTTGGGGCACTTTATTTATAATCCTAAATGGCGTAGTCAAATCATCGTTGTATCTAAACCAACATACCAATCAATATAGTTGTATGAGCGTAAGTACTAAAAAGAAAGCATCAATATCAGAATGCAATATTTTCTACGTTCAGGACACATGCATACAGCTATTATTTCGTTGAACTCGTAGAATGCACCAGAAAATAAGTATCGACCCCGTCGCTATAGTAACCAATAAGACAAATACATCCTGGATCAACATTTCATAAAGGTGAAATCCAACGATAGATTGTGAATACTACTCTCACTGTAAGTTAGTGACTGCAGAAGCAGTATTCTGTCGACGAACCCCCACTATATAGCCGTTTATAAATACACGATACCATCGCTAGGTTTGTTATGTGATATTTAACCAGTACATGAGGCATATCTGTCAATGTGATAATGCAGGCTTTGTCATGTGTTGTATCGCGAGTATATAACCAAGCGTTACGCTTCTATCATTTTGCAACTGATATGCTTGCTTTTTGTGAAATGAACATATGAGATTGAATTGGCAGAAATCGCAACTGTGGTATATGGGGGTAATTGAATTGAGTATTTGCAAATTCAGGTAGAGGTCGAAGCGACCAAGCCGAGAAACAGACAAATACTTCGCTTTACCGGTTGTACAGCATGTACTAGCCGTTAGTTGTCCCTTCATATTCCCATAGACTGCAATTGAACCATCATTGCATTCGAACTGAAACCTAAACATATGCGCTGCAGGCATGCGGAAATGCACACACCTATTGATATACCTGCAAACCTTTGTCACCAAAAATACTCTTTAAGCCCCGTCATCTTGCTACAAACAATTCCATATGCACACTGTAGTCTGCCGCCAGTACGACGTTCTGCTCAATGTGATTGAATATTGTTTGGAGTTGTTTTGTGTATCTTCAAAAATATACCCGTCATGCGTTTCAAATTGTCGCTACTATAATAAAGTAAATGAAGACTTCCTATCAGCAACTTCTGTCTTGAATTTATTGATAATGCATATTACTCCTCATTGCGTTCACATTTTCAACTGTACTCTCTAGCAATAATGTAACCAAGTATCGCTTTAACTTCCTATCAGCAACTTGAACGGACGTATACATTCATGCTTGATTGTGCGGCGAATTAAAAAAAAATCATCCAGATATTGGCATTCAAATCGTGGTCAAAATGGAATACTCTGTAGCAATAATTTAACCGAAGTATCGCCGTTTAAATTGAAAATCTATTTGTGCACTTGAGCCTCTTATGTGATACATGTCGTGCTGATGCATTACAGATTTTGAACCATAAAAATGACATTTGAATGCAGATATCAGGCATTGATGATGCGGCAAATTCGACGTTGAAGACGAAACCGCACGTATTTCTATATTTCATAGTTCGATACAATTTTGCGGGAGCACATTGGTCGGAACAATTACCTCATATAGGAATATCCTTGACAGGAACTAAGTGTTTGTTGTTGTATTAACTCTTAATTTCCGCAGCCTTATATTAACAGCAGTACAGGGATGAAGTGAGTACTGGACTGTAGCTTGTTTCTAAATAAAAAAACCCAATCGTAATGTCCATCGGATAACAAGATGGGACTTCAATTCAAGGTGGTCGCCTACCGCATGTTTCATCAATTCCCACTGGACATGTCCAATGCCGATCAAAGCCTTTGATATGAGATGAAAGGGCAAATATTCCGCTTGACACAGATTACAGAAGAGAAGATGTGCTACGTGTAACATTGCTTTACTATTCCGAGCTCATCGAGATAACCTAAATTTAAAATGTCACTATAAACGCGCTGGTCTACAATTAAGTCTACTGCAGTTAAGCCTGGCAATTGTTCCGATTATAGGGGCGTAGCTTGGATGGAATCAATGTGTAGGCCGAATTCTAGTGGGGTCGGGGGGTATGGTCCCCAAGAAATCTTTTGACCCTAGAATGTCAGAGATGCGTTTTGGCGTATATTTGTTACAAATAAGAATGTTTCATAGGCCATATATATCATGACATTTTACCTAGATTTAAGTCTCATGACTGGAATAAATTTGACAGCAACTGAACGTTGATTTGTTAATTAATACACTATTTGCTGGCTATTTTCCACTTGAGGTTGGTTTTCTGCATTAACATAATTATATTGTTGAATTAAATATATGCTATGCCGTTATGTTAAACAATATGCTTTAACCCTCGAGTATTTTGTATACCTAACAAATGTTTTTGAAATTCATAAAATATCAGTGATTATTGCAAATAAAAGACAAGAGGAAAAACTAGCGACATCAACTTTCAACATCTGAATGCGTTTCAAGTCAAATGTTTAAAAGACGGAACTTACAATACGCGGCCGGCCCGAGCTTTACAATAAGCGAGCTCCAGTCGTTCGCACTCTTCCTTGGGGTTTAAAGACTATAAACCATTCCATACGTGTAGATTTCGACAAATCAATCACCGTCTTTTCATGGCAAATATTGTTTCTGGTGTTCCATAACACCTACCCCCTCCCCCCTCCGATTTTAATTGCATTTTTGGCATTTTTATTTTTCCGACTTTCTGGGGAAATGTGCCTATAAGAAGCTACGCCACTGGATTATCATATCACACGTGCATCATATGATATGGATCTGTTGCCGTAAGCATTGCCATAACTCATAATGCACACTGATATTGTTAGTGAAATATCATGACGCGGATCAGTGCACTCACATGTATTCTTAGACGGGTTTGCAATTTATGTTGAGTAAGAATTTGCAAACATATACATTGATGTAGCCGTAATTGATTATTCTAAAATAATTGATTGAGTTTTATGCGTATTGAATTACATATGTGGTTTGCGGTGGATGTGCCAGCGAAAGAGGTGCCTTAAATGAGTTTATGTTTCCAACTGCTCCAAAATAACACAAATAGCACGGGATTGCTGAACCGATGGAACAGTATTCTCCGACTTTTTGCTCAAGCATCTAAGGCTGTAATTGGCTAAGGCGATCATGCCAAGGCGTTCCTAAAATAGACATAATAACAAGCGGCATCTGTTTACGGTCTCTAATCGAATATCAAGTAATATATCTTGAATTAGATTTGCACATCACGACCGACCTATCATTTTTTCCATCTATTATCTACGAACCAATTGGCCACTCATCGTGTTTTCTCGTCCTAGTGTGGAAATAAAATAACGTTACCTATTGCTGTATTTGCTATATGAACATGTCCGTCTTTGTAAAAGAACAGGGATACTCCAGATGCATACATCGATGACAGATTGAAGACGTGGTGCGTACTTGAAATATCTTGCATAAATGCCATGACTAAGGGACTGGACATGCTTGGCAATAAGTCGTCTATATTGCTCACTATCATGTCACTGCCGATAAGAGCAATATGCGCTATACTGATGCAATAATTTATGTTTAATTTGTGACTTGCTTTACATTTCAGAAGCTGCTGACTTCCCTTTATTTTAGCGTTATTTGGCCAGCAAACCGAATCGTTACACTTCTGTTCATTTTGGCTGTTCAGTTATTGCGTATGCGCGGTTGCTTTTACTTTGGTCGGTCAGATCGCTCATGTTTAATAATATGTGATGGAGAAACAATAGATGACATATTGTTTATATATCTGAACACCACAAAGAGCAATAATTCCAGAAATTAAGCTTGGACTACATTTGTTCATGGTCCACATATTAAGCAAGAATAACGATCAAAATCCAAATCACAATAGCGTACCAACCGCAAAAGAATTCATATTTAAGTCGCGTGATATTTTACATTTGAAACAATGAGGTGGGATAAATATTTAGAAATCTATTCGTAACGGAAGTTGGCTGATAAACCTGTACTCACCTGCACAACTTCAACATTGCGCGGCTGAATCAATTGGAGATTGCCTGCTGGTAGCATGCGATTATGGCCCAGTTGCATTATTGATCTTAAAAGCAGGTTTGTATCCCATTTCCTAGTCTCTGCAAGTAGTTATATTGCCTATGAGGTATTGCACAGTTGATAACATTTATTGATCACATAAAACAGCTAATGAAAGACCCTATCACATAAAGGATTGTTTCTATTGCGATGGAGGTCCAATAAGAACAGCTGATAAGAACAAACATTATCTTGATACTAATTTAAAACATCGCTGTTGCAATCAAGAATAATTTTTAAATCTGTCTGTATCGTTTATTGCTCCCCTCCCCTTCCACCACACGTATCTGTATGAGATAAAAAGTACCTAATGAGAGTCATGGGAGTTTAACCAACATTATCTCATATACTTCTTCGAGGAAGATATGCATATACTCTTCTTCAACCATCTACATTCCGACAATAGCGTTGCTGTTGTGAATAAATAGCACATAAGTAAAGCAAGCGAGTCAATGCTGCCGCTTGGGCAGTATTTGAAATGTGATGTTAATACACGTGTCGTATATACCGTATATCTTCTTAAATATTTACTTCACAAGTCATACGGTACAAACTGGCAGATATTAAATAAGAAAGTGAATATCTTATCATTTATCTCAGCAAAATTAATATACACAATAATCTGCATTCTATTTACTTTTCAATTCGCCAGATAATTGAATTGAGACAAGAGCTTTGATGAAAAAAAACCTATCCCGCATTTCATAAACATTTCATGGAAAATAGTCCAACAAATATACTATATTATTCTATATAGATTTACAGACAGACATGTTGAGGCGAGACAACATGCAATGAACATGCAAGCACACAACAGAATATGGCCAATTCACTGCATTGATTTTTTTAATGCTTGTAGTAATAAATTCTAATAATTCCACGTCTGCAATATTCAACCAGCCTGTTAACACAATTCGTATGCTGAACCTGTGATGTATTTACCGACTTGACTTTGCCGTCCAATAAACATGTATTTGCAGACACAGTTCTTGCATAAGACAAATCAGTTGAATGCACCCCTTACCTATAATTAACATCGCTAAATCACATGCAATACAAATGAGTAGCCAATGTGGAGCATGAAAAATAATGCTTCACTTAAACACAGAAATAGTTCACATATTTCTTTGAAGGAGAGCAGTGTTCCAACAAGAAGGGATTTGGTGGTAACATATCATCTCCACGCCACAAATTTGCTCGGTTTTAACGGGTGATGTCTCGGTTTTACGTTTATTGTCTATCCTGTGTCAAAGACTAGTCGAACATCATGTGCAATTATTCGCGTCTCTTACAAATAACGCACAAACGATCTCGATCATTTGCAATATATGCGTTATTTATGTAAGGAAAATAAGTCGTGGCGAATGCAAATTATTTCCTATTTCTTAACGTATCTATAACAACCAAACACGCTTTGGTGATGCATCGGTAATTATATAGCAAACAAAATTGGCAGACAGAGAAAAAAGTGTAATCAATATTGAAACCTGCACTCTATCTCCAATGTATACAGCGGCCTTTATTAAGTTTGTGAACCACCGAGACTCGTTTGAATGCTGCATGACAGTTATATCTTGCAAACAGCGAGAAAATCCACAGACTGCAGTTTCTTGGTACATTGTTAATTGCATTAAATGGGATGTCAAAAATATACCATCGACATTGTGCCTTTTGTGTAGTCATATGAAATGATGCAATGCATCAGATTGCAGAATGTAGCTGGTAAAATTTAAGGATATGCTTCCTGCAGGTTTAAATACAATGATGAAACTGAGACTCATTGGTGTATTGGCCAATTATTCGAAACGGCATTAGCAATAGCTATACTAAGGAGGATTGTGCTACATAAGTGTGGTAACATAAATACTCCTTTGGAAAATAATAAGCCGGGAAAATTCCTTTAGGAAAGTACAAGCTTCTTAGCTTGGCTAATTAAAACTGGTACATCACTAGCCATATATCTCGCCGAGAAATACTAAAATCAACTATGCATATTGGACGCATACCGAGAATAATAAATTTCCTGGTATCATTCACTGTAATTTAATACTAAGTAACAGAGTTTATATATCCAATAATCGTTGCAATTTGTCGTTTGAGTATCCTTGGCTTAAGTTTAGTGAATATACTGCAACTTATATCACAATAGTAAATGTGGAAATGCTCGTTATGTATGATAGAATTAGCATACATCTGTTATAAAGGAAATATGAGAAAGCAGATTCGAGGGTTATTCTTTTTAATAGAATTTGTGTGGTGTCCGAGTTTTTCGGGATGTCTCAATCAACAACTATAGCTAACCTACTTTCACAATTGGTTGGATAATAAACGTTCTTTTGCAGCCTCAAACGATGCGGCTTCACTCCATGGGTCAATCCCTGCTTACGTATTCAACGAAAATTACTTGACTGTCACTTTAAGTTACAATTTATTCCCCGACGTTATGTTCGGTTAACGGTCCCAAGAGTAGAGCCTGAGTGCTTTGGATAATCGCCGACACTATTGTAAAGGGAAAAACAATCAAGCAATCTCTCGAGAGACTTGTGATCGAGTGCTAAACGGTTGTAGGAAAATATTGATGGGCATATTTGTTTATCATTCCATATTCTTACCATTTATACTAGCTTCGTCTGCTTAATGGCAAAGCAGTAATGAATATAACTCCATGAGAATACTCAATATCAATGCAAATAATAGGCCGTAATATCTGCAACATTATGATTATAATTTATCTTATCAGCCAATATTGGCTATTATGTTTGGAATGGACAGATAAATAACAGATATGACATATACATCCTTGATATACACTTTATTTAGTCTATAAGACCAAACAAAGAAAAGTGAAACCCATAATCATATTGGTACACTGCACAGAAATTACCTACACTAGACATAATCAGATTGCAACAGCTGAATTTGTTATTAATACATGACTGCAGAAGCGACAATATGAGATTCAATTGGCAAATGGGACAAACGATCTTGAACTTAACAGGTATTAATTTAAACACGGAAAGGCAGCTGCGGGATGTGGGCAATCAAATGAAGGAGTTCGAAATACTGATGGAGTTGGTAGTGACTAAGCAGAGAAACAGACTATGCATACTGCATAACATAGCTTGCCATTCGAATGAGTACCAACACAGTGTTATTTACACATGTTAAGATTATGGTTGCACAAATAAAACGATCTTTATTAGCAAGCACTGGTATCATATTTTAATGAAACATCAACCTACATAATTGGACGTTCATGGATTGTCAAATAAACTTTTACTATCAATTTAGTAAGCAACATTAACAATGTAAGATATTGAGCCAATCTTAACGCTAGAACTCAAAGTAGTCACCTGGCTGAGTACCTAACTGGAGGGCGAACGAATCAATACTACAGCATCTGTGAACATCAGATTTCTAAGCATGATGTACATTCCGTAGTAACCCTTTAAGGCCCCTCCCCAAATATCCCCAATCATGAATTCACAAATCAATTAGAATTGGTCTGTGCAATATCAGCCAACTTCGTTTCCGTTTAAGTTGAAAAGAAATGATAAGTAAATTGTTGTATCAGCATACTGTCGCATGGCAAATATCCACAGGAACGCGATCAATCAATACGTTATTGCTTTATTTGACAACTAAGCCTATCTACAGCAATACTTAGCCACACAGCCGTTTCTTAGACGTTATCTCTTGAGCGGCTGGCAGATCAAACTGAGGCTAAATTTATCATAACTTGTTGCTGCATGATATCCCGTCAGGTTGTCAATATCTGGTTTATATTTTGTATGAACTGGTAAAGGGGCTGTAAACATGCTTAGTCTTTTGATCATCCTTGTCGGGAACCTTCTTCATCATCCTGATCTATCACTATCAATGTAGGGATTACTGAGGCATTATTACGTGATATTATCTAGGGCTTTCAAACCCGATTGAATAAAACCTTAGATACTCTGCTTTCGGAGACTGGAGTCATGACATTTGTGTTAAATTTGTTCAGTGGTATAAATGTTTGTAAATGTACATAGCCAGTAAGGTTAATGCTTAAAGGGAACAGGTCTATAAAATGCAAGTATGCTACAGCGGATCAATTGCTTGTTTGTGCTGTATTTGACTTGAGTATGTACTTGTGCAATAAAAGTGATATGTTATATTTAAGCTATTTTGATGTGATCGTTTTTCGCGGAATTACACAACATGGTCGGTACATGTATAAAACAGCCAAACTGGTGTCTGGGAGAGGAATTCCTTACATCAAAGCGGATTGTTCCACATGTAAAACAATTGATGGACTAGGATAAATCACAGACAGAGAAGAATTGTTAACCTGTGGTCGAAACAAGCAAAAAAGCCGAGCGTTTCAATGGGTTTGCCCCACTTATGGAAGCAAATCAAGATATGACATGCGACTTCCATGTTCCATCAGATATAAAGATATTTATTTAGTAAATAGCAAATAATTAAAGTTACATAAAACGACTGTTCATTCTGTTGTAAAGCAAGTTTTGTGCCGCTTCATTTAATCAACACCGGTGCAAATCGAGTCACAATAAACGAATAATGCAGTATAAAGACGTATTCCACTTATTTACTGTAAAAGTCTCGATGTAGATCAATCATATATATCTCCATGTGTGTCAACAGTTACAATAAATACGTCAAAACGTGTTCATTCTATGTTGTTCTAAAACGAATCAATCATTTGTAGAATTACACAGCTGTTCACGATTATGTTTGCCCATTTTATCAACATCATCATGGCAACCGTTCTTATTGGACCACCACCGCTGTGAAACCGATGATTTATGTGATGGGTTCTTCTTTTGTCTTCCAGAGGGGGTGTGGAAAGTAAATGCGCAGTGTAATCCATCAATGATATCATCAATATAATGAATAATTGGCAATAAACCTGAAGCAGAGAACCGAAATGTTGCACCGAGTTCCTTATATGATCAATAATATGCATAGGCCTTTCATTGCATGCTACTAGCAGTCAATGATCTTTCCTAATTTATTCAGCCCCAAAAACAGTGTTTGCTCAACATCACATCACCTTTAACCTACACCGTACTGGACATCTTTCTGGTTATATTGCACAGCTCAATGTTATGATGTAAAGCCAACAAACAAAATTATTAGGTTGGAATTTCAGCAGATACACGTTACTCAATCTTTGATATCAAGATGTGTACGTGTAGGGTCATTTAACTAATTCTTACATATACGTTTATGAGGAGAGATAATACGCAGTGAATTTACTCGCACATATAAGAATATTGCCATTTCTGGCTGCTTCATGCCAAATATGGCATTTAGCAATATTCAACTAGCCTAGAGCCGACAAATCGCTTCCACGCGATTGATTCACTGGACCTGTTATATATATCGCCTTGGCTTGACCTACATGCATTTACCTTAAAGAATAACTGCATGTTTTGATGATTTGTCATTAAAACCACAAAATAACGGAGCGAAGGTGAAGGTGACTGTTACCGATGAGGATTACATTTATAACTTGTCTATCCGCTTCAAATATATCAACTGAAAGCATATTCTAGGTGTTTGTACTCAAACAATCTATCAATCAGAAGGTACGCTGTCAATTGCACTTCTTGTTTCAATAATTCACAATTTTGATGATAATCGTCGCTTAATTCAGAGAAAACAATCACACCAAGCAATTGGCTGATATTTCTGCTGTTGTCAACAATAGAAGAGCATGCATCGATAACCATATGCCCTCTGCTGTATATTAAACAATTCTTTGCTAACCTTTTTTTAACTGATTCAGAGGAAGCAATTAAATGCGACAATTAACATTCCAACATTGAGTGTGCCAGAGTGTTTCGTATAACATCATTACGAATACAACTCAAACTGTTGACACAATGACGCGTGCTATAGAAAAAACTGCAATCCAGTCGGAATACAGATTATGAGAACGATGAGTTAACCCACGTAAAACCTACCACCGAGCTACTCGATTTCCACCGTTTCTCATGGCAACACAATGTATCACCCACTTTGGTTGTTTGTTAGCACTTGGAAACATGACGTACGTTTTATTGCTCAGTCTTCAAAAAATGTTAAGGGCTTCCAAAGAGGATAGATTGTTCAAGTGCATTGTGTAATCATTGATGCCACAATCGTGCATGACAGCAGTGCATGTAGTTAAATCACAAATACTACGATAAAAGAAATATAACATGGTCAAGTGATCCAATGACAAGCACATTGCCGTTATTTTATTTATGAATGTAACCTCTATTGATCACCGTTTCAGTGAAAAGATTCTATGAATTGAAGCCAAGTATACCGCTGTTGAAGTAATCAGAAATTTCATCCTAGTCATGAGATAAGGACACGACACATGTAGAGTAATCACAGTAAAGGTGCGATACACCAACATAGCCTCGTCGATTTTGTACATCCGGAGCAGATTGCCACACTGAATACACCATGAATTCATAATGGCAGAGGAAACAGCTTTACCCCTATTTGCCTGATCGTTGCTAGATTAGATGCAAAAATGCAAAAAATATATACCTACTTGGGCGTTAATGACACAGGATTATAGGTTTGCCTAGATAGCTGACCTATTGGCATGTTGTTTATTTAGAAGGAGAGAGCTTGGCTTATACAAATAGTACTTGCTGTAAAACACTTTTAAGCCAAACAAAATAACACTGAAACTTTTTATTAGATCAATCCGTGTAATTGAAAACACTATGATACATATGTTCTTCCACGATCTGTAACCAGAGAACGGCCTACCAAGAAAATGCAATGCTTCCTAATACCGAACTGATATGGGTTAATAGATAATGCTTTCAATGTATCTAACCAATTGTTACTTTTTAACTATTTTGTAGAATGTTAACATATTTGTCCATTTGTATTGTTGCAGATAAACACAGTGGCGGTTTGAATTTTGATTGCCCGTCCGCTGTAAAGTATATGACATATGGGTCCTACTGTGGCTACCCCATGATTAACCACTGGTAATAGAACCTGAAGTCCAATTCAATATACTAACGGTAAGCGCAAAAACCCGTTCTCTTTGGCATTATTGACTATCCGTTCGTCAAATATGGCAATTGTATGGTATAACGTTGACTGTAATAAGGTGGCTGAAAAAACATCGGATTATGCAAATTATGATAATTGTCATAATTTCTATCGCATCCAAAAATATGAATAGAATTGACGCATGTCAATAGCCTTGATAAAGATAATCTATGGCCTGCAGGAATCGGGCTGTCGCGCAAGACGCTTTCCCATCTTGGCTACGTCAATCCGAGACAGCGAATAAGAACACCTATAATTTGAAAGGGCGTCATTTTATTGCGAAGGCTATTTGACGCATTGCCATAAAACTATATCTGTTATACGGGAACATTTAGACCTCTCTGTGAAGTGATTCTTTTTAATTGAATCTTTTTGCCGATCTTTTTAAGTTATTCGGCTATAATGTCATGCGTGAAACAGGTGCAGCTCATCTACGTTCGCCATTAGTTGGGTGATAAACGCTCGTTTGTTGCCGCAAATAATGGGGCTTCCTTCCAAGTGCCAATCACTGCCGCGTCTTTTAATTATACTCCTTGACAGTCAATCTATGCTACAATCAATTACCCCAAATTATGTTCATGTATTGGTCCGAAGAGAAGAGTCAGAGTGCTTTCTATAATAGCAATACCAATACAAGAAATCCGCAGACACTTTTCCAAGGCTGAATGAAATTAAGCGATCTCTAGAGACACCTGTGATCGAGCGGTAGCAGTTTGTCTAAAAGCCAATAGTAGGCTAACATGGGACCTATTACAAATCAACTCGAGTTCCACACCTTGCACTGTAAATGCTTTCAATCGCTCAGCGTCGTTGACCCGCAACGAGCGTCAGAAAGAATTGTGGTGCTTATTTTTTTTCACTCATTATTCTCACTAATGACATTAGCGTCGCCTGCTTAGTCTATTCATCGATGTCAGCGAGAAAAAGGCAGAATCAAAATAGAATCACTACAGTCCTTTTCTGGTCTATAATTATCTAGCACAGTGATGAACGCTAACAGATATGGAAACGAACCGTTTTAAATGTAAATGGAATTATAGGCACTACCTTTACCCATCCTATCAAACACACAGAATAATAAACGTACCTGGTGTAATGAGAATGCCACGAAGCATCTTGGCATGGCGGGAACAAGATCATTTAAACCTAAAGCCTTGTCACTAATAGCGTAAAGAGTCAACCCGAAAATAACTACGGTAATGCAAAACAACCACGCCATGTATCATGTAACCCCATTATTCAGCAACAGGCGTTTGACACATTATGCGCATATAAGTATCCTTATAGCTGTATTCGTGTGAGTTATCAGCATGAACATCTTCTTCAAACCACAAATAGGACAACAACCTTTGCTCTTCATTAATAGTAGTCATCAGTTAAATGCTAAATATAGCACCAAAGAGTCAAATAGAATACCATTAGCGTTGTTTCAGCATAAATAGTGGGTAAATCAATCAATTATTTCGAAAAACATAATCGCTGCTACATTATTTACTGTGTCAGCCCGTTTCAGAATAAATGTGAATGCACTGTTTTTTTACTAACAATGTCCATTATGAGGCAACAGATCCATATGATGCTATGCAAGTATGTTACTTATAATCGGATCAATTACCAGCTTCAACTGCATTAGACTTCATTGTAGACCAGCGCATTTATAATGAATTACAGTTAATTATACGATATGTATGCGGAATGGTAAAAAAATACCAAATTAAAACCAACAAAAACAGTACATGTTCTGTCCGGGGAATGAAAGGCTCAAGTTCAAAATATGACATTCGTCAGATTCATTTTTCAATTAACTACAATATATATTTACATTCCATATTGCCTTTTCTCTATATTGGCAAGCAGATATTGTGACCTTTAATTCAACACCTATTCTAGTC
>CM067347.1:32049391-32161891 GCA_034190875.2 Urechis unicinctus
GCTCAGAGTCACACATAACACCACATTTCTGATAAATAGGCTGTTTTAGAGATATAAATCATCGTTTCCAATTATGAGTAAAAGTATCCAAATTGATCATAACGGATACGATGAATCAACGACACCATGATCAACATCCTATCAACAGGAGGAAGAGGAAGCTAAAATTGCATAAGGCTAATTGTACGCTAGTCAACCAGAATCCAAATTCTGGCTTGCATTCAGTTGTACTTTACTGTAGCTTCGTACCAGACGCAGAAGCAATTTCACTGATTTATCAATATGTCCAGGATCATATCGCAATCGATGAGCTATGAATTTAGCCAATCGATGCGACAGTGAACTGTCTTAAAAGTGCAATCCACGCAGGAAAATCATCAAATGTTTTCAACGATTCATCATATTATAGGCAATCCGTTTCGTACGCTTTCCAAATAGTTTAGTTTTTGGCGTAGTTACCCAGAAATGATGCACTAAGCAGAATGGATTAATTTTAATACCAAGCAGGCCACTTGTTTGACAACTTTGGTTATGAATAAAACTGCTTATTGTTTATCCATCTAAATTGCTCAAAGTATGCAATGTACGTGACCAAACACTACAGTCATCGGCGATTAATTTGTTGTTGTTCGGATATGGTTTTCGGTTCTGTTATTTGCAAAAAATCAATCGAGATCATTGCTATGTATTTGGAAGATTGAATCAATTATCATTTACCGATAACAGCATGATGAACCTATTCTTTTAACATGGTTAACTCTTTTACTGGTACTATGCAATATAAAGTATCAGAATCTACAAATAAATGTAACAGAAGTTAAGGATTTCACAAGTTCCTCAATTGTAAATGTAAATGGTCGTATAAAACTAGCATCCAATGAATGAACAGCCGATATGGAAACAAATATAACGATTGGATTCGAATTTAAATCCAAGCACTCAACTGATTTATGTTTCTTTGCACTCAAAAGTAAAGTAGAATACTACAGGCACCGCAACAGCCCAGGACGATGTAAAAATTGACCATGGTGTGCCCTCGCTTATCGTTCGTTTTTTGCGCCATTGGTACAAAAACCAACTTTGCTGCTTTTATTTCCGAACTCTATAATACTCGATATGGAGTTAGCCAAGATAGCAATTTTGTAATATTACACGTTGATGATTTGAACGTAAAACTCCAGACGTCCAATATTGGATGTGTCATTGACAGAGTTTGTATGAATAACAATTTTGAATTACAATTTTTATTTTAATTTATTTATAAAACACAGAGCTAGCTTCGTCGGTTTTTAATCCCTGAATAAGTTGTCATTGCACGACGGCAGACTCAAAGTGTTAATATATTACGCTTGTATGCTAGTTAACTAATTGTGTTGGTGATAGAGCTGTACGGTAGTAATTTGTAAGAGCTGGAGCCGGAGATGCGACAGATAGCCTTACAAATCTGTTGTGATCAATGTGTTTGCTGGGATTATGTGTCAGCGTACGGAATCAAGTAAGCAAACATGAGTAACTGGGCATATGCCCAGTGTCAGGGACGCGTCGAACATGGTGAGGTTCTCACACAAACTATCAAAAGCAATCACTCCAGAACTCCAGATGGGTTATCTAGCTTTGGGTTATAACTTATATTGATACTGTTATCGAGCTAATGCGCTCATTTTCATGTCTTTGTCAGAAGGACGAGAAACTATATTGGCGACGCATTCTCGAGACATGGTTATGCGTAGATTCCATCAAAATGCGTATTTATTATGCATCGTCGATTATCTAGAACCTGATCTACAAGAACAGCCAAAAGTAGATTTGTACCAATATTGCCACCTATACCATACATACTCCAAGTATGCAGCGGCCGTTATTCCTGGCAAAGATGGACAGCACGCTTATCAGAGGCCGTAAAATGCGTAACCAGAACACAACACGAAGATTCCGTTTGAGCGGTTGATTATCAACTCAATACAAAGAGGTAACACTCACACTGACGCTTCCGGAAGCTCATCGTCGTAGAGGTTGCGATGGGACTATTGGTGGCACCAGAGATAATAGAGTTAACTATATAAAGAGTACCGTGTGATTAAAGACATAAACAGTGAATGACCAAATCAAACTTTGGAATTAACCAAAGAGCTTAATGTTATGGAGGGATAACTGGCCATGTGATCACACATTTTGTCGTAAGGAGGCGTCAGGGGACCCTCTCAGCGTGGCTATACTATCTCTGGCATATCAGGCAATTTCTTTTATAAGTAATGACATCATTGTAAAATAATGATATAACAAATATTGGATTGTTTCTCACTACGCTCATTACATCTGTCACTTTGTGGTATTGTAGTACCATTCGACCCTCTTCCTGTAAATGTGCCCTATATCAGTTCACCAGCTTGACCTCTGACACTTTGTGAAAGGATTATACAAAAACGTGTCGCCACATCAATATGTTTAGGAAAACGACTCATCAAACCCCCTAAAGTACTGCGTTATTGCCACATAATTAGGATAGTCGTGTGGTAGGCCTGCATGGGAGTTATTCAAAAGTTAATCGATTTCCGTTGCTTAAAGTGCCAATGTTCCTGGTCGCTTAGTTAGGGCGATGCGCGCATGTGCATACGAACTCGAAGGGGCAGCTAGGTTAGTAGCGGAGCGTCGTAGTTACGATACTTCAGCCACTTATCGCTACATGCCATTTCCGTGATGTACGGTTTGTTTTAGTCGATACTTATGTATCTCAAGTAATTCAGCTGCGACGTTTAAATAACTAAGCAAATTTGCCTTGTCAATATCTACAGCGATTATTCGGCTGCGCCATTCAAATAAATGCAGCAGACCAAATGACAGAATTGGACAGAAGTGTGCTTGATCAGTATAATCTGCATTGTGTTGTATCACAGCTGATTCAAAAAAAATATATGATTATATTTTTAGACAGAGCATGCGGGATTACATTGGCTCTACTCGCATGGATTCCTTAACTTAGTTTAGTCGGATAGCAACTTGAGCGCTGATACACGAATGCATTCAGTGTCAACCATGTAAAGCTGCACTAAATACGTGTAATCTGAAACTAGACAGAATTCTACCGCACTTATTGCCAAATATAGCATTATAAAATCGATCACACCAGATTGAAAGAGTGAATATTTGTTTCGTTCCTCTATTGTATTTGCTCGTACCAATCGTTTTGATTTTATGCAAAAATACTGGGCTGTACTTAGATGAAGTCGGATACTCTGGGAACCTCCATGAAAGATATCAACAATGCAAAACATTATAGGCAAACATTCAATTAGGTTCGGTGTAAAAACAATATTACCACTTATTTTGTCAGCAAGAAATGAAGCACCAAGCTGCGTAAATAGCCATATATATTGAATGGACCATAATCACATTCTACTATCAAGCAATCATCGGTTCCAATCGATTAAACCCCAGGTTGTTTAAATAACTATTACCAGCGACGGTCATCCCGAAAAGGGACAGTCCAGAGGTTTTTTTGCGAGCAGAATATAAAACAACACACCTGATTGGGGAAGGCATCAATAAACGGCAACGATTTCGTGACGCATCTGAATACACATAGGTATGTCGGCTGTTCAGAATAATCTTGTCCAACAGTTTTCCAACTTAATTATTTGAAACCACAATTTACCCAAAGAAGAAATCATCAGCCGCAAAATATAATGATTTGGCATTGATAGGTAATTTGCTAAATGGCTTAAGACATAATCTCTAAGTGGAAATTAATCAACACGACGTAGCTGATCATTAGCAAAACTATTTGTACAGAAATTGGGACAGAACAATTCGACAGAAGGATCAGGTGACATCGTCTGGAAGTAAAAACCACCTTTTAAAAAACGAGAGCATATTTTTACTACATGTGTAAAACCGTGCGGTAATAAATTTGTAAATAAACATCTTTCACGTTTTAACTGTTGAAAAACACCACTAAATTCTGACAATTTTGACTTTATATCAATAACCATCGTATTCTAGATTCTACGTTAAGTACTGAGTAGTTGTAAAGATCATAGAAAATATAAAAGTATTCAATACAACCTTCCGTATGTAGAATACAAGGTGACAATAAACACGATAACCCAAATGTATAATGTTACATGTTCATTTTTTTTATTGCAGTGCATGCTTACCACTTCTAGGTCTATAGAAGGAATAACTCAACTACCGTGATGAGCTACAAATTAGCTTCAGGCATATGTTCGTTAAACAGATCTCGGAGTAGAGTCTGAATTAGTGCCTTGACAAATATCATCAGCAACATGGAGAAAACAACTGACATTATTCCAAGGCCGCATACATTTAAGCGATATCCAAAGGCATCTACAATCTGGTGGTGGCTTTATTTATCACGAACCATAAGTAGTCTCTCGAGGGACCTGTTCCATAGCGGCAGTATTTCCACACCTTGATGTACCGTTTTGTTATGCGTCCTCCATAGAGCGACCTCTGTCGGTTTTCAGTAGGCATTTGAGTGCCTAATATAGATCATATCTCCAACGATATCCTCCATGCAGAAATAGGTAAATAATTCTGATTTTAATTTCGCTAAATGATACAGGTGAGGAACGAACAGGCTCTGTCATAAATGAAATGATGCAATAGTACTGCGGGAGTTCTATTCACGCGATTAGACCATGCCTAGGTTCTCTGCTTTAAAATTCGAATTGTAAGAATTAGTCTAACCGTTTGGCTTTCCGACGGCATAGGTTTTTCACTGCTGTTATTTATCAAAAGAAAACGTCTTCTACCTTTGACTAGGTCATAAAGAAATTTGTTCCCTCACATGCTAATTTACATCAAGCATGCTGCCTCTTTTGGAATACTATTACAGTTATTTCCGGATCATTAATATTAAGTGGTCTTTGACGCTAGCTCTATCTTCAAACTGAATAACTTCCTCATCCAAGCATGTGCTTGTACAAGTGACTCCTCCAATGCTTAATCAGCTCTATTTACTTTTCTTGTTTGTAAATTCACAGTTAGCGAGAAACTACATTTTTGGCTGAGTTGGTATTTCATTGAGGTCGATTTATAATGTTTATCATCTGAGTATGAGAGCACGCTAACTCGGAATGCAAATGCATTATATCCAGATGATATAATATACGGTATTTCCTTCCACAATAGCAGTCTTTGTATGGTTTTCTGATAAATAACCAATCAAACTGTCGTATATGTAACACAAAATGTATGTTGAAGAGTTCACGAAAGCCATAACGTATCATCTAACAGAGCTTCGCAAAACCGACCACGTGTATCGCTGCTATCGATGTAGAGAAATCGCATAACGTCGCAATGTTTTCTGTTGCATCATAAATCTGTGGGGTTTGTACAAACACGAAAACAGAAGGGATGTTAGTCTCCTCTTGGAAATATGAAGATTCGCTCTGGCGATCAGCAATTATGATATTCATCAAGCTACGACTCTGAACTCCAATGTATCGCTTCTGTCAATAACTTTGCTTATTTACAATAATCCTGTGTCGTTAAGGATGCAAATAATGCCTGCGCAAACATCATTAGTATTCCACGGAGATCTCTCTACTCGTTAATCAAGCCTCCCTATGTAGCAGTCATCGCGACGATGATCTTCCTAAACATCATAATGTTGTGATCGCTCAACATAACATTGGAACACAAAGCAGTGATATATCTATTTTATTCTTCTGTTATATTTATCATGAAAATTACGAGTGATTGGCTTTTCTCCAAGCCTGGCGCAACAATTGACTAGTTAAACATTCTGTTAACTTGAACATCATGGTATAATTGTCCATAATATCAAGTGAATGTAGATTGAGCACCAGGCCCTTTTATATAAAAAAAATAGCTGTATTACCATTCGCCATACCAGATATTCTTACCATTGCTCCCCAGCACAACACACCAGTAACATGAACGTCCTTGGAAATGCCAGTAAGTAGGAATTAACGACCAATGATGCTTCGAATGTCTGTCAGGTTGCCAATGACATTCAATGCAACAATATCCAGGCGTTAAAGGAGACCATTATCGACTAGTTAATGGATACACTGTGTACATCGATTTGGTTACATAGAAACGGTGTATAATGAACACACAGTGCGAGAACAACCATATTATCTGTAACACATGTATTTTATCATCAAAACAACAACCTGCGACAGCGTATCCATGAGTAGGTGTTAAATACTCGCACAGAGGACGCTCAATATTCCATCGGGAATCTGTGAAATATTTGCGTACCTTGACATTGCCTTTTACCATGTTCTCGCTAGCTATTGAAGTGTAATTAGATATCCTGTGAAAGAAAAACAGGTAGCGCCCAAAAAGTATTCATATTATCTACAAATATTTCCATGTGAGACGACCGCCCTCGTAAAACCTATACAAGGTGCATCGCATGGAAGTAAGCCTGTATCATCCGAAATGTACATGGCAACTTTGTGGCAACCACAAGTATATGTTTCATTGGATGAAGACATACAATCACGGTGAACAAGTTACTTCAAAAGTGTCCGGGGCAACACGGTCGTTTGATCCATATGAGGTCTGCTTGCAGCTATCGATAATTTATATACAAAGTAAAGCAATTATAAGCATAATCTTTAAGCCTCAACTTGTCTATGCACCCAAAAACCTACAACTGTTTAAATACGTTGACAGCAACCTACCTACCTGAGGATTTATTCGGTGGGATGACTATGAACAACATAATTAGCAATATAATTTATGTAGAGTCAGAACATTAACCATCCAAGGACTTATCATTGAGACATGCTGTTAAAGAGGAACACCTAATACGAGTATGCTCCATTTATCATCACTCTCTTACTTCTGTTACCCAGCCATAATTTTATTCATACCGTTGTTTTATCAGTCCCTCTATTGGCAAATCGTGTCCTATCTACCCTTTTAAGAGACATCTCAACGAAAGGTTCTTGCTTTTAATGTTAAGCAACATATTATACTTCAGTCAACATATTACGGTGAAATAATTGCTGATACCTTTAGTCTTTTGACAAGAACTAACACGGCACCTACGCGCCAGCGTTTATGCACCTCGGCCAGTGACGTTCGATAATTTCCCTAAGTTCAATGGTAATGTCAATTGCCTTCGAGATTTTGACAGATAGAGGGGTTTTTTAACTGTATCGTCAGCGCATTATGTTTGACAAACCAGAATTCAAAAGTACGCAACATCTCAATGAGAAAGACGCAGGTTCGTAATTGTCATATACGTTTCAGACTCAGCTGACCTTTTTGTGTAATACTTCACATTAATCTGTTGTCATGGTGTGCATATCAGATCCAACATAAATGGATGATAAAACCCAGCGTAAGAACTTGATAGAAGCCAGTGAAATGGGTTCGTCAATTATGTGAATACATTTTAAACTATACCATGGAGCAAGGATGACTTTCAATGAAGATTTTAAAATAGAATGACAATAGCAAATATTATTAAATTGTAGTTCCGATAAAAGTAACGTCCTAGTTTATGGTGATTGCCAAAGATAGAGGGGTACGATAACTGCATGCATTTTATAATCACCAAGATTTTAGGCAACTTGCTAAATCAATGTCGCAATACCGTTATCGCCATACAATTTCGATCTAAGCTACATATTTGTAATTATTGTCTTATTTATTTGAACCTGTTTCAAATATTATTGAAATAATAACACAACTAACCAAGCAAACGCGCTTCGACCTACGGCAATCATAACTGACGCGCTGCGACCTACTGCAATCATTACAAACCCGCTGCGACCTACGGTAATGATTATATACGAGCTGCGACCTACCGCCATCATAGCAAACGATCATATTGAATGAACATAAACCGGAGCAATGTCTTTTGTTACAGGATACTTCCTTTGACCAAGAACTCGAACACATACATCCATACATACATACATACATACATACATACATACATACATACATACATACATACATACATACATACATACATACATACATACATACATACATACATACATACATACATACATATACATACATACATTCATACATACATACATACATACATACATACATACATACATACATACATACATACATACATACATACATACATACATACATACATACATACATACACATACATACATACATACATATATACATACATACATACATACATACATACATACATACATACATACATACATACATACATACATACATACATACATACATACATACATACATACATACATACATACATACATACATACATACATACATACATACATACATACATACATACATACATACATACATACATACATACATACACATGCATACATACATACATACATACATACATACATACATACATACATACATACATACATACATACACATACATACATACATACATACATACATACATACATACATACATATATACATACATACATACATACATACATACATACATACATACATACATACATACATACATACATACATACATACATACATACATACATACATACATACATACATACATACATACATACATACATACATACATACATACAACATACATACATACATACATACATACATACATACATACATACATACATACATACATACATACATACATACATACATACATACATACATACATACATACATACATACATACATACATACATACATACATACATACATACATACATACATACATACATACATACATACATACATACATACAAGCATACATAAATGTCATGTCTATGGTATTTTATTAGACACTTTCCGAAAACGATTATAATTTTCAAACAATAATATATCATGGCATAGCGTCACGAGTTTTGAATTTATTCGCGATAGCAGTCTGCAGCAGATATCCAAGGTGCCCTAACGACCAATTAAGCAAATCATTACATATCAAGCACATAACGGCAATATGTAAAGACCAAAGCTCATTCTACTCCCCACGGGAAAAAATTATCAGAGTGGGATCGGACTCTGTATCGAGTAGCTAGGCTCATCCATCAATCGTATGTGATTGTTAAAAGTCAAGTACATGCTGCAATCTCTAAGTCTCTCCAATGATTTAGCTTCTGAGCTAGCCATTATGATGCTTAATATGTACATTCCCGCCAACGATAACTAACTGTTGATGCATCACGGGAATACCAAATGCAAACAGCCTGGTGATTGTCAAGGTTTACCCTCTAGAATGATCAATTTTTCTTCTTCTGGTGAACATCATGCACACCTCTCATGCACCGTAACATTTACAAGCATACAAATTGCCCATAAGTGTAACATTCTGAACATAATGAACGACTTCCCACAACCATGGCGTGGTATTGTAAAAATCAAATTGTTGGAAGGTGATGCACCATAAATGAGTGGTGGTTTATGTTACTACTTCCACAATCGATTTTGAAAATGTTTTAATACATTAATCATTAAAATTAAACCACCTTTGACCAGATTCACTGAATACGGTAGCCGTTTATTTTGGGATATTGACGATATCATACGTTGACCAGTTGGCCTTTGATGGTACAAGTGACCATCGTTTGATCCCAAATACTCATCTGTAAACACAAGAGTAACAAGTGCATAGATGGGATACGTTGCCAAAGGGAAATCAACAGTTCTCTCCACGAACAAATTCTAATGCTATATGCTCTGGATTTACTCAATACTTTTGTATATTTGCACGTTGGCTAAGGACAAAAGCGTTACAGTGACATTACCACTTAATTTTGCAAATTTGGTACACTGCGCATTATGGTAATTGCTGTTTAGAACCAATTTGTATCAATTGTGCATACACAAATACCCAGTCAAGGAACCTAACGCTGATGTTCGGTGCATCAAATGGTATGTAACTAGAGCCTCGATTGCACGATACTATGAAATCCATATATCAAATTTGACGCGATGTGTATCGGTAAATTAAGAAGAGCAGTGCAATATTTAAGTTATTTTATTTACCTTGCGGGTTCTTAAACACTGTGTTCACTAACAATCGATTTTATTAGGAATCCACGATTGCTGCATGGTAATATTTAAGTTATTTTATTTACCTTGCGGGTTCTTAAACACTATGTTCACTAACAATCGATTTTATTAGGAATCCACGATTGCTGCATGGTGAGATGATTTACATCAGCGACAAAGTTGCCAAAACTACCGTGCTTACTACTGCTTAGCAAACAATTTGCCACATGGCCGCACAGAGAAAGTTGGTTTTCATGTTACAATAAGTATACTAAAGATGATAATCATTTCAACTTCGACATGGAACAGATAGCATCGAATCTGTTGAGATCGAATCCACCAAGGATCGAATTCTCAATCCGTTGTCATGGCGTTGTTCCATGAACAGTAAAATTGTGTAAGTCTTATACCTCTATTTCCAAACGTAAGCGATAACGCAATCTTTATTAACGTAATATAATGAATCGTACTTACGTATTGTGTTTAAAGCGCCTATCGCACGGTACTTCTCTGAAATCAATTCATAATGTGATCAATAAACTCAAACCGGCCCAACAACCGTCGCATCTGATCAGTTAAGGCCATAATTTGATAATATGTCAATTCAAATTAGCGTGCCCGACAAAACGCTGCGGCAGCCATTATCTAGGTGCAGCCGTGACATCGCCGGTGTCTTTTTTTCTCTTCATCGGAGACGTCTGAATCGCTCATTTCTAGAGCGAAATTTGCTCTGCCGAAGCAACGATGGTCTGCTTATGATCAATGCCATCTCCATGTATCTTCGTCGCTCTCCTGAAGTGATGAAATAGCGAAATTACCAGCAGCCCTTATGCGCTAATCAAAGCGCAGATCGCGCCTCGCAACGAAAACAATGCCGGAGCTGACGTCACGCGGAGGCGGTTAACTATTCATGAGCTCGCCGTCTCGATACGCCAGACTCATCTTTAAAGTCGAATTTCGATCCGAAAGCGCGCACTTTGACGACTGATACATAGACAGAATAGGTACTTCTGGGATATTTTCCCGTAATCTGGCAAAAAAATGACATGATTTTTCATGCGATAGGCTCTTTAATTGAGCCAAATTTTTCATGATGTGCCCTGTCATACACCTACATTGAGTCGGAAACTGGTGGCGCGATATTTTAGTAACGTGGCGTTTAATATTTGAAATCTGATGTACGTCAACATGCCATGCTGCATAATGGAAATACCCAAGAGGGATCTCTAAGAATTGCATATATTTTCTTCGGGAAATTTGAAAGATCACGATGGGGCTAGACAAGTGCTGTGATATGGAACACAACAAACGGCGCCGCGTGTGATATAGGTAGAATATTGATGCACCTACCAAATGGGGGTTTAATATGAGCTAATATTCGATGGATGACGATGCAACACCAAACAAGGAATCTTAGTGAGCCGGTTGGCTGTTGATCAAATGCATACTAAGTAGGTAACATGCTCTATACTGCATCCTCATAAATGATGCATCATTGGCGGAATTTCTCTGTATAGTCAACTTTGGCAGCACGAACCTGAACGGATAATTGCCCGGGCTTAATATTCACAGAAGCTAGTATCCCAAGGATGACAGAAGAGATCGAACAGGGCGTTGATCAAGAAGGAATTCAGACATTTATCAATAAGGAGTAAGGCAGACTTTTACCGGGTTTTGGTAATAATACTGCAACATACTAAGCAAAAGCGCTACCTAAGTCAATTACAGCTAGTGACTGCATTGAATGAACCCTTCATAGAAACGGTGTGCCAAAGAAGAGCAATGTTTGATGTTTCATCTTTTGCCCAGGCATGAACTCACACATTGCCTGAATCAAATGCGATATAGACATGAATGTCCTGCTGAACGTGTTAATTAGCGCACAAAAGGTATTTGTAGGTGGCCACCTGTAAGAGATATTACCGCGCAGTATCACTGCCTCCGTGCAGCAATTATTTGTTATCTTAACGGCTGCATAATATCCTGCAATGATGAACTCGCTGTTGAGGCTAGCTTGCTGACAGGTTATTGATATTTATTGGTGCAACTGCGGTTGCAAATAAAGATGAAAGAATACTGTATTGAAATTTACTAATCCCAAACTACACATGACGTGCAATGGCATGGAAAGTTGACCAATAAGCAATACTTCTTATCAGAATAACTATATATGCCAAATAACCTTTGTCGACTTGATCATTTTCAATACACCAACGAACGTCGTTCATAGCCCATGGGGTACTGACAATACTTGTAAACTACTCTACATTTATTCGTTATGCAAATTAAATAACTCGGAGTTTGCTACGTCGCAAAAACATCTTGCTTATGTTACGCGCACAGTGGCCGATAACCAATCTACAAAATAATGTTGTTGTTAATTGAATTAAGGTTTTGCAGGACGCATCAGGACTGCAATTTCAGCTTACTTTCTGTGAGCCTAAGCCTGACCATTTTCTCAGAGTTTGATGTTGCTATTTTCGCTTTTTGCTCGAAAATAATACTGAGCAATTGCACTTTGCAAATGGGTCTTTTATGCTATTTCACGAATACTTTACGGCTGCAATTTAGCCTAAATTGACTAACTGTTCATAAATATAAATTTCAGAATATCATGCGCACCGCATTTGCTAACCTGACTTCGTTTCCACATGATACCGTTATCCCTGCTGTCCGTAGTGCAGATTTGGTGATTGATCTGTCCATGGTATAAATGATCCTAAAAGTTACAAAATAACATGTATTTGCAGATGTGCCTTTGTATTTGGAAACTGACATAATTGTTTATTCGTAAGTACATAATCTCAATCATGCACATTTACTGATAACTGCGCATTCTTGCCAATATCATGTAGACCGAACATCTGGACGAGATAAATAAGCGGCTAGTAAAATGCATTGATGCAGCAGCGCATATTGCGTACATATATCAGGCCCTGTCATTTGATATATTGGGATTCATGTAACCTTGTGAAACAACCCGCTAGCCGTGGGTCGGCATGTTGTCCATAGTCCATAGCCCATATATAATGTTGCTTATGATGTATCTGATCATCCATCATTTCTTACCTTATCTAAAACCTCAAGGTTGGTTAGATCATCACTAACCGACACACAATGCAGTTCCTCATTACCGCTCCTCTCTACCACGGCATGTGTCTGATCATCGACCTATGTTTGATGAGTTAATGTACAGTAGCATATCAAAACGATTGTGATCATGTCATCTGACAGTAACATTACAAATGATATATATTCATAGGCGCGAGTTCATCAACAATCATTTCAAGCATGCATTGTTACCGGCGAGTCCATAACATCACCTAATTAAGCAATAGTGATTAGGCAAAACCTTTGCTAATGTAAAAATGCAATCTTTATTATCCAACCACGACTAGTTGGTTTTGTATTGGTGATAGTTCCTGTCGATTTGGTTAATGTTGCTGTAGTAATAGAAAAACAGAGTAATGTTAAGCTGTTAATGAAAAGTTGGTGATTCCCGATTGGGGTTATTATGTTACTTCGACGACCAATAATTCATCAACATCATTATATTATTATTATTATTATTATTACCATCTTGGCACACATGCGACAGACATCGTTCATTTTATTAGGTACAAATAGAAACTACTCCATGTTATTCCGAGCGATTCACAATATCAATCATTAATTACATTCTGGGAATGCTTAGGCTTTTGTTCATTCTTGAACTTTGTCAAGTTCTAAACACTTCAATGAGAAATTGTACAATACCTTCCAATTATGTCTCTCGTCAACCGCGGTCGTCATTTGCTCTATGGATAGTCAACTGGAACTTCAGTGGAGTATGGCAAGCTCTATTCACAATTACCTGAAGATGTCATCTTCTAAAATAGTATTTCAAACGTCACTAATCACATTTCGGTGTCTTGGCGTTTGTACGAAAGGGACAATGTATGCGAAAGTAATTTGCCAGCATAAAACACATATTTAGTGCCGCCTTTTAATCAGTTCCTTGTCATTTCGTACTCTCAGTCAACTAATTAGGCACCTGAGCTAGCCGCTAGTAGATATAACATCTCTTTCGATCTAACAGTTTGACGCATGCGGTTTGTGTCACTTCATTGGTCAATGCTAACGTTCATTGCAAAACTAAGACGGGGATGATTCTTTGTTCTGTAACCTTCGCCACCACACTTGTATGTTATAGGCATAATCCTACTATTGCAAGAGGTGCATTACAATGGTTTTTGTCGCTTTGATGACTTCTATCGTCAAAGGATTAATGCTGGTTACCTAAGATATTAGTGCTGCGCGGAGTTGCCTCCTGTGACTGAGGTACACTGCTGCGTTCTGATTATCTGCATGATCAGCCCCATTTCACGAATGCCAAAATTAATGACAATGAGCGTTGCAGGTGTTTTGTGAAGAAGAACATCGGGCCTCTATTTCTGGCAGTTTGCTCTCATCTTTTATAACTTCGGGGTGTGCGACACGCGCTTGAGGATGTTGATGAAAGAACACGAACTTCAGGCGTAGGGTTTAGAAGAAGCCTAAACTTTATTGATTACTGTGACTTTAGAATTTAAGATGGAACTTTGCCTCAAAGATGGAGAGAGAAGTTTCGAGACTAAAGGCCAGGGTAGAACTGATTTTTAAAGGTTAAAACGATTCCCTCAAGGACTCAGGCACGCTATCCCAATTCTCATGGGACATGCAGTAGCCTGGTCAGAGGACTGGAGGATGGGTGTGGCTATTAGATATGGGGTATGTATGAGGAGAGGGGTGGGGGCTGGCAGGTGACACGAAGGTCACTAGTGGGGATGGCTGAGAGGGGCACGTTATGATGATGGACAAGGTTATGGCATAATGTACTTATGACACTCAACAACTTAATAACTTCACTTTTTGGCAACTATTCGCAAAATCTAATCGCGCTATCATATAGTGAACCACGAGGCAATGGCGTTATGGATGCTTGTAACATTTTCGAGTTAAAAACCGATGAAAATGAAAAACGCTGCAACTCTCGATACAAGGGGTGTGCTATTCTCTATGTAGTCATAATGACGGAAACTGAGTTTTCATAAGACACAAAAAAACATGATAACAAAAACAATTGCTATTTCGCACTGGATGCCGTGAGATAGTTCCACATAACAATGTTTGACTTATATTTGGCTAGGTGATCTCAGATCAAAACACGTAGTGGCCTATGCACCACATGAGCGTTTTCGACTCGACCCCTTACAGTAATGTGACCTTGTCAGAGATCTGCAGACCAGCCGAGCTAGTATTTAAGTCTCATTTGATGAAGAATTCTTTTTTGATTAAACTAAACTACATAGCAGACGCACCATATAATAAACCACTACGGTTCTCTCATCATAACAAACAGTTTAAGATGCATATGCTACAGAAATTTGTATACTCCCATTAGGTTATCAATGATATCATTTGAAATTGCTTGGAACAATCAACGGGTGGACCAACAGCTAACCACAACGGCTGGTTTTTGTGATCGTCGAGTTGTAAGCACCATTTTATAGCATTAAACAGGCGAGCCACTATTCAACGATAATAGCTGCGATATGTAGAATATCTCACTATGCTCCAGAGTGCACACTGCCATCTTGACAAGTCTTTGACAATACGTTAGAAAGATCATATGGTGACATTCACCATTAGGTTTTGTTATCATATCATGGAATGTATCCTTGTACATGTCGTTATTTATGATGGATAATTAAAGCACCCACCCGTACATGCTAGAGACACATACATGGCTGTGTGGGCTGAGAAGGCTTCCTGTGCTGATCCTGTGTTCACTAGTGCTTCATCGTTACAAACGTGAATGACACGAACAAACTAACATGGGGTCAACACAGTGTGGGTCATTAATCCCCGGAAGCCACCTGAGCTGTACATCCAATGCCAGACGGAATAACGCCAGGAGAGATAAACCTTCATTACCCGGACGAGTAAGGCAAGCTGATGCAATGGACGCTTATTGACAACTATAGAGAGACTTGGTAATTGATGCATTGATTGTGCCTCTCCCCGTTTAAAGATGTATCGAACATTTACATATGCACCTTAAATACAATGTAATTGAGATGTTCTCTTGACCAGACGAGCTGATGGGGTTGGTATAACGGCAGCATACATTCTAAAGTAAGTACCAAATGGCGCTGCTTATGGAATCTATATTACAATAACCACATTTATTGGATAAATTGACTTGATACATCCGATTTTGTTATCAAATATGCTTTGATAAGGATTTGTTGCAGAATCGCGTGAGCACGTCAAGTATGTGCTTTCTAATCCGTATGGGAATGAACAGATGTACATTAAAGGCACGAGACGGTCAAGTGAGCAACATTATCTAGTAATTACATCAGTGTGTGCGCCCAGTATCAAACAGCCGAATGGTGGTTTGCAACTATATTCCAAACACGAACAGGCCAATGCAATCCAGGCCCTTGTCGCAAGTTAATGCACTAAAGTATTCTTATTTTTGCATACAGACAAATCTCCACTTACAGTTTTGGCTTTTCCTTGACATCAAAAACTTGTACAATCGTTTGAAACACCTCCAAATGTTTGAAACTTAATATATGCATGAGTAGTTATCATGCTACGTTTTATGTCTGATTGCTAATGCGCAACCTTACCAATTGTTAAAACAGCTGAATCATAGAAGATAAAAGTGATAACAAAGTTGAGGTGCAATCTAAATTTTGTATTCACAGCAGATTAGCATGGATAATTTACATGCACGGGGCCCTTTATGCTACCTGAGGTTGTCAAGCCCTGGTGTGAATTGCTATAACCTTGTACAAAGATCGCTGATTTGTGGAAGGTGAATGACTGAATACTAATGATAATGTTAACAGCGGACGGAATATCTGGATGATTTAGCATGATATGAGTAAAACGCACAAATATTTAGCCGCCATCAAAACTTGTTACCGCAAATCGTGTATTGTGCCGGACGAAATTGGATGGGTGGAATAGGATATCTTTACCACCTGATTAGCTGCATTAGTGTCCTATAAGCGTTGACTATGTTCCCGTCTGTGCAACTGCATATCTTAATTAGACCTTACTGATGCTCAAATGGACCGAGGTAGTATTTGCATCTCTCGTAGCTGTGGGTACGATAATTGATTAAGCACTATACTGCAACTGACGCCCTCTTTCATCATTTTGTAGTGCACTGCTGAGTGTCATAAGTCAACTGCCTCGATCAATCTGCTGCTGGTCACCTTCATTATCAGTGAGTGTTGAAAAAAAGGAAAACATTTGCATCTGCACACAATTTGTATGCATATTGTGTTGTATGTTGCCGGAATTGAACGGCCAGTGGTCCGTTTATGTATCTGGCTTAAATATTACACTGAGACCGCGTTGATAATTTATCTCTATTTGTTTCTTGAATTAATTTGCTAGCTGTATAAACCAAGCAAAGTTGACTCATGGTTGCTAAGGAAGACGTTAAAGAAATTCGAAGCATATTCCCTTTTTTTTGAGCAGACGATTATAAGCTTGTTTCACTGAAAGGTATATTGAAACCTTCAAAATAACATACGACACCTCATCGTAAGTAGAACGCTTGTAATTAGACGAAACATATCTATCTTGTAACCAGTCTACTTAATACGTTCTTGAAATTAATTGGCCAGAGAGCTGATTAACAGTTGCCCTGCGTCATTGATTTAAGAGAAAAAACTACTAAATAGAATATACACAAAGTTGCTAGCCATGGCTTGTTGTAATCGATAATTCTTATGTTATTGATGATGCTGCACTGTTCAGGAGATATCGATGAACCATCCAATGTAAGTAACGCAGAATTGTCATTAGAATTCGCTGGGGTAAATATAATAGACAAAAAAAAGACATTATAATGCTTTATTGCAACAGCAATGTCTCTGATGCCGAGGTTAAATAGCGAAAGAGAAAAACAGTTGGTTGTAATCATATAGTGAAATCATTTCTGACAGCCTTATTCAGTGCACTATAGTACTTAAACTCTAACATATAGATATTATTATGTTTTTCAGAATAATTAGCAGCATCCTAATAACTGCCACAATGATGACAATAATGAGCATTTTGAGAATGAAAATGATGATGATGATAGTGAATAGAAACATCGCAAGCCCGTCCTAATATTAGGAACTGCTTGGCTAAGTGTTCGCATGGAGTGGCATAAGATAATTTATCTCCACCCAATCTTGAAATTAGCGGTTAATTTGTACATTTAAATGTTTAGCGTCTAGAAATAACAACAACCAATATTCAGTAAGCCGTATTTCTTTTGTGCGACCGTTTTGGGTAATATTGTCCTGCATGTAATTCATATGAGCTATCGCTACTTAAATTGCACAAGACGGATCGTAGACGATTCGTAGGAGGTATGCTGTATATTGAATGACATATCACCACATTATTATTGGTGTGGCCTATACGATCCAGCAATGTTTATTTGATAGTCGAGACATATTTAAGTATGGAAGTGCTATATTTTATCAGGGAATATGTAATGAATGATTTCAGATTCCATTTTTGTTCAAGTTGGTTATAACCGGAACGCTTACTATTAAACACTATCTGTCCTTTTAAATCTCTTTTAATGGTTCTCCTTATATTTGGGACGTTTTATCATATAAAAGGAGTAAAATATGCGGTTATGGTCATACGATAGGAGATCTATTCAACATTGGATATAGGTTGTGAATGCTGTCGTTCCAGATTAAAGCGCCTTGCAGCTAGCCAAAACAAAATGTCAGACGAAGTTAGTTCCATGTGTGTATATATATAAGGACAAAGTAGATTTTTTCGATCATTAATTAATAATTATCAATTTGCCATATCAAAATCAAAATATTTTCTGCACTGCTTATTCTTTATATATACAGGAAGATTTTGCGATATAATTCAATTGTGTAAATGAAACATTAATGAGAAAAACTATTTTTTTTCTGTAATAAAATTATACAATCAATCAAATCTTTAATTAATTCTAATATACATATTTAACACGCATGTTTAAATATTATTTCGACCATTTGGGTCAAGGTATATATGGTTGTCGGGAAGAGAAAGGGGTTTCCCTGTCATGTCAACGAACGGCTAGATGCTATAATTTGATTATGCTAGGATATTCATAATCCAATGAAATCATTCACAACAAAATTATCCTTGTACGTTACTAGGACTGGACTATCATATAAAAAAGGTCTAACCAAAATATTCTCAAATAGGATGAACGAAAATGTGCATTGAACATAGCGGGTGGTCTACAAAAAGTCCCGTCCGTGCTAATATATATATTTATATACATATACGATTCTACGACAGCATATTGCATCTCATGAGCCTAGCTTATCTTCCTTTCAGCAATTCAGCCTGCAACAAAATCACCTTAATATAACTGATTGAGAGAATCCAGTAAACAAGCAACCGAATTTATCAATCGGGTCATTTCTATTGTAAAATAATAACAATTGTAGAATAGACAAATCGACTAAGGGACTCTTTGGAGATCCAAACATAATTAAAATTGTGGCCCATATACCGAACACTGTTGCGTCGTTGTAATGCTTTATCCGGCCCGGTCCCATATAAATATCCTAATGAAAATATATAGCTTCAAACAACTATTTTTACTCAAATAATTAAATTTAGAAAACTGTAAGCAACATTGAAGTGGCCCTCAGCTCCAATCGACACGAAGGCTAAATATTTAATTGATCGTGACCCAAGGTGTTGAATAAAATTGCAACTGCATTATACTAAATATGTGATAACATGATAATTGATAAAAGTATTGTCTTAATTATATTCAGTGAGTATAAGTATGTGTACGTATATGCACGGTTATAAATGCATGTTACGTTAAACATCTGTGTTTCCAATATACATCTTGACCCGCTGACGATGGATCTGAGAGATGCAATATATAGACTGTATTGGTATATCCACAAAATAACTGTTCCGATTCAATTGTGATATCTCAACAGTGATGAAATAGTGTTGCAATCAGTGTATTCTCATGGAACATCGATTCATCTATCAGAGCTTAGTAATCGACAACAATCGGTCAGCGGCAAGACATTTAATGCTTCAAGTCACAGGGATTTACATTGGCCTGCCGGTCGCTATCTTCTATGTATGCATAAACCCAATTGGGACAACGATTTTGCCACCAGGTCACCAAAAATCTCGCTTAAACCAGCTCTAGTCCCGTTTACTAGCCTGGCGCGTCCCATAGCCATTGCAAGCATGTTCTTCTACCTAATAAAACCATCCGCTACGACATTTGAGACCCAAAAGGGAACTTTGTTTGAGTTCAGCACATCCGTTTTTAACCAGTTTGTCCAGGCTTTAACATTGCAGGATGTCATTTTTATCAATAATTAATGTGCGCTTAATGCATCAAATTCCCTCACTGTACATGAATGAACCTTTAAAGTCTGGTTTAAAAGTGGAACAGTTATCGGGTGTTGATTTATTCCACAACCGTCTTGATATGATCTTACATCGGATATCCAGTTTTCATCCTCTGACTTTATGAATTACTGCTATTTGATGTTGTTAATACGAACATCACTGCATTAATTTCAAGAATACGTCGATTAGTTCAAACCACATCACTTTATAGGCACGATAGTAAGCAGACAATTCCGTTTCAGTTGATCGATTCAAAGATTGGTCAAGTCCGATGTTTACAATAGGAGAATTCGTCTTGCGTCCAGTGGACGTCTAAATGTGCGTATTATATAGGGCAAATAGCGTGACAGCTTAAAATGTGCAGATACTGGTCAAATAACATTGCTACATCTATTGAGAGATAGCGAATAAAACACTGCAGCATAACAGTTAAATTCAACAAATTGCCTAAACGGGCTCACATTTGAGGAGTACAATCGATTGGTCAATTAAAATGGCAGTTGTCGCATATATAAATACAATATTACGCCACTTCTGTAACACGTTTGAATGATCGGTCTTGCAGTTAGCCGCTACGGTAAATATCACGCCGACGGGTATAAGTTTAATCTAGGTGTATCAGTCCAAATGTATATTTATTGAAGATTGATATATTTTGAAATTTTATAATAACATGGTTGAAAAGCGACCTGGGGGTTAAAAGGATCAATCCGGAAATGAGTTTACGCAGACGCAGATAACTCAAAATGCAATATCATCAGCGCGATACATCAGCTTAAGCACTCAGAAACTAATTCAGTAGCCATACTTATCATTGATGTTAATGATTATAAATGTGATAGATCGTGAAAATGTATCGTTGGTGGTGATAATGTACAAGGTTAGCATACAGTTCAGTACATAATTGTATTGTGTCTTTATGATTGCCATGGTCATGCGTACGTGCGTGCGTGTGTGTGTATGTGCGTGTGCGTGTGTGTGTGTGTGTCTTTGGGTGTGTGTGTCTTTATGTGTGTAGTTATGTATGTGTGCGTGTGTGTGTGTGTCCGTATGTCTGTGTGTATGACATGGGTGAATATTGATCCTTTGAGTAGGTGAAAGCAATGGTCCGTAACCAGGTGTATATCAAGTATCAATCCAGCAATCTACATTCAAGGAACATTTATGAATCTTAGCATCTTATATTTTAACCTGAATCGACAGAATGTTCTTGTTATCGTTTTGCTTCGGTACATGTAGACGTTGATTGATCTAACTCAGCCTCAACCAATTACTGAAGCTCCTTTAGCATCAAACTCAAAGCAATGCTTTATGTATTGTGACCGTATTTAATTACTATAGCTATGACATATTCTATGCGCCAAGAGACTAGATATTATTTACGTTCAACAATATAAGAAGTGACAGCTGATATTTGTACCTCGTCTGACGTCTCTAAAACAAAGCAGTAACTTACACGATGATGTTTATATATGTGAACACCATATATGAATTCATAAATTTACATGCAGATATATGTATATATATGTATATATATATTCATGTATCTATATATATATATGTATATATATATTTATATATATATATATACATATGCATATATATACAAATATGTGTATATGAATATCTATGCGTACATATATATATTTATATATATATGAATATACATATATATACATATATATATATATATATATATATATATATATATATATATATATATATATATATATATATATATATATATATATATATATATATATATATATGTGTGTGTGTGTGTGTGTGTGTGTGTGTGTGTGTGTCTGCGTTTGGGTGTGCGTGTATGTGTCTTTGTGTGTGAGTCTTTGTGTGTGTGTGTTTGAGTGTTAATGTATGTGTGGGTGTGTGTGTGCGCGAGTGTGTGTATGTTTGACTTAACAAACCAGACGGTCCATCTACCTCTACATAGGGTGACGATTACATCTTTTTCAGTCAACTTCACTTAAAAAATACTTCGCTGACGTGTATTATCTGCTTGGACTACAATTGCATCCAACATTACGGCAGCCCACTTATGGAACAAAAGTGGTGAAAAAAATTATGCGTTGTGGCGTCAACGTGTGCTTAAAGATGCACAAGAAAGCTTTGTTTCCAAAATGCTATGAATGTAAATGCTTGCTACATGTGATCATGTTTGTAAAAAGTAGTCTGGCTTAGTATTGTGACGTTATAATCTTATGGAGATCACTTGGGTGCGTCGAAGCCTTCGTAAGGAGTAATTCTCAAAAACTTTAACTGTATTTACGATGATTGAGCGTACAGATGACTTTAGAACACGCATACATATAGATAACCAATCTGCAAGAAAAGTGATATTAAAGAGAATAGCTGTAGCAGTCAACACATCTGTTTCAATCTTTACAGGTCCGTGTGGTGGAACTCGCCTGAATACTTTATGTTTTTATGGGACATTTTCTTATCAATAATTGATATATATAGCAAGCCACTTGTAAATTCTGGAGACACACATGATTGTGTGGGTTGCAATGTCTTTCAGTGCAGCTCCTAATGCCATATATTGTGATAAAGCCCAATGGTTTGACATGTTCCGTTGTGCTTCATCTTTATATTCGTAGACTAATATGGTGTCAACACTCTGAGGGTCATTAATCTTTATTAGTCGGGTTAAGCTGAACGTCAAATTACAGAGGGAACGTTATTAGGGGCAGTAAACCTTCATTATTATGTTAAATAGGCTAATCGCGTACAATAAATGCGTCGTGGTAATTGATGCAATGTTTTTGCTCTTCATGGTATACATGGTACAAAAGGGCAAGAGCAATCCAGCATTTTAACAGCACTGTTATATACAAGAGTTATAAATCCCCGATCGAACTCCGCCACTGAATGCTGCTATACACGATGAATGACATGTCACAACCCCCAAATTAATTCAAAGTCAAAGCAAAAACAATATACGTAAAAGAATACATCATGCAGCGCACTCATTTTATCATTTATCAACAAACAAAAGCCAAAGAAACAGTAAACAAAAAGGGCAACAATGCATTTAATTAATTCTGTACGTAGAAACTGCGTGCTGTCAAAGAGCAAAGTCATCAGTCAAATCTCAATTGACATCAAAAGCGTGTATAAAAAAACACTTGTCAAATTGCGGAACAGAGGCATTTATCGTGCTGCATTTTGATTAGAAACCAACAAACTAAGCCGAAAGTTGGTTTAACTAGTTGAAAAATGCGAATCAAGAAAACAATGTGTGATAACAAAGAAAACACCTAATACATACGATATGCTCTGTTTTCTGGTGTTAAATATGGTTAAGGAGCACAAATTCAGGTGAGAATTACAAAACCTATTGTAGCGGCGGCTAGTCATGGGTTTCTGACATTAATGGTTCAGTAACACCTCAATATTTTAGATGTCTAGTGCTGCCAGGTTAATGAACTATTGTTGAACCGACCGATTTAAGTAATATATGATCGGATATCAATGGAAGCAAAAAGAATCATTTCAGCGTAAGCACCAATATCAGATGTTGATCAATTTAAACTTTATGATTGGTAAACGACAATCACAAGACCACCTTGCTAGGCGAATGATTCAATGGGAAATTGCAATGCCTTCGTATTCAAACCATTTATAATTACCATCATTCTTGGGGAGGTGAATGTTGATGACGAAAATTTATAACGTCACAGTAACTTCTCATTTATCTATATTTGTAGCTTAATGATGGTAGTATGGAATCTGATGATGAACTGATGAACGTCGACAATAAACATACACTAGTTGTAATTTTGTACGTCTGCAGAGAGTCTCCATGGATGGTTTTCCTTAGGTTTGCGCCGTAGCAGGATTTATGGATATTACTATTTTGGTCTGGGAACAAATCGAAAAAGCAAATCGGTAGTTTAAATCTGTAGTTAACACCTTGTGGCTTGAAAATCGAATTCCATGTATAGATGTGTTACAACTGGCCAAAACATGAACTGTGGTAGCATTTCGGCTAATAGATCCTTAAAACAGTGTTTATATGTTTTTCTACAACTAGGTGGTATGTTTAGCACTAACTTACGAATATGTCACCAGTTTTATCTTTATAACACCAGTATAATCGCAATGTATGATAGATATAAGCTTTGCAGTGAAATCATAAGATCGACTAAATTTGTTCTAAAACAACTCATTTAATGCTGAATGGGCTCAATCCAATTTGAGAAAACTTCAAACAACATATTAAGTGTCGTCCATAATTGCACTAAATCAATTAAGTTTTTGGGAAAAGCTGCACATAAAAGCGCAGCTTCTCCCATTTCTGCTTCAGTTGAGAGTGGGATTCCTGGTTTAATAACACGGCTGAACTACTTTCGCTGTTTCATGATCAGAATGAAATCGCCACTGATTTCGCTACAAGTAGACCCCTGAGTCAAATAAAAAGGCTAGTAGGTATCAATAAAGCAATGTAAGTGTATATATCGTCAATTCAACGTTAGTTATTGTCGAACTTTCTATAAAAAGTAGCAGAATCTGTATGGACGCTTACTTTTATCAAGCCAGATCTTTCCCTGTGTACACGGCGTTGAACAAAACGCACCCTTGTCTCATAAAAGTTCTGTTCGAAACTCGTTAATAAGACAAACCCCTCAGTAAAAGCATTTCTTACAGCCTATACATGGAAGAGATGTCTGATATCTTGGAAGTGACCTTGTAACGCACCTTATTACAAAACAATGTTCACTGAGTAATTTCCGTGGGCATACACATATTCATGAACGCTTCAATCTGCAACCTCTATTGTGTAATCATGTGATTTGCATGAAAAATCTTGTTGTTTGTTTGATGTTCTCTACTATTGTCTATGAGAAATATAAAGCCAAGGGAATATAACATGAGTTTAAGTTCTATATGTAATATAATTGGCTTGACAGCGACTGTGATTCATGATGTTGAGCGAATTGACAATTAGAAACGTTGGCATTGATTATCAGACGAACAAGCTGTATACAATGGTGTTTAAGCTTAGAATGCAACTGAATGCAATTAATAAATTTTATATACGAGTTGTGGAGGAAAAACACGTACTTGTATTTAATTATCTTGACTGTGCTCAAATGACTGCCGCAAAATGTTTGGTGATATAATAATTGTGATGTTCGATTTGAACTGGTCAATGATTAATTTGGACTAAGTGAGTCCAGCACAAGGACTGTAAGTCCGGTTGTGGAACGTGGAAAAGAGGTTACCATTGTGAGACAGCTACCGATGGTGCTTGTTCTTAACCATCAAGGAAGCCGCATATGTAGAGATTTGCGCCTGGTGCTGTGGTGCATTGCAGATCAGTAGAATGAAGACTTACGTACTGATCTAACAATAATAACTATAATAAAAGTATATTTTCTAAATCATGGAATGATACAGTGGTAATATAGCTTACATGGTTGTTGAAAGGACCTGCATAAGTGCAACATCGATGATGTAACATGCAGATTGTACCACTAAAAATCACTTTTATGCAATAAATATATTTATGCAAATGAAAACGTTACAATACAGTAAAACGCTCCGCACTTATAACCAATTTATATTGAAGTACTGCACACGAATTGTGTTTCAAAAGCTAGAAATCCATTTTGAAAAAGCTTCGCACAACAACCATGTTTGTGAGATACCAGTAATAGTCATTGACTTTTGACACATCTATATCACGGAAGCCGTATGCCCTCATGGAATCAAATCCATGATAGACTGATGACTGTTAAGCGAAAGACAAATTAATAAGCAAGGAGTTCTGGTGCCAAATACAGAATTACACAAAACCAGAATACGGTGCTAATTCTAAGAATAATAAGTGTTTTACCACTGTTATTTACAGCGTATGAACAATGTACGGCCATATTGTGCCTATATCTTTCACTCGGTATTTGTTTTGACGATACATATCAAGTGGACAATAATTCCATTAACTCCACAACTTGTCCCTTGATACGTCTAATTCATGAGGTAGTTTTTAGCAGAGCACGACTTGTATCTTACTTTTATTTGACCTGCATGTTGCTCACGTTATGATTCGGTTGCCTCAATATCCATATATAAAAACCACAGCAATCTCTTGCGGTATAAACTTCAATTCCTGATAGTTTCCGTTGTTTATCGAACAGCACATTCAGTGAATATGCATGTGGGTAATGGTGAAGTTTCTCACACAAGCAGACACAGTAATAAGTGATTCACGATAAACTTTTATAACAATGGGTATTGCTGTGTTTGAGACAAGTCATACGATTGTAAAATTTCGTCTTTTCGGCGCTCTTAGCAGATAGCTTGTTAAAAACATAAAGACTTATGCAACGTTTACAATGCATCATTTTAAATCTGCTTGATGATGATTTCGGCGTAACAGCATCATTGCAACAGAAAGTTCCGTTTCAGAATCCATTTTTATTTCCCTGAGGTTTTCTTTGTTTGAACATTAAAGGATGTCATTGTAATCAGTATGTATCATGAGCCTCGGCTCAATGTTTCGGATCCTCTCACGGTGTTGATATCACATGATGTAAATTCAAAGGACAGTTTCAAACGTTTCATAGTTATCGAGTTTTTATTTATTTATGTTTCTATAATTCTTGCAGTCCAAATTAACTTGATTACATTTTGTAACATATGGTACTGCATTGGATATCCATCAAGTTCTCAGACTTCACGAAATGGTGATCTGTAGTTGTGATGATGATCTAGATTCAACACATAATGGTGGGTGTTTAATGTTTGATTGAAAGTGCGAGAGCATTAATTGTGAAGACAAACGCCTTAATACATTTGCGACGTGTCATGTACTACGAGATCACCGTACATGGCCGATAGTAACCAAAACAGTGTATTATTAACAGCAAATTCATTTGCGTTACCATTTGTCATACATGTATCAGACTACACGCTGATTAAATTTTGACACGTACATTAATCTACACAGATCAAACATCCATTTGATTGTACCGGTAAGCATTATTGCGTGGCTTTATCAGTAGATATCGGATAATTGCTATTGTCATATCCCTTAAATTATTCTTGCAACGCAACAGAACGCTTATTCTTAAAGAAGAATAATGGACAATTACATGTTATCTTGACACTATTATGCCCAGCTACAATGCATAACTTTGGTCAATATCGTCGCTCATTTAGCAGACAAACGCATGCTTTAGGAATCCAAAGGTGTCGATACAACCGCTTCGGTTTTCTATGTTTGTTAATTAATCCTCAGATGGCAAACTGCGTCATCCACGCTGCATTAGTTGCTAGAGTGATATTTCAAATCATTTCGGTATATCGCTAATGCTCTCAGTCGCCTCTATTTCGAATGCTGTCTTACAAGTAACAATAAATAACTACGCTAGACCTTATTTATCGGATCTAGTTATTATATTGCAACGCATTGTACCTAATATTTCCCAACTGAACATTCGCTCATCTGTTTGATTTACATTTGCATTCTCGGTGTTTTACAATTAGCATGACATATTTCTATACCAAAGCAAGAAATACGTATTTAATGTTAATATTTTTGTTGATAGTCACCGTTTTCTATAAACCATGCCATTTAGATTAACCGAAAGCCAGAATATTTAGTAATTGAATATTCTGTCTAGTTACATTTGCATGCGTTCGAGTTTACATGACAAAAATTTGTATAAACGCAATTGGTCATATCAAAGAAATTATGATCACTCTGAAGCAATTGCTTTATTATGCGCTATGTCATGTTTGGAACAGCATCAAGCGGATTGTAGGCTATTCGTTATGTGGGTAATACGTTTCTGCACAAAATATAAATCGAATCTGCATGAACAAATCGTTGTATCCCGTGCCAAATCTGATGGCAACTAGCAAACTAGATGTCAAATCGTTTGGTATAGCAAATATGAGGACACTCGTCTCGCAAAAGGATGCAGGTTCATTGGCATTTGGAACTGCAGTGTATCGCTTGTCTGCATCCTGCGATTGGCGTTCAGTTTTTATGTAGATGATGCGGTAAAGAACTAGACTTGTAATACACCAAACATAGTGAATGCAACAGGCAGATTGCGCCACATTTCAAATCACTTCCAAATATGAAGTTGTTAAACAAATAAACGTTTGTCACACAGTTAAGCATTCCGCATTTATCATCGTTGTTTTGATTAAGTCTTGCTACCTGAATCCGACAGGCAGATCGAAGATAGGATTTTTCTCACAATAATTAAACTAGACTCAGATATTGCCACACGACACCCGTAAACAACAGGCGATACTATCTTTTAGGCACATAACAGACCGGAAAGCAGTGTCCGAGCAAACATCATTTGGATTATACTCAAGTGGCTGCATGTGTAACGCGGATAGACTATATATGTGGAACAGTCTGTTCTGTAGACATATGCACCTCATAGAATTCTCGCAACATCTGGAATTTCTCAATATGACATTGTTTGAGGAATCAAATGTACTTTTAGCAAACAGGAGTCTTGTTTAGAGATCGTGATTCGTGTAGCTGTTATCTTATCATATTGGGGCATTTAACCCGGCTCGGTCCGATGCTGCTTTTAAATGGTTAAATGTGTCAGAAAAGCGATGCTTTGAAAGTGACAGCACAAAGTGGAAACAAACACTAAAAGTAACTTACACCCGTCCGTGCAATATTACAACAAACTGACCATTGAATGAATTTTAAATAAGTGTAATAAACGAAGGTTTACACGGTACTATGAACAGCTGATTTTACAGCTCTGACATTACTTTATAATTGCTTGTGGTCAGCAATAGAGATAAAATGAGCATTTTGTTTCTTATCAAGGTATATGTGGCGGAAAATGATTTGATGGATTGCAATGGCCCTCATTGAAATAAAAAAAAAGCTAATGATCCTATCCAATTCCGGGTCTTTGCTTCAATTATTTTCAGAAACTCATGTTTGTTCTTCTTATCGAATCAATTCAAATCTGTTTCAGTGGATGCAGCTGTTGTAAAAAATGGAGAATAAGGTTGATCTTCGTTTCAAAAGCACTAGACAAATATTCACTAGTCGTCCTTCGTAGTGCCGGTACGTACAATATACCTGAGTAGCATCAAGCACGGCAGTATGCATGCAGCCACTAGTCTCCATGATTCCAATAAAGGTACACATCAGGCACTCGATTTTGATTTCATCTACTCCCTGCTAATTGAGTGCAAACACATCATTAATCAACTGGATATTCAGCACACAGCATGAACGATTAATCGTGGATATTTTGACAAGAACTCAAGTACAGGAGTTGACAGCTACACGCATTCTTGACATTTCTATACCAAGTTCCAATGCATAACAATGCCCATTTAGCAGACACACTCGCGTTGTAGAACGCCATTAGTGTCTGTACAAACATTATGAGTTATCTATGGAGATTCGTCTTTTAACTGGCCCTCACATGGCAAACTGTGTCACCCACCCTGTATTAGTCGCTATAGTGATATTCATCGACATATTGGTCGATAGTTCCTACGAGAAGTTATAAATACCTAAGCTAGACATAATTGTTTAAGCGTTGTAATTATGGCATAGCTCAGTTGCTAAAATTACATTTGTATGCTCGAGTTTTGATCATAAGCGTAGCACATTTATGTACAAACGCGGGAAATATGCATTTTATTTTTTAACATGTTTGTTGATAGTGAAGGTTGTCTATAAACCACAACAAGGATTACTCAAAATACCTTAGATTAATAGTGATTTAATCGCCAAATGAAGAATTATACATAGCGGATTGACTTTTTCTACGACGTATGCTGTATATAGAATGGCCTTATATCACGAAACTTATGTGGCTTACACTTTTCTGCAACGACCGCACACTTATGCACCTAACACTACTGTACGAGCGAGGCACGTGTCAATGATTCCATCCGCGAATATGCTAAGAATGTTGACAGTTTTCATTTTCACTTATATCGGTCAATACCGGTACATCGACCATTAAACTGTTTCTGTCCTATTGAAATTTGACAGAGGGTCTCCTTAAATTGTTCACCTTAGGTTTGTGCCACTTAATCCGATTTATCTCTGTTGTTTAAGCGATCGGTTGGTTGTAGTTGACTATTACTTCTAAATCGGTTTTGTGCTATCGCTATGGTTGGTTTGTTTCGTGCGGTAAGGATTGTTTGAATTAGAGCATTCACAGTCAGCGTTGTTCTCTGACTTTGCCCACAATTTACTGGTGTGGATAGCAACAATGTTTGTCTCTTTATAGCAGAAATGCTAAATTGGCACATATGGTAGCTCGAAGTAATACACTGAGTGGCGTCAACTATTGCCCCAGAGTAATTGAAAATATGGAAAGTCTGTGCACCTAAAAGCTCAACCTCTCCCATTTCAGCTTCCATCGAGGGTGTGATTCCAAGTATGATTAGAACGCTAAATTACTCCGGGTGTTTCATGTCCAGAATAAAACGCCCGCTGTTTCCGCAGCAAGTGCACACAGGAGTCGAATGAAAAGCCTACACTATACAATAAAGCACTGCAATTGCATTTATCGATTATATATATCGTAACTTAATGCAAATTATTGGACAATTTATTATATTAACCCAGATCATTCACAAACAGAATGCAAAATAGGTAAATTCCATAATGCTACAATAAAAGGCGAAAAAACATGCAGTAGACCCCCTTAGGTAACCTATTGCTCTAACTAGGTGCGTAGTATCACTATATTTATGCGTATCTTCTATTGCCTGTCAACGATTATTTTGGTCAACTAGGTGAGAACAGAGAGCCTAGCACAAACACTAATAGTAACTCACAAACAATGTGGGTTATTTTGTGTAGCATAGCAGAGATGGTCGACATCACGATTGCTCTGACATTGATATAATAAAAGCCAATTCATTGAAAATCTTAGACAACACTTCTACTTGCTAATTATAGCGTATGTAATGATAAATGGCGATGCTTATTCAGCAACTTTTCGAATGTATTCGATTACATATATTGTTAAAAATATAGAAAATTGCTGATCTAATGATAGCTATACCCGAGGGATTGAAAATGCCATCGCGTACGTCCACTGGATTAGCTGTGCTACGATATTGACAACATTGGATATGTCAAATGCATGAGATGGATTCACGCGAACCACTACTGACGTGAGGCTCTGACTACATCAATATCCATGTAGATACGGGTAAAAGATAACTTTTGGAATATGATATGTAATTCACGACCAAATGTAGCAGATTTTGACACATGCCATCAAACTTTGTGACGAACCATGCGATTGCAATAGTGTATCTTATCGTAGAGTCTGCAGTAGACATGCACAACTATTTAAAAAAACCAATCAATATCTGCTGTATGTCATTTTCAGCCTAACAACAGTGTTAGCAACCCCTAACATTAGATCCTTTTCCTTACCCGTTTTCGTTGATTTTAACACTATAGGATAACATTGTAAACATTATATGACACTGTATCCTCTAACGGTGCAAAAATAACATAATGTAAGTTCAATATTTGATAGAACAGCATGTTTAACAGCTTATAGGTGTATATTCATCCAAGTGTCTTAAACTATTAGACGACAAATTGCCTTGAAAACTAATGGTAACGTGCCCAAGCTCTCTTGACATTGTCGGTCATTGAATGTCCACCTAGCGCTCATACTCATACTCCACTGACCGACTGAATTTGTAACGATATATGCATGAACAAAATAGTGCGAATTTCAACAAATATGGATAAGTTGATAACACCAATTACCTTATAACAACAATAGCGATGGAACAATAGCGATGGGCAAATCCGTTTTAGTTGATCGATTCACAAATCAGAGCAGCCCACCATGGCCAACGCGCTCGATGATCAAAACAATTCGCGGAAAATCACATGGTTGAAAACGACCTGAGGCTTAAACAAATAAATACGAAATGTGTTACACTGAAGCACACTGAATCCAATTTGGCTCTCAATAATCACGGTAATTATGGATGGAAATGACCACAAGCTGCTCAGATATTAAATTGAATTTTCAAGATTAGCGATATATTGTGGAAATTTACAATCACTGAGGACCAATATTGCATACATGTTTGTAGGATAGACACTTTGTGATGGTAGGCACAAAAAGATGTCAATTCAGTGATTTTATTTACTGGAACGCTGTGTAATTCATTTAATAACATTTTACTGTACGTTCGGGTAGGTGCATGTGCATGTGTGCATATGTATAGATATATATATAAATAAATATATATATATATATATATATATATATAAATATAGTCGATATCTCAAAAAGGTATATATATATATATATATATATATATATATATATATATATATCCAAAAGGTTACTCGATTGTATATATTGTCTCCAAAAGGTTGCATTCGTGTATATATATATATATATATATATATATATATATATATATATATATATATATATATATATATATATATATATATATATATATATATATATATATATATATATATATATATTATTCTATATATATATATATAATATGTTTATATACCCTTTTTATTCCTAATATATACTTTTGGTCCTCTGGAGGTCGTCCACAAATGGTCAAAATGCTTATATATACTTGCCTATATTTGCGGAATACCGATAATTTGTAATCATTTTCATCCATCATGGATTAGAAATATAATATTTTGATGTGATCATTATGAACGATTAGCAGTGTTTTTCAATATAGTTTAATGTTGAAGATAGATGAATAATGAGAAAAAAATGAGTTTTTGATAATAAAATGTTAAAATCAAATCAAATATCTAAATACTTCAAATTAACCTATTCAACAGTCATGTTTTAACATTATTTCGGTAATTTGGGTCAAAGTACATATGGTTATTGGGAAGATATTGACGTTTTCGTGTTATGTCAACGAATGGTTAGCAGCTAAAATTTTATTTTGCTATAATATTTAAAAGTAAATGAAATCTTTCGCGAGAGGTAATGTCTGTACGTTTCCAAGACTAGACAATGATATTAAAACGGTCAAACCAATATATTTTCAAACATTTTGAATGAAAATGTGCGTTTACTTTATGAGGACAGCGGTATATCCTTTTGTGGACACAAGTCTACAAAAGGTTGGCGGTTTGTCCACCAAAGATCGCGTTCGCGCTAATATACTATATATATATATATATATATATATATATATATATATATATATATATATATATATATATATATATATATATATATATATATATATATATATATATATATATATATATATATATATATATATATATATATATATATACACATGAATGCAACCTTTTTGAGACAATCGACTTACCTTTTTGGAACACAGTCACATCTTGACACACGACGTGAGTTCCAAAAAAGTCAAGACCTTTATGAGTGCTTTATTGTACAATTTTTTATTTAATAGTAATGTGACACTGTACATTATCTCCATTCACTTTTTTTGCAAGGTTTTGGCACATGCATTGCGCAGGAATTGGTAAGGGGCGTTTGAAAAATGTTATATATTGGACCAAGACCTTTTTGGTACTCTGCCTTTCACAGCTTGTATCTCGTTATTATCCGATATATCATTATCCCAACTTCTGGTATATTGTTTAGAATTACTTCGTTCATTAATATATGCTATCCACGTGACATTCGATAGAGGGAATATTAAACAAATATATTTGGTTTCGACGTTCTCCAATGAGCCAGAGACAGATATATATTCGTCTGGACAAACCGAAATGCTTAGGCAGGTCGGATAAATTCCTCTAATTTTTTCAGACGAAGTTGTGTTGCTGTCGAGAATATCTTTTAAATTGATAAGAAGTCCCAAAATGGTAATTTTTTGGCTATGTTCCAAAGTAGTTGGTTTTTAACGTGTCCCTAATATCCGAACTATTTTGGACCACTCTTTTTGGTACACACAATATATAAGTTTAATAAAACAGTGAAAATCAAAAATACGTTTACGAAACCGAAACATGTTACTGACAGACCCTCAGAAAACAAGAAATGATCATCATATTGAATATATCTTTCGTCGCCTAAAATGTCCCAAAATGGATTTTTTTTTTGCTACATGTCCATGATAGTCGCAATCGTATATATATATATATATATATATATATATATATATATATATATATATATATATATATATATATATATATATATATATATATATATATATATATATATATATATATATATATATATATATATATATATATATATATATATCTATATATATATATATCTATATATATATATATATATCTATATATATATATATATATAGTGTTTAATATTCTTAAGTTCCAAACACAGAGCTAAGTGTTGACACTCTCCAAGGGCGCATTAAATTTAGCGCTCTTTTGGGGCGGCTGTGATAGAGCGATAGCGGTGTGCTCACGAGCCGTAGGTAGACTCACGTAGTACCTCCGGTCGCTTATAGCACAAACCTAATCTACTTCCCAGTCGGAGTAGCCTTGGGCCGTTATATTTGGAACGTATTTGCGTATCACTAGATGGAGTAACATGTCCGAGGTATCTGTATGTGTCTATAATAACAAAAGATTATCTTTATACTAGACAACACAGCACATCCGTGAATGGCGCAGATACCGAAATTTAGCACCGGGACATGGCTACACCATTATAAATCAACGAAAATAGCAATTCCACATAAGTGTGAACCAAAAATGGCCTAGATACCAATTGTTCAGTGAATCGTTAACTAGATAACCCAGTATTGTTGAGGTAATGATTTTTTTATATGAATACAACAACCTGTAACTATTTTAAGTAGAACATTTCTGCCGTGGGTAATTTACACGACTCAAACACCTTCGGTAATGAACGGAGTGCGATTTATTGATCAATTTGATTGGTTGTAATGTCAACATACAGATAACGTTGGTGAATAGGACCAAAACTTGATACAAGATTACACTAATCTTGGCAGGCAAGCATATATATATATATAATAACATGACACCTCCGCTCTGTCCGGGCCGTAAAAAAGCAACCAAATCGAGAAAACTACTACGTTAAATAATTAACTGTTATAATGAATGGATGTGGCGGCGGTCTGTTTTATTAAATATTGTATATTGCTCATTGAGGGAAGGGCTAAGAACTTAGAAAAATTACAAGTTTGTTTTGCCAATATGGCTCTAAGCTGCAGAAAAATTGATCCAAGAAATGAATGACCATTTATGGCCCTATTTTTGTATTTCAATCACGTCATATAAGCAGGATGTCGTAGATCTGTACTGTGTCCCCTTGTATGCTAGATGATGCACGCATTTTGAATTAATCTCTACTCTTTGACCACAACATGCGTCTTTGATGATCAGGATCAAGACGAAAGTGGAATGTTGCCCCACACAGAGTCATTATGCGCTTTACGGTATGCAGATGAAAGTTTTGTTGTCAGCAATTGATGACAAAAAACAAGTGAGTTGCCGTTTATGGTGGCGAACTTACCACCATTAACTTGAGATGTATGTTCTTCCAAAATGCTAGTGATAGGTAAGCATATCTTGATTAAATCAAGCTTGATTAAATCAGACCTAGGTGCAGTCACCCTTTTTTCTTACATAAATGGTCGTCAGTTGTCGAGAAATGTTCTTCTGGCGGACAAGAATTAATACCAAGATAAGACACGGGCGCTGTACAGCACATTCGTAACGAACATGAATAGAATAATTCAGCCCAGAACGAGGTAAACAGTCCATGAACTACCCTTCCTGATGCTTCCCTTCAAGAGACGGTCACCAGCCTTGTTTTCTACTGTCCGTTTATCTCTATTATTAATTGTTCATGCGTATATGTTTGGTTTTATTGTGGCCTTTTTGGTAATGTTATTGAGAGTTTGCTTCAACATTGATGCTGCTGCCATGTCAAGCCACTTCCTTGCTGGCTTGACCTACAACACGCGAGTGAAGTGGTGGAAACTCCCCAGACAAGATTACAAGATTTTGTTAACGATAAACAGCGCATCAAATTACCATGTATATCTATTGGCAGCAAGAAGCCTCCGGTGCATTATGTTACATTGCTTATGCGAGAATAGAAGTTCACCATAAAAAATGTTTCCTCTGACGTACAGCTCCCAAGGCTCAGAGCGATGTTGCATGTATGTTTGCTCATGACATTCAAAAATAAAGCAATGCTATTGGGGGGACTATAGATACTTTAAAACGCAACCTCTCGTGAGAGCTAATTTCATAACAAATGCAGCAGCAAAAGTTAGCAGAATCTACCAAAATAGTACCAAATATTGTCTTATTGATGCGGCCAAAAACGACTGCGCCCCTCGATAAAAACACTCAAATACCATCTATGGAAGTTTATCACAGTTAAGGCCGACAATTAGTCTGCGTCCCAGACTCCAGGGGTTCCGCTACGCTTCTCGCCCTAGAGTCTACGAAAAGATAAGGTCTTAAATTGGCGCGTCCGAATATTCATTAGACACGTTCGTTAATCTTCGTGACCAATCAACGCAAAGGTTGTGACCCGGATTGACCTTAATTGCGCGTGTCTGGCTTGTGATACGCACCCTCGGTTCTATGTGACGTCATGGACATTGTAGTGGTCTGCGTCCAATGAGAACACATTGAATGTCTTCTGGAATTATGGGGCGTCTCAAAAGTTCAAATTGGCACCACAACAAATGCTTTAATGCTTAGCTGCATGATAGTATGTGTACTGCTTCTCTCGCCGACTGTATGATTAACGGTGCCACTCAGCGTGAAACAACAAATCGGAGTGTTATAGGATGTGTGCCCGGCTCATAAAAATCACTCCACCGGTTGGACTAGTTCTTCGGAAGAACTGACCAATGAGAGACAACGACTTAAAAGTATCAGAGAGTGACCGAGAGACAAGGCTTGTGATTGGAGCATCCCAAATGTGGGATGCCTGTCCAATTCAAGATTTATTACAGCTCGCCCAGACCTGAAGGCGAGACTATTGAATCAGTAACATGTAAACAGGGGGACCTTGACTAGCCGACAATAAGCTTGTTCATCTTTTGAAAATTTATCATAGTTAAAACCGACAATAAGCCGTGTGATATCGCAACCTCTGTTAAGCATGAGCACTATGGTGTTCGCTCCGTGGCCTAAATATTATTTCTCGCCATCCTCACTAATCACGGTTGTAAAGCAAAATTAAGGCAAACAGCAGTACTGGGCGTACTAGTTGTTTTACACAGGGCTTTTGACTTGGCAAAATCAAATCATGCTGAAATTATTTTTTCTTGTAGGAGGTTTCTTATTCACTGATGTAGATTGTAAAGACTTAGAAACACAAACACACAAAGCAATTGATGCTGGTCATAAAAACCTGAAATTCTACAATGATGATAAGCAATGGCTACAATGAAAGATTTTAACCAAATAACGATGCATAGCTGCGATGCAGGTGTGTGATAGCAATTAAGTCTGCACAAAAATTATACGTATTCTAAGGTTGCCATCTCATATGAAGGCAAACTGCATCACCCATCCAACAATAACTGCTATAATGATATTTCAAAAACATATATGACATAGTGGATGTTTTCAATGGCATAGGGCCACACACGTTATTCAGTGTCAGCAGAGACTGTTGTCATATTAAGTATGATTTATGCGTAGTCCTGAATGTTGGGTGCCAGCAATATCATCTCCTATTTGTATAATTTTGATATAGCAACTCGAAGCGCCATTGAATAGATCGTAGGTGGAGCGTCGTTCTATCTTATATTTACCAAGGAACTAAATAATAACGGAAAATCGTCGTGTATAAACCGTTTTGATCATTGTTGAGGTTGCGCTGATAGTAGAAAAGTAAATGTTTCCGAATAATTAATGTTGTCATCAACTGTTAATGGGGTCCCGCGCTGAGAACTTTATACGATCTTATCTGTTGTAAATCCAGGAATCTATGTGGTTAGTAGATGCTGAATGATTAATACTGAAAAGTGGCACTCGATACACCGGAGTAGCAATTGAATTAGTTGCTAATTCAACAAGACAAAAATGTTTCAGCAAATAGATTTGCAGAGACTTCATTTCTTCATTATATAAAGAACTAAGCTATGGTGTGAGGGCTCACTCCTACCATAATATTTCACCACGTCACTAGCGATGAGCTAGCTGTTTGTCATAACGTCTATCTTAAAACCACATTGGAGGCGCATACATAAAGTATTATGTATTGTAGTGCCACATAACGGGGTGCGTAGTGGAAATGCTCACTGCATAAGCCAATTAAAGTAGACCCACTTAGTGTAGCTATAAGTTGTTTGTATTATATTAGCAATAAACGAACCTAAAATTTTAATGGCTTCTCAGGTTGGCAAGGACAATCCTGAATGGAATGTTACCATGAAATAAGAGAGAATACAAACAACCAGAAATTGTATTCATGTGGTTTGACTGTGATCACTGCTCCAATTGGAACATACTCTACCGATGTTGCTGCCTGTGTTCACCACATATGTGTGTTGTGAGCTGGTTTTGTTGATCCAGCAATTAACAAAATGAATGGTGAATATCTACGGCACAAATGGAGGTAAATTACATATAGAATTTCCTTTTTAGTGCAGTAAACGTGAGGTTTAACAGTTTTTGTTTCAAATGACTAATTCTTTGTTGATTCGAAACAACCAAAACGCTATAGCACAGAATGCAGCTTAAAAAGCACCACACTGAGGGGTGCCGATGATTTTATTCAAAGTAACCGAGACTAAAAAAAATCGCTGCCAAACCTCTACCGAGTTTGGCTCCCATTAAGAACACGATTTTACAGACAGATAAGGGCGGTCTGGGTGTATGCGGATCAGAATATAATAGCCACTGATTAATTCCAAGAGGACCCCTGGGCTAAATAAAAATACAAGTAAGTGCCACTAAGGCACTGTGATTGTATAAATGGGTTATACATTCGTACTGATTGTCAATGTTTCAGTAAGACGGGTAGTGGCCAGCCCCCTACCTGAATGGTCGAGCCAGTCAGTAATTGGCAGTTTGAAATTGCCCCTGTCTAGTGAGTTTAAGCGCCTTTGTTTGCTAGCAGGGAGGTAGTGACATCAGACAAAAGTGTTTTGAGTGACCATATACTGGTTTATTTCCGTTATCATTTAACCGTTCATTTGAGGAAAAGGTCAGATGTCACTGTAATAAAAAATACGCGTTAATTTATGCATCGAATTTCGTTCCTGTTTAAAAATAACACATTTCAAACAACTATTCCGAGTGGATATTGGAACTCCCAAGAGGTCTAACAATATTCATGCATCGTGCACTACAACCATCCGGAAAAACCAAGAAAAACCAATGCTGGTTAGATAGACAGCCATTACGGTGAAATGGCTATCACAAGCTAAATAAGCTCGGGCATTAAGCAGATAACACATTTTTCATCACAAAGCAGCGCAAAATATGTTCTCAAAAATATATCCAGATTGGAATATCCATCTTCACGTCGTCGATTGGACGTCGAAATGGTATATCCAATCCACAATTCAACTCAATGTATATGTCGCACATTGGTTTTCATTGAATGATACAAACGAGCTCACATTAACGATTACAACATTGTAACACTGCATTAGCACCAGCCTTATCCCCAGCCCCAAGCCAGGATATTACGACTGGCGTCCCGTCGATTATTGCTCTCAGCGCCATTGTATTGCCGGGTCTCTAAAAATCTCCATTGCAATGTCACTGTAATACAACATATAATATAGTGTTCGATGATACGGGGAACAATTGTCTGCGGTTCTTATCTGGACTGCACCACGTCGTATCAAGATGCACACAAATAAAAGTTATGACCATTTGCCGTTGAAAAACGTGGTAGTCGATTGGTTTATGTTATTGATAGAAACGATTGTTTGCACTTTTCCGCCTCCTAGCATTCGGCAGAGAACTTTTATAGCACTGCGTGTGTATAAGATGCAGTACCACTGCTGTAGATCTGCCCAGCTGATTGTAGCATTAATATTGCGCATTAGCCAGAAAATCATACTGTGGTAATTGCATTTCCGGTCATCTGTTCCCGGAAATACATTTCCGGATTGATATGCTTATGCCCCCGGGTGTGTTTCAGCCATGTAATTTTCCACCAGGGATACCCGTGAGTTCAATACCCAATTACAAAACATATGATCGGTCAAAAATGAAAACGTGGACTGGAGTGGAATAATAAAGTAACCCCTTTACTAATCGGCTTGGCATTTACTGTTTAGGCTCATTTCCTACCAGATTAGACGAACCTAAAGCACATAGCAGTGGAGTCACATTTACCTGATACCATTATATTTGTACCAAATATTGGACAACTGCCGTTTAAAATTAGCAATGTCGAAGGTTTTGGTTATGCGTCTAGTATAAGAAATGGTCATTAATGTAAGGTTATTATTACAATCCAGGTATAGGTTGGGTCATCAATGAAGATTCCTCCAAGTGAACCCCTTTATGGTGCACTGTAGGCGTGTGTAGATTATATAATAACAAGAATCTGATAGGTGTGACTATTTTGTCAGATTGGGTAAAGACAGTATTTACGGCAGGCGACTTGAATATTTTACACTGTTTGTGTAAATTTGTGATAAATCAAACCTTATCTGCACTAAACGGATCCATGAACCATTCACCGCCGGAACAAATTATTTCTCGTTGCTGTTATGGCCTTTAGTTGGTTAAAACCGTTGATCTGTCTGACAGTATTTGTTGACATTCGCATTTTTTTGTGGTTCTAATTTGTTTCTATGTTCATATATTCACCACTGGTTGCGACTATTGTGCACATGACCCAGATAACTGGCATAAAAACAAGGCCAAACTCTGCAAGATTAAGATCATCGACACTGCGCTGCTCATTTCAAGCTATGCGTCACCATGGTAGTCCACTTTGAACTTGAAACATGATACTTACGCTGATCTGTCATGACAAAAGGCGAGTAAACTAAGAATCGACGAATACCGATTAAACCCATTTTTTATGGCCGTTTGAGGCCAAATTATCCATCAAAGGAATTTGTTTAGCTCACCATCGGCAATAGGGAGTAGTCTGTCCCAGCTGAATAACTAAGCGAATATGTTTGGCCAACACAGAGTTCGAACGACCCTCTAAAATTATTATTTATGAAACACAGACACGAGTGACAGCAAATAAAATTAGATAGGTTCTATGAGGCATATTAGAAATAGCTTATTGACGAAGTTCGTGGGCCTGTCCGCGACGGATTGAAGCACTGAATGAGAATTCGTCTCCTCTATTATGCAATCGGAAACACAGGGATGGGTCGGTAACTTTCACACACAGATTTATGTTAGGTCGGCGTAATTCAAATATAAGTTTTTGGATGGAACTCAAGTCATAAGAAAAGTCCAGAAAAATTGCCCACAGATTTATGTTAGTTTGTCAGGTGGACTGCGGCCATAACCAAAGAGGTTCAACCAAGGATTCAAATGTAAAACTTCTTTGGATGGAACTCAAGTCATAATAAATATATATAATATATAATTGCCCAATGACAACTAACCACAAATAAATGTTCACCGTCTGCCTACTGAGACCGGTGTATGATGGTTACAGGAGTTGCAACTAATTTATAATGGAGAACATTATATAATTGATTATATTAGAAAATCTGTTTAGCATTCATTGTGAAAATATTTGACATAATAAGTAAAGCATTATGTCATGGTGGCAACATTAGGTGAAAATCAATGTCAACATGCTTATGTACCGCCACACTAAGTGTGACAATCGTATGTGAGTTCCGGAGAATATTATTTGTGTGTGTACAGAATTCTACAAATACAAATAATGTTGCTTATAGCTCGTCTTAAATTCTGGCTGCATCAACCAATATCCTTTTGTCAGGATTCAGCACTATATTCGTGCGATCATTATTCAGCGCAACATATTTCCCTTATGTCATGACGGCCGCGCTGTTTAGCACATAATCATAACAAGCAAACCTCACCACATATGTCACCATACGAATTTTCCATTGCAAAAGGCCGAAGTTATTCCGGAATATATTCTTTTGCCCCTTAAGTAATGACATTACAAGATTTATGACCATTATTCCTCAATAAAAAAATTCATTAAAAAAATGATAGCTTAATGCACTTTTGAAGTTTGTTCTTTAATGGGCTTTGTTCCGTTTATCAGGAAATATTATATGAACGATTATCAAAAACATGATTGCTTATCATACATGTATCATTGAAAGACATTTATAACATTTTCACATTACAGAAATAGTTATCTAGTTCATAAGCGTTGGTCTGCATATGATTCAACCAGTCAGAGAACGCTTGTTCATTGCGGCCGGTTTCTGTTTCCAAGAATGACAATGACGCAAATTTAAACAACCCTGGCCATAGAAGGTTAACCACTTCTTGATGAATAGAGGCAGCTATGTTTACCTGTCATATTACAATGTTCCTTCAAACGATGACAACTCCTCATGGCTTGAGGCCAGACAGGAACCTCTCCAAGTGATCCAATGTGACATGTTATTACCTTACTTTGCATCAATTTGAACAAAAGGAAAATGGTACACAGTGATATTACCTCTTTTGCTTAAGTGGGAGATTGGCGAACACTTCTTATAGGCACATTTTTCATTGTGGTAATATTTGTCATGCTATATATTGTGTATCTTTTATTTGATTGAAACTTGTCAGACGATGTGGCTTATTAAGCCTTATAGAACCATTATTTTAATGCAGACACGCTATGGGGAATATAATGTCCGTGCGTTACTACTTAAAAAAATGCGGACTTGCAGGATAATACGCTATAGTGCAGTCCAGAAGAGGTCAATGATCATGTTCGTTGTTTCCTGTTTAACGTTTATAGAGAAAACTTCAATCAAACGTTTAATCATGTGCTCTTTGGAGCAACCACAATGTATGAAGATTTGCCACAACCACAATGTATGGAAGATTTGCACTGCTGTGGAGTAATAATCCAAGGAGGACAAATTATTGGTGCACTTAACATACACTTGCATATTGCAATGCGCATCCCGTGAATGAGCCTGCCCTAAAATTAGACAAATCAAATGAAGTCCGCAGAAACACAGACTCCCGCCTACAGAATCATGCGCACAGGCAAAAACAGTGTTTGTAGGTATCAGGCGCTAGAAAATAGTGTTAACTTGAAAATGTATATAAGTATCATGAGTGCAATCCGCATACTTTGGTAGTAACTTAATTGCTGTCATGTCATAAATTCATTCTTCTAGTTTTGTTTGATTGGTTTACTATCCATTACATACATATGTTCTTAAACCATAATGAGTTTATGACAGGGTTTAGAGACATATACTGTAAATGTCCGGAGCGTTATGAAGGACGCCATGGGTATCGCATATGGAAGTATTGATGAACACCAAAGCTCTTCGTCATAAACAAAACGTCAGCGGATGCCGAATTCAAGCAGAAATATGTACATTAAGCACAGACAAAGAAAGCAATGGCTTGATGCAAATCATAAAAAAACAATAAACTTGTTATACAATATATACACATAAACAGTTACTCGTCATTGAAGAGGTTTCTTGGCAGAGGCCTTTTTGTCAACCTTTTCCAGGTCATGCCATAGGGCCCAATGTCCCATAGGCTGAGTCGGATGGCGCTATTGAGTAGCGTTGTTAAATGAACGACAAACACTTTCACAGTGGCAGAATAGTCTGATTCGTTTCACTGCTGGCCTTGCTGTATATCATGTTCCAACGGGCAGTGAACTGTGTATCGGCTACAAGGCTTAATGGTACAAAGCAACCATTACAGCAATATGTGAGGGGATCGCAACCGTCCTGCTTTTAATTTAAGTGAGGTAATGTAGATGTCATATCTCCAAACGTGACTTCGAAATAAAGGTACATTGGGTGCAATGTATCGTATACGCCAGGGTCTTAACCAGGATTTGAAAACTGCCCGTTCATCTCCACCCCAAACCCGTCCATCACGTTATGACCAACTTATTATCATAACGTAGTTTTTTTGCTGTCGCCCGAATGCTGGGGGAGGGGGGGGGGAGGGGGGTCGAGGGTGCTGTGTGTGTGCGTGCGTGCGTGCGTAATGTGAAATATCAGACCGTTGTTGATAAGAAATTTAATTGCAAATTAATGATTCATCATGCTCTGGCACAAGTATACGCGCGTAATAAAACATTAGTCAAAGACTTCACGTCGATATGATATTTCACCCAACTGCACTTTGTGATCTTCATTCCCTAGCCAACAGTGCAGACCAAAAGTTTATCAGATCTTGGGAAAGCGATACCACGAGGCAGACATTTCAGCATGATGCTCCAAACGACCGTGCACAATGTATGTTAGCCTTCTAGATGTCATTATTCCTACAAACCTCGAACACATCGTGTATCATTTTAGAGAAGGTATAAGTTTGATATGGACTGGGAACTTTTGTTTTGCGAGGAGGCGAAGCTGGTCGTAACTCCATTCACCATCGTTAAAGTATTATGACGTTGATTAAACCCCATGCGTCATAAAAAGGGTTATCATACAGAACAGTATTTATTTTGATCGTAGATGAGCGGCCAATGTGCTGCGTCGTTGTTTGTCTTTAAATGAGCTGTTTAAACTGGCTTGGAGGCGCGTGGACGGGCTGGCGGGTGGACGGGCTATAGGGGGAAATTCCAACCCGTCCAAATTTACGACTCTCTGGCTAAGACCCTGTTATACGCAAGTTCCAGTTATTCTTGCCTGCATCGTAAGATGATACACCCTACAAAGCATAAATGTACCAAAAGACGTTCTTTTTACGTAATCCTAGTAACATTGATGCTAGCTGAAGTTAAAAGGTCAAGATGCATGCAAAACTTGAATAACCAGCATTTAAGACACAACATCTCTTTAAATTGTTCGGTACTCCCATAACCTCTGTGTAGTCAGTCACAAACTGTGGCGTTCCCAAGGGAATGTTTATTGCCCGGGTTATGGTCGTTTACGCATTCACAATAGTGTGTGAGGGTTTCATTGAATTATCTAATTGCTCGCCGTTAGAATCACGAAGTAATGGGGGGTATGGATTGATTGGTCGAGGTCAGTTTATTCTACGCAATAAGTTTCCCGCTACAAAGTATATAACCCATGTATTTATTACTGATTAACGACCCATATACCAATGAAAAATTAAGTTGTCAATGAAAACATGATGTCAACTTGGAGGACTAACCCGAGATTAATTGCATGGAAGACAACCCACAAAGCCTTCAACACCAACATCCCTGTGTGCGGACTCTGTTTGGCATGTTTCATTAAGATATGTCAATTTAGGATAAAACCAAGCACAGCGATGCAAAATTAACATTATGAGTGCCATGGTATGGTCAATTTACAGTGATACCAACAGATGTGACAAGAAAAAGCGCGCAATGTCATTTATTCGGTCTTAAGCAGAACGAAATTACTGCAGCCGTTTTGTGCGTAGCATGTAAACTACGGGCGAAACATATTGAGCGGAATTAGTGAAATAAATGAGCTGGATTTCTCAGAAGCAGTGATAGAAATGCAGAGAGCTTCATTACATTTATAATGTTGTAACGCAAGAACGCCAGAGAAACGCGACCACATGTATTATGACCTTTTGATTATTCCGTATTCCAATTTGCAGTACATTACAAATATTTAAAGAAATGGTAAGAAATGTATACTTTACAGCACCGCGTTACACGGACGTTGCTCACGAGTAGTCAATATTACCATATTAGGTTGAAACTATGGATGCTAGTGAGATCTCAACAATTACCTTACTAACTGCCGTTCACTTTCCTTGTGTGTACTTAAATTATCAAACATTCTTGCTTACCTTCGAAGTATTACACGAATTGCCGGCATTGAGTACTGATGATCTTACTTAACGTTTGAAGGTCATGTTAATAAGTTATCTATGTTAATTATAATATACATCATGAAATATCTGATGTTAAGGAGGAGATTCATGAAGAGGCATAATTTTAAAAAAAAAACAGTGGCTGTTCGCGCTTGTGCATGACAATCATAACGCCATGACCAGTCATAACGCATTTGAGCATCATAATCACTGCCCCCCACCACCCTTTCCTCTCCCTCCCTCTCCCTCCCACTCCCTCCCTCTCCCTTTCCCCCTCTCCCTCTCTCTCTCCCCCTCTCTCTCTTTCTTTCTTTCCTCTCTCTATCTATCTATCTCTATCTATCTATCTATCTATCTATCTCTATCTATCTATCTATCTATCTATATCTATCTATCTATCTATCTCTCTCTCTCTCGTTCTTTCTATCTCTATCGCTCTCTCTCTCTATCTATCTCCCCCTCTTTCTCTCCTCTCTCCCTCCTTCCCTTTTCTCTCTATCTATCTATCTCTCCCTAACACGCTCTCTCTCAAAGGTAGCTTTTAGCGTTATTTCTGCTTCAATACCACCGTTAAATGAATTGATCGCCTGCAAAGAAAAACGGAGATTATATGTGACATGATTAGGTGTCTGCAAACTTAACCCAATTTGCCATACCATGAGAGGTAAACATGTTCTTGCCTAAAATAGCCACGGCTGTCAATGTAGCTGGCCAACTGCAACATAATTGTATAGGGCCTATGAGAAAGGTATCCGACTGCGAATGGGCTGCGACTATATGATAGGATGCATTTAAAGAAATAAACATTTGTATGCAGTATGAGTGCAAAGGAGAGAGAGAGAGAGAGAGAGAGAGGGGGGGGGGGGCGGAGTGATTGAGATGCTTAAATGCGTATTGACTTGATTCAAGATATCGATCATCTTGACAGTCAAGCCTATCCATTGTAACCTCACGTCATACTCACATATTGCTCACGTTTGATCTATACGACGTCAACCACATGTACAAAATATGGTTAGTTTCAGTATGATTACCGATATCATCTTCTAGGTCATATCCGGCTCGAATAAACATTTGGGTTGTTATCTCGTAGGGATCGTTTTTTCAGAAAGTCGGTCTACGTCCTACCACCTTGTGGTACAAGGAACTCGCAGTATAGGCCTGCCAATAGTTCTCATCGACCCATTATATCACTGTTGATATGAATATCTAAACTCGGAGAATAACGAAAGGGTCATGCATGCAAATATTGAAATCACAAATGCAGCATAAACTGTGGAGTCGGTATTGCTATCGAGACTCTTAGCTGCATATAAATTGAACATAGCACTTTTTATCATTTATCAGTCGTTATATATATATTTCTAGTGAATCATATAAGTGACTTTAGAAGATATACACGATGTCTACCTTCATGTGTGACCGATTTGGGGTTCGGGGTGGACTCATGCGCATTGACAAAAACAAGTCGTATTCGTTGATTGGATACAACATAGAAGCGCTGTATTGCATGTATAGAGACTATGAAGAAATAAATTGTTGGTTTATCTCAGCTTCACAATAGAAAAAGTCTGTTACATTTCCTTTGTTATCAACATGTCCATTCTATCAGTGGGGCATTTAAGTTCAACCTTGTTCACACCACGCTACCATTGAGTGTGCGATTAATGTGCTATTCTGATTGTAAATATTACTTGGTAATGTGCACAGAATGAATATCATAAATATGTCAAGCCGCGATGTATGACCCTTAATAGCATCACCCAATTATCAGACACATGGGTATTTTAGGATGCAAATAAAGTGCCTACTCGTCAGTATTCTAAGGAAGGTAACCGCAATTGTTGCGGACGGCAGACTCCATCAACCATGCTGCAATAACCGCAACCGCGATTACTCAGAGCATCACGACATGATCACTGCTCTCAATAACATTGTAGCACACAGTCATGCAATGTTTGCATAGACTGCTGTCATGTTAAGTATGATAAATGGCTAGGCCCGAGAGTGTTCTAAGCCGGACGTAGCTATTGAGAGTAGCCAGCTACAGCATTTGCTATTTGTAACAGTATAATTCATTTGATATCTCATCTAGTCGAGCCATCTAATAAACCGATCGTAGATGCAGCGACATTGAAGCATATTTGTGCTTTACTATTTAGTTTCACAAATTTCCTGACCAATGCACTAGATAATGACAGATTTTATTACATCAGCTGTACTAACATTTATCTGTGTCTATATAACATATCATGTAGTGTCACTGATAACGACAAAGTCTATGCTTTAGTTAGGTTTATAAGCTATGACCAAATCATTTATATAGTTATTCACTGTTCATGGGGTCACTACAAGGGGTTTATCAGAGCCATATCATTTTCCCATATCTCTGCCGTATGCAGTAAATGAGTGGCAGATTGCTATTGATAGTTTAAAAAACGAGGATGCTATTCATTTAGTTGCAATTCAAAAATAGATTTGCCCAGTCATCCTCTCATTATTGTCCCTTGATGTAGAGAATAATAGGACAGCAAATGTTGCCACAACGTCTTTATTACGCTATCGATTGCACAATGGTATGAATGGCACACGGTTGCACTAAAATAATATATATTTACAACCTTTCAGGGAATCATTTCGCTTGAATTATATAAATTAGCATCAGACGCCTCAGATGTTCTTGCCACGAACGAGTTGCAAAAGTGACAGCAAACTTAGACCGTACATTCATAAGCATCACGAGCAAGCAACACCTTATGTCATTTGAGATGCACGGCATTGGTAAGTCAACATCTTTTTCAGGGCATAAAACTATATTAGCGGATGGTAAGTAATAACCCTTGATTATTTACAATCCCACAACAATGGCTTTATCAAACTATAATCCGTATTATTTAAAAAAACTAATCTTGACGCAAAGGTTTTCACCATTACAAATTATATGTGCTTCCGAAACAAACATCACATATTATAATACACATAAGGGAGAGGACGAAGAATATGATGGAATCAAAATTGAGCATAAGCGCATATGAGGCTACGAATTGTCAACTATATTGAAATTGTCAAAACTCTCGCCAAACGCTCGTCCCTGATACTGGGAGAGCTCTGGTTACATGGAAGTGTGCCTTTGTCTGACGTTCTGATTCTCTATGTCTGGCTGTCTACGTTCGCTAGGATTGAATGTTATTACAGTTTCAATTGGAAGATACACAGTCAATGTAGCATCTTCTGTTAGCACAAATATATACAGCATATGCTGATTTATGAATTAACATTACCTATATTCAGTGAATTAATGAATCCTAGGTTGTCGTTTTGTGTAAAACACAAGTGTATGGCTAATTACCGTATGTGGTGTGTTACACGTGAGGCTCAACCGTGTTTGCTTCAAACGACTTGTGCTTTGTTGATTTAGAACACCCAAAACACAATAGGGCACAATGCAGCTTTCAATAGAACTACACTTAGTGGTGCCGATAATTTCACACGCGGTTACGGGCCACCAGGGAAGTCGTTGCCTACCATGTTCGGCTCCCATTACGAACCAGTTTACACACTGATAAGGGCGCTAAATTACTCATGGTGTTTCATGTTCAGAATATAATAGCCACCAAATTCGTCCCAAGGGGACTTCTGAGCCGAATAAAACGCTGTCTAGGTGCACATGAGGCTTTGTAATTGTATTTATGTGTTATTCATTTGTACAGATTGTCAATATTTCAGCAAATAAAGGTAGTGGCCAGCTCACCATCTGAATGTATAGGCCAATAGATTCCGCACAATGTTTATCTTTAAAATGTTATTATAATTCACAATGCATTTCCCTTGTCAAACTCAATATTTTTAATGTAATACTGATAAAAAGGCAATGCCTACGCCAGGGTTTAGTTTTCCCATATGATTGAAACAAGATCTTAGAATTTGAAAGTGCTTTGAAATGCACTGTCATCTAAGTTTCAGAATGGTCAGCTTGTAAGAAGGTTCTGGGTGGGGGAAGTCACACAGCATATGATGGAGATTGGAATGTACCTATGTTGTTAATTATGTTGTTACAGTCATTTTGTGATGTTGTAAAACTCTATCCTTTGTTTGTTTGGACACACACAATGAATGAAATTTCCTTTTTACCCATGCCATTATATTACACACACACACACACACACACACACACACACACACACACACACACACACACACACACACACACACACACACACACACACAAACACAAACACACACACGCGCTCAAACACACACACACACTCACACAAGCACACATGCACACACCTACACACACTCACACACACACAACAACACACCAACACACACACACTTATAAATGTATATATATACATGTTCATATATATGTGTTTATATATATATATATGCATATATATATATATAAATATATATATATGTGTGTATATATATATATATATATAAACATGTTTATAAATATATATATATATATACAATATTTTTAATTCAATTTCGCTATTGATGTCAAAAGGCGCCTTGTAATGAACCGTCAAAACGCCGCTTAAATATTTAAATAAATGGATTTTGAGTACCTTTGCGATTAAAACCAATAATGTTAACGCCGTGAAACCAAACAAGCAGAATGTTTTAGGTCTTGGCGCTCGAGGCCGAGTCTGTCGATTTTAAGATTATGTCTAGCACAATGTCAGCATATGGGAAGAATAAACCTTAGCTTAAATTATGGGAGCCGATGCCAATGGATGGCGCCCGTTTCAAATGTTCTGTTAGCAATAAATAGAATTTTCGAGCCTTGCTTCGCTTTATTTGCTGACGATTATGAGGTCTGCATACCCCTACGTCACCGCATAAATTCAATCGTATCAGAGGAAACTAAATTAATGTTTCAAGCAATTTAGAGATTGGGTACGTGGGTTTTTTATATTCCAATCAAGGGAACGTTGTTAGTTACTGACGCTCGCCTTTGTTTGTAAAAAGGTATTAACCCACTAGGCACAACATATGATGTAAAAAAAACCTCTGGGGTTTGATCAATTCAATCCTAAAATGTACTTCCGGGAACGCAGGTGGCCATCTATTTAGTAATACAATTTAATCAACGTGATTTTTCATCGCCAGCTCAATGAGGCAAAGTTGACGGTGAAAGATGAAGGATATATTAACGAACTTTTCAGATATATGAAAGATTGTATGTATAATTCATTGTGATAATATGCGATAAGCATATTGAAATTATGCGTCATGGTGCCAAATAATATCAAATTTGATTTTAGCACGCTTTTGTAAACGGGTCGGGCATTCGCATGGGAATTTTCATAGCGATTAGTTGTCGTTATGTTGTTTAAAGGCTATTTTCCTTCAAAACGAAAAATGTATTTATCTTATAAAATCTCTGTTTCTCCTAATATCCGCTAGCGAGAACGCAATCGAAAGAACTTTAAAGAGTAATTCTACGTAATAATATCAGTTGATGATAATAACAAATCCGTATATTATCTGATTTAAATGCTCGAGTTGCCAAGGGTGCAAGTCTCAGTCACTTTCGTTAAAGCTGGAGGTGTACTGTCGGGTTTCAAACGGCGGAGTCCGTAAGGGATTGTTGCAAAGCCTTATATTAATTGCCTAGGTTATAGGTCTGGACGCATTTACAAATGCTTGTGACGTTTTTTACTGTATGACCTAATTGCTAACTGTGGGAATCACTAAACAATGAGGCATTTGAATTGGTTAATTAAGTTAATTATTGGATATCTACTTCTAGGCAGTAGGCTTCCGGCTACAAAATGTGGAGTCCATGTATCTATTGGCGACTAGGGTGCTAATGCCAACATGCAACCGGCCAAGTTAAGTCAACATGAACGACCTCATTATGTTGGAAGACAACACGACTGGCAAACACTGTCATATCGTATGTCTAAATTAGGGCTTAATACCTTTAACCGCTTTGCGTGCAGAACAGAGACAAAATAATGGGCGGCACGAGTGTATTGCAATAAGCTGACGCGCTGTGTTTCTTAGAAGCAGCGACAGAAAAGAAGAACATATCACAAATCTTTGAAACGGAAAAGAAACAATGGTTAGACACAGTTGGAGCCGCCTGAGCCCTTTGATGCAATTCTGACACATCCCTTCACTCGTAAATAATTTTATTCTAATCAGCTTTCCAAATTTCGGACTTTTGTCCGATACAAAGGAGAAGGCTTTATATCAATCTTGTAACATGTGACAGAAGCCATTTCATCTAGATGCCTCACGCTTAAGATGGTATAAAACATACAGTGTGATCAAATGACCAGTATGCTATTAAGGATGTCACAAACAGTATTAGTACGTTTGGATATGTATGAGGATGTATAGTAAGTGCAGGGTGTGCTAAAATATTGAAGGCCTGAGAAGTTGATTTGTTTCTAAGTTGTGTCAGTTGCTCGCCCACAGATAACGAGGATTTCCACATCGATTACAAATGTTTAATAACTAATCTGTGACGTAAGGACCAGCTCCGACATGCCTAATACTGCTACTCATGATAATGCAAGAATGCTGACAATCAGTTATTGTGTTTGTTAATTGCGGGCTTTGTAATAAAATGGCATCAAGGAAATCTATTGAGTGCAATTAGTAAACTTAGATAAATTATATTTTTGTCAGATACGAGCAAATATTGAAACCAACGGCTCTGACCAAGCGGACTTTCTACTTGATGTTTTACTCTACTGATCAATATTTACTGCTGAAACCATCATTGATAATTAGTGATTGAAATATGATATACAATGACAGCAAGGACCATCTTTTGTAACTTACCGTTCTTTTAAATAACTGGTATTGTTGACTGTTTTATTAGTTTTTCTGATATAATCTACTCGACAATAAAAAATATATGTTCTTCCTTCCTCCGGCATGTCAAATCGCACAATAGCCTATCCCCATACACTCAGTCTTGTGCGCCTGGAGCAGTTTCTCAGTGGTACAGCCATGTAGGCAGCGCTCACAGAAGAACTTGCCGTGTTCGTACTTTCTCTGATCATACAGCATGCGGTTCATATCTTTGATCTGTTTTTTGTGGAACTTGCCATCCTTCTCAATCAGCATGAGTTACGTGGTATATCAGCAGGCTGTTTACTGATGTAGAGTATGATAGCAGCTCCTCCTTGCCAGCCAAATACGTTCAGGGCTAGGTTACGCACAAGCTTCTCTACCTTCTCAAGCTGCGACTCTGGTGATGAAAATTCAACGCCTTTTTCTTCAAGCAGGTCTAATAGCTACTAAATATTATACTTTGATGGTCGCTGTGCGTGTTTAGCGATCGGGTTCAGAGCCGAGTTAATAGACCATAACATCTCTACATCTCAGTCAGTCTGTCAAAACAGCGCTGTTTAAAATATAGCATGCATATCGCCTGGAACATAAGGCAAACTCATTGGCAATTCGGCCAAGCCTTAATGATGTGGAGCGATTTGCCAACCCAATATATATAACACCATTTTATCTCAATATGATCTGACCCAGTACCTAAGAAGCTTTTCGAGCTATGACGATACGACACAACTATGGCATCAGTCATCATGTCGGTCATTAATTACGCTGCAAGTGACTATAACCGGAGAATTAGAAATACAAGGGTAACAGCTGGAGGTGCGTTTGTCGGGTATGTAATCGCCATGAGTACATAATACTGCTAATTGCTGTGGCATTTATCTTTTTTAGTTTTATTCGCACAGTTTCTATGCGAAACTTTTAGCAGTAACAGCACCCCGTCAATTAAACCAATGAGATTTGCTTACATATGACATCAGCCCATTGTTTAACATAGCAAAATGTTTTAAAAGATAGTTATTGGCCTTCCTCGATTGCACAATAGTATGGAATCCATATATCCCATGAACAACCATGCTGATCGGTTGCTAAATAGGTGTGCGTTACGTTTTATATTTCTCGCGAAAATAGCTATTTTCCTGATATAGACTGCACCCACTTGCGTTTCATTTACTTAGAAACTCACAAATGCGGCTGTTTGATGTGTTTTCTATCAGCGACAAAATTTGCAGAACCAGCACGGCAAAAGTAAAAATATATGTTACGATTTATTCAATTTAAAGGACCTGCATTTCAACATCGACGTTGTACAGATCTTAAGATATCGAGTTCATATAGACCCTTATTCTTATTCCGTACAAGTCATGACATTGTTTCATGACACCTATTCTTTTTCATAGTAAGATGCATATACAATTTATGCTAACATATTACTTTATTTCTAATCATACGGGATGATATGAACTTTATTAATGTCATGCAGTAAATCACGATGCCGTTGTATGTTAAAACTAGCCAATGTTTTCATGTCGCACTACATTCAGCTACCGGGAAGGAAAACAAATGGTGTTGTGTGATGATATCGGGCAGCACGTCATTTAGGTTACAGACTCCACAGACATTTTTGTGTAATACTTCACACTGAACTGATGTGTTGGTGTGCATATCAGATCCAGCATAAATGGATGATAAAACCCATCGTATACACTAGATAGAAGACAGGGAATTGGGTTTCGTCAATCATAAAAAACGCGCTGCGGCCTACGGCAATCATTACGAGCTGCGACCTGCCGCAAGCATAGCAAACGATCATATTGATCAACATTTCATAGAACCGCTGTACCAAGGAAGAGCAATGTCTATTGTTACTGGATACTTCCTTTGGTCAAGGATTAAACACTGTTTTCAAAACTAACCATAGTGATTAATGTTAAACAATACTCTCCAGATGTGTCAGATATCACTGCACAGAATCGTTTCCTCCTGGCTAACCAACATTAATCTCCGGTTGAAATCAACTCACTGGTGTGGCCAGCATGGTAACACACTATTGCTATCAATTGGTGCAACTACATTTACAAATATATCCGTACGAATGCAGGAGTACTTATGGCATGTGAATACTGAATACGTAAGACGGTTATTTTGGGATACGAACTATATTATACGTTGACCAGTTGGCCTTTGATGGTACAAGTGACTGTAGTCTGATCCCCAATACTCATTTGTATACACCAGAGAAACAAGTGCATAGATTGGATACATTGCCAACGTGAAATCAACAGTTCTCGCCACGAACAAATGTTAATGCTATATGCTCTGGATTTACTCAATATTTTGTTTATTTGCACGTTGTCTAAGGACAACAGCGTGTCAGTGACATTAGTCCTTTAATTTGCAAATTGGGTATTGGTGCTCTCCGCATTATGACAATTATTGTTCAGAGCCAATTTTTACCAATTGCGCATACACAAATACCCAGACAAAGAACTGAACGCTGATGTTCGGTGCATCAAATGGTATGTAACTAGAGCCTCGATTGCACGATACAATGAAATCCATATACCAAATTTGACGCGATGTGTATCGGTAAATTAAGAGGGGCGATGCAAAACGTAGGTTATTTTATTTACCTTGTCTGAAAAAGAAAAACAATCGATTTTATTAGGAATAGAAGAATGCTGCAGTGTGAGATGATTTACATCAGCGACAAAGTTACCAAAACTACCGTGCTTGCCACTGCTGAGCAAACGATTTACCACATGGCCGCACATTGAAAGTTGATTTGCATGTTACAATAAATACACAAAAGATGATAATCATTTATGCTTCGACATGGAACAGATCGCATCGAATCTGTTAAGATCGAATCCACCAATGATCGAATTCTCAATCATTAGGCATGGCGTTGTACCATGACGAGTAAAATTGTGTAAGTCTTATACCTCTATTTCAAGCGTAAGCGATTACTCAATCTTTGTTAACGTTATATGATGTGCCCGGTCATACACCCTCATTGAGTCGTAAACTGGTGGCGCTGTATTTTAGAAACGTGACGTTTAATATCTGAAGTCTGATGTACGTCAACTTTCCATGCTGCATAGTGGAAAAACCCACATGGGACTCTAAGCAGTGCATAGATCTACTTCGGGAAATTTGAAAGATCTGAGATATGGAATACAACAAACGGCACCGCGTGTGATATAGGTAGAATATTGATGCTCCTACCGAATGGGGGTTTAATATTAGCTAATATTCGATGAATGACGATGCAACACCAATCAAGGAATCCTAATGTCCCAGTTGGTTGTTGGTCAAATGCTTACTAAGTAGGTATAATCCACTATACTTTATCTTCATAAATGATGCATCATTGGCGGAATTTCTCTGTATAATCAATTTTGGCAGCACGAACCTGAACGCATAATTTCCCGGCATTAATATTCACAGAAGCGAGTATCCCAATAATGACGGAAGAGATCGCACAGAGCGTTGATCAAGAAGGAATTCAGAATTTTTGGTGTGCGTATCCGATCTTACATGAATCGATGATAAAAACGAAGAAAACCAGGCTAACATTTTATGTAGATAAGAGAAGTTATTCAAAACAATACCTTCGTCCCACAATTCCAAATTAAGCAACACATTTACTTTGGTTGTCTAATTTTGGGACCGGGTTTTGGTAATAATACTGCAACATACTAAGCAAAAGCGCTACCTAAGACAATTACAGCTAGTGACTACAGTGAATGAACCCTTCATGGAACCGGTGTGCCAAAGAAGAACAATGTTTGATGTTTGGTTCCTTCAAATACTTCGGCCAGACAAGAACTCACACATTGCCTGATTAATATGCGAAATAGACATAAATGGCCTGTTGAACGTGTTAATTAGCGCACAAAAGGTATTTGTTCGTGGCCACAGTCTGCCAAAACAACCCAGTGATTAACGCTAAGCATGACTCTCCTGCTGTGTAAGATATTACCGCGCAGTATCCATGCCTTCGTGCAGTAATTATTTGTTATCTTAACGGCTGCATAATATCCTGCAATAATGAACTCGCTGTTGAGGCTAGCTTGCTGACATATTATTGATATCTTTTGATGGAACTGCACTTGCAAATAAAGTTGAAAGAATACTGTTCTGAAATTATTCTTTGACCAATAAGCAATACTTCTTTGCAGAATAACTATATAAGCCACATAACCTTTGTCGAATTAATCATTTACAATACACCAACGACGTCGTTCACAAGCGCATAGGGCACTGACAATTCTTGTAAACTACTTCATATTTATTTGTTATGCAAATTAAATAACTCGGATTTAGCTGCGTCACAAATACATCTTGCACAAATAACGCGCACAGCAGCAGGAAACCAATCTGCAAAATAATGTTATCGTTAATTGAATTAAGGTAATGCAGGATGCATAAGGAATGCAACTTCAGCTTAACTTCTGAAGGCCTCAGCCTGACCATCTCGTCGCAGTTGGATATTGAGGGTATGCTTTGTTGCTCGAAAACAATACTAAGCAATTGCACTTTGCAAATGGTTCTTTTGTGCTATGTCACGAATGTTTAAGATGTTTACGGCTGCACTTAAGCCTACATTGACTAATTGTTCACAAACATAAATCTCAGAATATCAAGCGCACCGCATCTTCTAACTCAACCTGACTTCATTTCCACATGATACCGTATCTCCCTGATATCCGTCGTGCAGATTTGGTAAATGATCTGTCCGAGGTATAAATGGTCCTAAAATGTACAAAATAACATGAATTTGCAGATGTGACTGTGAAACCTGAGTGTATTTGAAAGCAGACGTAATTGTTTATTCGTATTCTATCAAATTACATAATCTTAATCATAAAAATTTACTGATTACTGCTCATTCTTGCAAATATCATGTAACCGAATCATCTGGACGAGATAAATAAACGGTGTAGCAAAATGCATTGATGCAACAGCGCATATTGCGTACATTTAGCATTGATGAAAAATAATTCATCATCGCCACTATCATAATTATTATCCCCATCTTGACATATATGCTACAGACATAAAATTTCGGTGTCTTGGAGTATGTATCAAAGGGATAAAGTGTATGGAAGAAATTGCCAGAATAAAATATATATAGAGAGTGTCACGTTTCAATCAGTTCCTAGTCATTTCTTATTCTCAGTCAACTAATTGCTCATCTAGAAACCTGAGTCGGCCGCTAGGAAAGAGAACAGCTCTTTCGATTTACCAGGTTCACACATGCGGTTTGCGCCACTTACATCATTGGCCAATGCTAACCTAGATTGCAAACCTAAGACGGGGATGATTCTTTCTTCTGTAATCTTTGCTACCACACTAGAACATTATAGGCATATTCCTCCCGATGCTGCTTGTCGCTTTGATGCCTTATATCATCAAAGGATTAGTGAACAGCCCGGCGCTGCTCGTTACATAAGATATCAGTGCTGCGCGCAATTGCCTCTCTCTGACTGAGGTACACTGCTGTGTAGTGATTATAAGCATAATCAGACCCATTTCACAAATACCCAAATTAATGACAATGATCGTGGCAGATGTTTATGTAAGATGAGCATCGGGGCTCTATTTCTGGCAGTTTGCTTTCATCTTTTATAACTTCACTTCAATATTATACAACTATCCATAAATATAATCGCGTAATCATATAGTGAACAATGAGGCAATGGCGTTGTTAATGTTCGTCAAAGTTTCGAGTAACAGAACTGATGAAAAGGAAAAAGTCCTCCTCCCTCGAAACAGACTAGTCTAGATGACGTAAAATTAGTTTTAATAAGACAAAAGAAAACCGTTATTGCTTATAAACAGAGCACTGTTGCATAGTTGTTACGATTTATCCGGCCCTGTGCCATAGATATATCCTTACGAACATTGACGAAGACTAAATATATAATTAAACGTGACCTCGGTATTGAATATAGGAGCTACCGAAGTACTGCATTATACCAAAGATTATAGAACAACAAGATGGGCGACTCGCCGCATTGCCTATGGCACTTCCGTTATGCAAGCGATTGGTGCGCCACCAGGCGGTTGGAGTTCAACTTAAGCCGGCCCGCTGTGGCTAGAGTGACGGGCTGTGCAGCTTGTCGAAAGAACGTGGAACGGTGGGACCTGGCACTGAGGCAGTAGCCCTGGCCAAAGCACCTCCTTTCTTACTGCTAAGGGAGAACAAAAAGGCATCGACATCTTTTTACAATTACCTGATTTGCTTGGCAACAACAGGGCATCAACCAGTACTTGTCGAAATGCTGTTCGGAATTGTTGAGTATCAGGGTTGTCCCTCTGGCCGCCTTTCCCTCTAATGACTGAGAACAGGTTCTCTAAGCAGTCCTGGTTAAGGTGATTTGTGATGAGGAAGGCAAAACCATGTTCATTTTGGAGGCTCTCCCACAGTTGCATAAGGCAGTTCATGGTCAAAGTCCACCCTTCTAGGCAAGGCAGAGCCCTGCCTTTGCTGGGCTTAATGGTTTGCAGCCATTCCTTAATCTCAGCCAGGAAAGCCATATTGTAGATATTGCACTGCGCATTAGGGTTTGACTGTTGAAACAGTTGAACAGCTTATCCATATTTTCAATAAAGTTTGCTGTATGTTGTGCTTCTTCAGGGAAGGCACCTAGGCTGACCATTGTGGTGATGCCTGCTGCCACTGAATGGCTGAAGACTTGTGTTGCATACTTAACGCGGAGTGTGGAAAAGGGAGGAAGCTCAATATGCTTTGCTGTCAACTTAGGAGCCATCCTGATTGGCAGCTTACTGTCCTTTCCAAAGAAGCACCAACATTGATTAATGTGATCATATATACACCCATTAATTCCATATTTACCATGCAACTGTGATCAAAATACACAAGAACAAAAATACACTCATGAAACATATTGTTGAAGGAATCAGTCAATCATGCTATACACATAGAATCAACTTGTTTGTTTTTAAATGCCCATGTAAACTTAGTTACATTGTCTATTATTATGAAAGATGATGCTTAAATATATTTTGCAATATCAAAATAATTTAAATTAAACTAATTCTCAAGAGGCAATTTAAAACAAAAAATAATTCACTTACTGTCAGCGTTTGCTCCAGATCCATTGGTGATAGTTTGTGGCCGTTTGTTTAGTAGAGGCATTCTTGGCTTAGGAGGTGGTCTCTTTGATTGAATACTCTGTGGAGGGTTTGGAACATTAAATTTTGTTGGTACTGCTTTCCCGATGAGCTTTTGCTTATTGAGAGGATTCATAAATTGGTTGTCTTCAAAGTGGAGTGAGCATAACCAACAATTATCATAAAGATACTTCGTTTGTCCAAATCTTGACGTATCGACAACTAACAACCCATCGCTTGCACCTGAAAAATAAGACCCATGGAAATGACGACTTGCACATCCATTGGCAATGCAATAAACTGATACTAAAGTGATAGACGGACACAACCAGTCACCTTCAATACATCATATATTGAGTGTAATATTTACTATATTACTTATCCGGTTGCCAAACTTTACCCATATAATAAGATCCTATGATACCATAGATATAGTTTCCGACAGAAGCGACTGACTTAACACTATTTTAATGGCAAATTGTTCAAAGAATGGCTCTACGACTTCGAAATTATTACTGCAAAATACCGGTCAGTTGCGAAACACACATATTATCGTCCATCAGTACGATTTCAAAAGACATCAAAATCTATAATGTTCCATAAAAACCATCTAAGTGTCGAATGTACTTACCTTTCCTCGTCCTTAGGAAACCTACAAAATGACAGGTCAGGTCGAGCAGTGTGTTTATTCGAGCATCCAAAAGCAGCGCAAAACGCGGAACCTTTCCTGGCCATGTTTACTTGACCGAAGAACACCGTCCGCTAGATGGCGCTGTGAGAATACGATAACCACAGAGTGGCTGCGAGTCGCCTATCTTGTCAATTCTATAATCTTTGATTATACCAAAAATATGATAGTATAATAATTGATTAAAGTACTGTCTTCATTCAAATTTATGTTTGTATGAGTATAGGTATATGTACGCATACGTATATACACGGTTATAAAGCGACATATGCATGTTAAGTTATACATCTGTGTTTCCTATAGACATTTTGACCCGCTGACGATGGATCTGTGAGGTGAAGTATATGGATTGTATTTGTATATCCACAACACAAAATAATTGTTCCAATTCATTTGTGTTATCTCAACAGTGATGAAAGAGTGCGGAAATAAGTGTATTCCCGTGGAATACCGATTAATCTATAAGGGGTCAGTAATCGATAACAACCGGCCGGCGGCAAGACATGCAATACTTCGAGTCATAATCCAAAATGACACTCTACATTTAATTCAATTGCGACGATTATCGATGCTGGGTACAAAAACTCGTGCCTAGGCCAAGAGCACCGTTGAAAGCGTTCCAGAAACCACTGGCATTGCACATGAAAACTAGCGTGACAGTATATCCATGACAGTCACAATTTGACCCCAAACAAATTGATATGCCAAATGTATGAGGACGATTCTGACAAACCTCGTAGTACCTCTGCTACATGGTTACAAGGTTACAGCAGTATTGTCCACAGCAAAATTCACATCCGCTTCCTAACCAGTTTTTGTAGGTTTTAACATTGCAGGAAGTCATTTTTATCAATATTTAACGTGCGCGTCAGTTTAATGCATCAAATTCCCTTACTGAACATGATGTACCCTTTAAAGTCTGGTTTAAAAGTGTTGATTTATTCCACAGCTGTCTTGATATGATCTTACATCGGATATCCTGTTCTCATCCTCAGACTTTATGACATACTGCAATTTGTTGCTGTTAATACTCTAAAATCATTGCATTAATTTCAAGAATACGTCGATTAGTTGAAACCAAATACTCTAAAGGCACGATAATAAGCAGACAGTTCCATTTTTGGATTGGTTAAGTCCGATGTTTATTATGCAAGATGTCGTCTTGCGCCCAGTGGACGTCTATATATGCGTATTATATATGGTCAATAGCTTGACAGCTTTAAATGTGCAGACGTGGGTCAAATAACATTACTACACTACATCTATTGAGAGATAGCGAATAACGCAACCTAGACATATCAACTGCAACATAACAGTTAAATTCAGTTATTTGCTGAAACCGGCTTATAGTGTAGGAGTACAATCGATTGCTCAATTTAAATGGCAGTTGTCTCATTTATGAATACATGGAACACGTTTGAATGATCAGTCTTGGAGTTAGCCACTACGGTAATCATCACGCCGACGGATATGAGTTCAAATTGAAAAAAAAACCGACCTTGGGCTTAATAACATCAATCCGGAAATGAGTTTCCGCAGACGCAAATGACCATCCTCAAAATGCAATACCATCGGCGATACATCAGCTTGAACACACAGGAACTAATTCAATAGCCATATTTATCATGGATGTTAATGAACATTAATGTGATGTATCGTGAAAATGCATTGTTGGTGGTGATAATGTACACAATTAGTTTAGCATACAGTTCAGTACACAATTGTATTGTGTCGCTATGATTTACCTCGTTGTGAGAAAGTTCAAACTTCCACTCAACAAGTGTATGTGGTCATGCGTGCGTGTGTGCGTATGTGTGTGTGCACATTGAATGGTCTTAACATCTTAGTTTTTTTAACCTGAATTGACAGAATGTAATTGTTATCGTTTTGATGAATCCAGGCCGTTTATGTACAGCCATTGCATTGCTAGCCAGATAGGAAAGTCATTAATTACATGAATAAATGTCAAGAGAAAACATTTATAGCGAATTTAATAATAACTCGGGTGTCATGGATGAACAATGATCCATTCAGGTGGATGCAAGCAAGATATCTAATTCACTAATATCGTTTGTGCCATCGTGTTATGCACTGAAGCGAACGCAAGTTTTCATTATAAATATCTGTAATCAGGACACAGCAAATAACTTCTGTTGTTGCGTAAGAAACAATTTGAATGAGTGTGACGACATTACCGTTAAAAATGCTTTTGGAGTCCTCTATGTGTGTGTGTGTGTGTGTGTGACATTATTGGTTAAGTTACACCTCAATATTGTAGATGTTTAGTGCTTCCAGGTTAATGAAATATTGTTGAATGGATCGATTTAAGTCTTATTGGATCGGGGACAATGGAGGCAATATGAATCAATTTAACGTTGGCACCAATATCAGATGTTTATCAAATTCGCCATTGGTAAACGACAATTGCAAGACCACCTTGTACGGCGGCGAATGATTCAACAGGAAATTGTGACGATGCCTTCGTATTCAAAACATTTTTGATTACCATTATTCTTGGAGAGGTGAATGTACATGACGAAAAAATATATAACCTCTGATTACAGTAGCTTTTCATTTATCTATATCTGTAGCTGAATGATGGAAGTATGACAAAATAGTCAAAGAGTGTATGTACAAACATTATAAGCATTCCCGGGAGGTTTCTTTGTCTGTTAACTGATCTTCACAAGGAAAACTGCGTTACCCATCTGCAGCATCTACCTCGTTAGGATCCCAAAACATATGGGTTGATTCATATTTCTCTCAACAGTCCTATTAAGTACGATGAATATCTACTGCTATGCGTATCTGGTTGCAGAAAGGTACGTTTTGTACTGAACACTTTTCATCATAGCATAATAATCGTAATCAACCCACAATCCAACATTATGATCACTCAGGAGGCAGATGCCCTATCATGAGCTATGACAGACTTACTCGCGTGGTCATCGTCCTACATAAGATTGTGCAACTGCAAACGGCTAAATTGAAAGAGCACAAGGCGGGTCGTTGACTTTTTGCGCGAGGTATATTATATATAGAATGACATAACATGATAATATGTAGGTGGCCTATTCTTTTCTGCAAAGTAAGTTCATTTAACAGTCGAGATATATTAAAGTACGAACGTGGCACGGCTCTGTGTTTTATCAGCTATAATACTATGAATTAGGACAGTTTCCAATTTCACTTACGTTTGTTATGACCGGTACGTTAGCTATGAAACTCTATATGTTTCATTAAATTCGCAGAGAGTCTCCGTGGATAGTTTTCCTTAGGTTTGTAACGCTCTATAAAGGAGTAAGATTTATGGATATTGGTCTTATGGTTGGGGAAGAAATCGAAATTGCAAATCGGTTGTTTAAAGCTGTGGTTAACGCTTTAAGGCTTGAAAATGGTATTCCAGGTACAATGTGTACAGCTGGCCAAAACTAGTTTGGAGACTTTAGGTGAGATAGCATTTAGACTAATTAATCATCAAACGACAAATTTTGTTTTACAAAAAGTGTGTTTATTCAAAACATGAGGTGGGCACAGTTTCCGCTACACTACTTGATTATTGTCAACTATTCTGACTAGTGCTCGTTGCTAATGTTCCTATAATGGTCTCATCTCTTCAATAACACGATTTGTTCTGACGCCTTGGTACTTTATGTGTTTTTGTAGCTTTATGCACCCGGCTTTGAGGTGAGTATTGTTCAAATTGTAGCCTGGCCATTAACATTGCTCTATATTGTTGCACACAACTAGGTGTTATGTTAAGCAATAACTTAAAAACAAAAACGAATATGTCAACGGTTCTATCTTTATAACACCAGTGTTTTTGCGATGTATGATGAATATAAGCTTTGCAGTGAAATCATAAGATCGACAACATTTGTTTAAAAACATCTCATTCAATGCTGAATGGACTTGAGGTAGCTCCAAACAATATATTGAGTGGCGTCAATAATTGCACTTAATTAACGAAGTGCTTGAAAACAGCTGCACATAAAAGTGCAGCTTCTCCCATTTCGGTTTTCCATTGAGAATGTGATTTCAAGCTTCATAACACGGCTAAATTACTCGGGGTATTTCAAGTTCACAATAAAATTGCCACTGATTTCGCTACAAGTAGACACCTGAGTCACATAAACAGACTAATAAGTATCAATAAAGTACTGTGCGTATGTATCGGCAATTCATTTTTAGTTATTGTCAAACTTTCGATTGATTGTAGCAGCATTCTGTATGGACACATTTATATCAACCCAGATCCTTTCCTGTGTACGTGGCGTTGAACAAACCACACCTTTGTCCCGTAAAAGTTCTGTTTGAAACTCGTTAATAAGACATATCCCTCAGAAAAAAAACCTTTTAATGTTAATAGTGTCACAAACAAGCAGCATATACATGAAAAAGATGTTTCATATCGTATAAACGACCTTGTAACGCACCGTATTTGTCTTTTTTCATAACAATGTTTATAGGTATTCATGAACTCTTGAATCTGAAACAACTATTGTGTTATCATGTGAGTTGCATAAAAAATCCTGTTGTTTGTATGATAGTTATATATGTAATACGATTGGCTTGGCAGCGAATGTGCTTGATAATGTTGAGCGAATTGACAGAAAAGTACTTTGATTATCAACAAAACAACCTGTATACAATGGTGTTTAAGCTTAGAAGGCAACTGAATGCAATTAATTAGCGCAAATGGTGAAGATACTCACACCGACAGACACAATAATAAGCAATTCAGGATAAACTTTTTGAATAATGGGTATTTTTGTTTTTTTGAAAATCCATACGATTGTAAAATATATCGGCGCTCCCAATTGATAGCTCATACAAAACGCAATGATGACATGCACAACGGTTGCAATACATTATTTTTCATCTGCTTAATGTTGATTTCGGTGTAAAGGCAGTATCGCAGGAGAAAATATCATTGCCGGATCCGTATATATTTGAACATTAAAGGATGTCATTGTAATCGGTATGTTAACGTGAGCCTCAGCACAAGGTTTCACATCCTCTCATAGTGCTGATATCACATTATATCAATTAAAATAACAGTTTTAAACATTTTTCAGTTAACGAATGTTAATTCATCTATGCTTTAATAATTCTTGCACGCCAAATTAACTTGATAACATTTTGTTCAGTGGTATATCGGATATCCATAAAGTGCTCAGACTTCACGCGATGGTGGAATATGTAGCTGTAAAGACACTCTTGCGTTGATTTCAACAGATATATTGAAAGCGATGAAAGGTCAAAACCAAATATTCTATAGCAGACCATTGCATTTAAGTTTATGCATTCACCGATAGGTCCAGCATACCGTTGTCAGGCACTCCGGGATCTAGATTCAACGCATAATACTTGGTGTTTGATTGAAAGCGTGACAGTTTTAAACATGCAGACAAACGCCTTAATACATTGGCGACGTGACATGTGCCACGTCAACGTACAGGGCCAATAGCAACCAAAACAGTGTATTATTTGATAAACAAACATACCACAAAACACAATGAACACACACAACTAAGAAGTGCAACACAGAGCCTGTTATTCATACCCCAAATGATATACTGATTGCAATAATAAGCAAATAGTGAATTACCATTTCTAATGTAAAATGCCACTCCTGGCATTCGTTTAAACGATCTGGCTCAAAGTAAGCTTATTCAGTACTGCACGAAGACCAGAGCGGTCCAAGTGTCAGTGTTTCCATCGGCGAATATGCTTAGAATGTTGACAGATTCCATTTTCACTTACTCCATTTTTGGTTACTTCCGGTACATCGACCATTAAACTGTTTTGGTCCTATTGAAATTTGACAGAGGGTGTCCTTAAATTGTTCACCTTAAGTGTGGGCCACTAAATACGATATATATGTTGTTCAAACGATCGGTTGATGTAGCTGACTATTGCTTCATTAACTCTAAATCAGTTTTATGCTATCGCCATGGTCAATTATGTTGGGTTGGTTTGTTGTGATCAGGATTGTTCTAATAGGAGCATTCACAATCGCGTTGCTCTCTGAAGTTGCCCGCAATATACTGGCATGGATTACAGAAGTGCTAAATTGGCACAATTCTCCATATGGTAGTTCGAAGCAGTACAATAAATGGCGTCAACTATTGCCCCAGAGTAATTGTAAATATTGGAAATTCGGTGCACATAAAAGCGCAACCTCTACCATTTCGGCTTCCATTGAGGGTGTGATTCCGAGTTTGATAAGATGCTAAATTACTCCTAGGGTCCAGAATAAAACGCCCGCTGTTTCCGCTGCAAGTGCATATAGGAGTCGAATGGAAAGCCTATTAGATACAATAAAGCACTGCAATTGCATTTATCGATATATTGAACAATTTATTATATTAACCCAGATCATTCACAAGCAGGATGCAGAATAGGTCAAATCAATAATGCTACAATAAAAGGCGAAACAAATTACAGTAGACCCCATTAGGTAACCTATTGTTTTCTTACAGGGTGCGGAGTATCACTTAGTTTATGCGTATCTTCTATAGCTTGTCAACGATTAATTTGGTCCACTAGGTGAGAACAGAGAGTCTAGCACAAACACTGATGGCAACTCGCAAACAATGTGAGCTATATTGTGTGGCATAGCAGAGATCTTAGACACCACTTCTACATGCTTATTAAAGCGTATGTAATGATAAATGGCGATGCTTATTCGGAAACGCTTGGAATATATTCGATTATATATATTGATATCATCATGAAGTTAGCTTGATTCGGCTTGAAGTAAGCGACCTTAAACACCAAGCCGATAGCTATAGGTTAATTCCTAATACATCAGGCAAGTCGATATTTGAAATAACTACCGTTTGATATGTGCTGTAATTGGGTATTCAAACCACATGAAATTTAACGGAAAATCACATGGCGGAAAAACGACCTGAGGCTTAAACCAATGAATACGGAAATGTGTTACAAGAGTCGCAGGTGACCATCCAGGAAACGCTATTACACTTGTGCAATTTGTCACCTTAGGTACACTAAATCCAATTTAGCACTCAATAATCACGGTCATTACGGACGGAAATCACAACAAGCTTCTTAGATACTATGATGAATTTTCAAGAGTAACGATAGATTGAAACAAGTTACTATAATTAGAGTCAAATATTGTGTGTGTGTGTGTGCGTGTGCGTGTGGGTGTGTATGTGAGTGTATATGTAGATATTGCATATATGTTTATATGATGATAAAAAGGTTGTGGTGGTTGTACAATAAGATGACTATTCCGCTTAGTAATTTTATATACCGGAACTTATTGAATGCCATTTAATAACATTTTGCGTGCACGTTAGTGCGCGTATGTATGAATGAGTGCGTTCGTTTGCATACGTATGCATATATAAAGATATATTTATATATACATATAATTATATATATATAAATATATATATATATATATATATATATATATATATATATATATATATATATATATATATATATATATATATATATATATATATATATATATATATACCTATATATGTACTTGTACTTGATGTTTATATATACATATATATGTATAATGTCCACGTGACTCTTTAAAATGGGCTTCTTCTGATGACTTGACTGTATTGTCACCGAAACTTTACACTTGAAACAAGGCATTTTTTCAGAGTTAATCTTATATCCATTCTGTGAGTCGTGAAATATGGGCTTCTTTCGGAGATCGCCATCTTGACATGGGAGTTGTTTAGTAACATGATTCTTGAGATCCGAAAATGACTGATACTGAGTTTGAGAAAGCTGATTGCTGGAGCGATGTTTTTGTAGCAATGAAGCAAAGACAAAGTATGAAATATAGCAGCTTCATCTGGTCTCTTATCTTCATCAAGAGGATTACAAATGTGTTTGATTCAATTTATAATATGTGGAAAGACACCCCCGTGTGAAAAAGGGGGAGTTTTCTAACGATTGTGTTTTCCACTGCAACACAAAGCACAAATTTTCCTTGCGACCTGTTAGAATATTGATCCTTTATATAATAATGTCTAATCTAAGACGACGTTACGTCATCGTCAACGCACAAGCTCTCTCATTGCCAGATAAAACTTATCCAAACGAATACCAGACATGTTATAAAGCACAAAGAAGGGCGACTATCTGGCTATAGTATGTAATGAAAAATATAATGCAAGACCCTCCTGGTACCCAGTTTATTACTGCCATTGCACCCGTCTTTACATTTAGATGTTATCTTTATTGTCATCTTACTATATCATCTGATGACGATACATTCAATAAGAAGCAAGCGAAAGCATCCAGTGGCATATCATATATCGTCTGTATTAACTGCCTCAACGGGACATGTACGGGCACATTGTGGCAGTACAAGACATATAAATATGATATCCGAAGTTCATATGGAATAACCATGTATATACAAGAAACACCTCATTGTACGAAGACAGCCAACTTATCCATGTCAAACATTTTCACTTGATGAAACAAACGGATTCGGATTGAAGCATCTATTTGGGCCAAATTGCAGAACGTATGCTAATATTGCAGCCCAACGACAAATAAAGTAACAAAGAAACAAGCAGCATATTTAATAGACCAATTCAAAAAAAATCGCTTATCGATAAAACTTGGGTAAAGTGGTCTACTGGCGATGCATCAAGCCGTGAATCTGGTGAAGTAAAATCAATTATGAGGCTTATGGAAGACATAAAGTAACTTGCTATTTGGAATGCAGTTCATAAACAAAGTGTGACAGAGACATTACAGAGGTAAAACAATATATATCTCGTACATCAGATGTACCAGAGTGACTGACTTATGTATCAGTGAATTTACCTCGTGGAAGCGGAGAAAGGTACAAAACGAATTGAATGGTGAAATATATGTTGACACTCTCGTTAGCATTCGGTGGCTGGGTAACTTGTATATCTGTTTTCTAAACGAATAACTAGCAATATATCTTTCGTCCATTCAATTATAAATAGAAATGATAACAGTCGAGGATTCAATGCAATATAAATCTCGAATTCTTATTGATTGCTTACTTGCAACATCCTATTTCCTACTTGTTTACACTAATTTTACGATATTTTATTTACTGAAATAGGCAAACTTATCATTCGTAAAATTCAGTGAAAAACAGCTAAGTTTGATTCAGGATACGAGTCATAAAGCTGCATTATACAGAGTGTTGTTAAAATCCTCCGTGGGATCATCATTGTCGTCTTCAAAATATCTGTCCGATATATAACGCTATCTATCACTGTATTTGGGAGCAAGTCCAGATTGTTTGATTGAATGAAAATAGTTCTAACTTCTCGACACGTCGTAATGATTTTATTCATACATCGCCAAGTATAGCTACAACAATTATTTGCACATCCAAATGAGAGGCATTGTTATAGAAACTTTTTTATCCAAAAGCGCTATATTCACACGCGTTCTTCGGTAATGTCCGAAGTGCAATCTCACATATTCGCTTTCTTGATTCTCTTAAACCGTGTAGGAATTCATATGGGGGACAATCCGACGAATATCAGGAACAAGCAAAGCGCACACAGATGGTGTGTGTCCCATGAAAAACAATCATAGCGCTAATACTAACCATAACGCATATGGGCACACGTCAAAGCTGGAGCTCTGTCTCTGTTACTCTCCCCTTCAGTCGCCCTCCTCAATATATATCTCTCTCTCTATCTCTCTCTCTATCTCTTGCTCTCTCTCTCCTCTCTCTCTCTCTCTCTCTCTCTCTCTCTCTCTCTCTCTCTCTCTCTCTCTCTCTCTCTCTCTCTCTCTCTCCATACCGTTCGTTATGGGTTTTTTTCTATCCGTCATTCTCTCTCTAATGACACTCAGTTGTGTAAATTTAAATCATCGCGAATGAATGTCTCTGGTAATGCGATGTGAAATATTCTATTGACGGTCGCCAAGTATGTAAATGAGTTACCACTGATAACACACAAACCCACACACACACACACACACACACACACACACACACACACACACACACACACACACACACACACACACACACACACACACACACACACACACACACACACACACACACACACACACACACACACACACACATACATACATACACACACACATACACACACACATATATAAATATATATATATATATATATACATATATATATATATATATATATACATATATATATATATATATATATATATATATATATATATATATATGAAAATATATATATATACTAATATATATATAAATATTCAATATATATATATATATAAAATATATATATATTGAATTTATCTATATATATATTTGTATATATATATATATCTCTCTATGTATATATCTCTATGTATATATATATATATATCTCTATCCCTCTCCCTCTCTATCCTCTATATCTATCTAGATATCTCTATGTATTCTCTCTGTGTATATCTATTTCTATCATTTGTCTCTATATATTTACATCTCTATATCCCCTTGTATATCTCTATATCTATATGTTCATCATATCTCTATATATATATATATATATCTCCATGTTCTATATATATATATATCCCTATCTCTCTCTCTCTCTCTCTCTATTATATCTCTCTCTCTCTCTATCTCTATCTCTCTCTCTCTCTCTCTATCTCTATATCTATCTCTCTCTCTCTCTATCTATATATATATATATCTATCTCTATCGTGTTTAATGTTGTGTAGTTCCAACCCCAGAGCTATGCGTTGACACATTCCAAGAGCGCATTCAATTAAGCGATCTTTTTAGGCAGCTGTTATCGAGCGATAATGGCTTGCTCACGATCCGTATGTAGGTTCACGTGGGAACTCCGGTCGCTTATAACGCACACCTAATCTACTTCCCATTCGGGGTAGCATAGGACCGTTATATTGGAAAGTATTTGCGTACCACTAGATGAAGAAACAAAAGTTTCGTGTTGAAGATATTTGTACCTATCTCTAATAACAAAAGATTATCTTTATATTAGACAAGACAGCACATCCGTGAATAGCGCAGATACCAGAATGAGCACTGGGACATGACTACGCGGTTATAGATAAACGAAAATGGCCATTCCATATAGGGGTGAACCAAAGGTGGCCTAGATGTTAACACCCAAATACGTATAATGTCTGCTTTAGCCCAGTAACATTAATCTAGCTTGATGGCTGTTGCAAATTGATGTAGATTTATACCATGGTGAGGTTTGCTTAGACGAACTAATCCTTATTTAGACAAGCACTGGTATAGGGTATGTTCATACAGTGTGAGAGTGCAACATTCGGCGTAATCACTGAATGATGGCAATAAACGAATGGACAATAACCGATCGGTCCTTAACGCTGACGTCACATTCCATATACGACAACTGGTGCAGGGAATTTTAACCGAGAACGAGATAGCAACTGTTCAGTGAATCGTTAACAAGACTTGCCATGCCAACGCGAGTTTCATTACAAATGCAATCTATGTTGTGATAAGGGCACAAAATAACTCAAGCATCGTGAGCAAAATAGGACAGCAGCCAATATGTTTCCAAGTTGACCTCCAGGCATTATAAGAGTATTGTCGTTTTTGTGCAGATTTAAACGACTAAGCGCGCAGATAAAAACATTCTTCTCTTTTTATGGGTTATTCAATGTTGGTTATGAAAAGACGACTGAACGCCACCAAGCCACTGTGTGTGTATTTATGTTTAATACATTTGCACTTGCTGTCAATCTATCAGTAATAGAGGTAGTGCCCAGCATAAGTAACAAGCGCGGCAATATCAATGTAGAAATCCAATGTAGTAATTCAAACAGCTTATTGAATATCCAGAGCATTCAGCGCAATCGTGCTCCATTGCTGTCTGCTTCTTCTTTCGCATGAGTTACGACAATAATGATGGCAGAACATTTCAATCGCTCAAGTTATAACCGCCTTAGGCTCTTTCTGATGAACAGTTCGATGAACGCAGTTCGAATATTTACAGCCACACAGACTATATGCCCAAATTGTGGCATTCCTCGGCATCTAAAATCGATGACATCTCTAAATTCTAATTGCAATTCTCGTTTACATATCAATATATATTGCTGCACTGTACTCATGATTTTACTCATTCCGATTGGGCGAACTTGTGAATGACATATAAAGCGCAGTGACCAGTCATAACGATTTTAGACACCCCTCTATCCCACAGTCTTTGTCAAATTAGGTCAATCTCTCATAATTGATCTCCAACGACATTTCCGCTTTGATAAGAGAAATTAACAACATCATCAATGATAATGCAAGTTTAGCATACGGATGAAAGTGTTAATTTGAGACAACATACAATCAGCGTCTACCATTCAGGATTGGTCGCCCTCGACATTATAGTATCAGTGTGTATTCGACATCAACAAGAACGGGCCAGCATGTATTTCCATGTATATCCCATGCTTTCTATTATATATTAGCTTTTGTGCTTCGTATTCGACGGTGCAGCAGCAAAGAGTAACGAGTAAATTTAGCAATTATATTTGGAATCACGCTAAGAAATGCAAAACATATATACTTATTGCGCAAATAGAAAACCTTAAGCAAGGTAAAAACCAGATTGCTCAATTCTACAAGCGCTGGCGGACTTTGAACATTACGGAGAGCAAAATGAGGCAGAACTGGTTCTAATGCATGCGCCAAGGTCATTCGACTGGCTACCATACTGGGAGCATCATATAAGACTCATCATTCTGTCTTGTGTGATGTCGGTTTCATTTGGGAGTGGCTTAACTTGACTAGACAAGTAACATCGCCGGTTCTTAAAGCCATTGTCTACCAGGTGACAGACGTCAGCGGGATTCCCTTCCGTTCCTTATAACTAAACATTTAAGCACAAAAACAATGTATTTATGCTGGTGATATTCGTATGTGGTATTTACATTAGTTAATTGCTAACTATTACGTTTGGCTGTCTGGATTGTTTCTGTTTTACATAATAGTTAAAAGCAGCTGTCATCCAATTGCTGATATCTCAGACGGTCTATTATCCTACACGACCCTTGCTGCTGATTGTGATTGTGATTGTGAAAATTTCAAATGAATTATTGACCCAAAAACTATGGGTGGATAAAACCTACTTACAACATTAGAGAATTAACTGTTATAATGAATGAATATAGGGGCGGTCTGTTTTATTAAATATTGTATATTGCACATTGAAAGAAGGGCTAAGAACTTAGCAATTACAAGCCATTTTGCCAATATGACTCGAAGCTGCAGAAAAATTAATCCAAGAAATGAATGATCATTTATTGTTCTATTTTTGTATTTCAATCAAAATGTATGTCAAATAAGCAGGATGACGTACATCTGTACTATGTCTCCTTGTAGGCTATATGCTGCTGCTGCACGCATTTTGAGTTAATCCCTACTAATTTACCACAACATGCGTCTTTGATGATCGGGGTCAAAACGCAAAACGGTCCGTTTGCAGATGAAAAATTTGCTGTCAGCAGTTGATGAAAAATAATGTGAGTTACTGTTTATGGTGGCAAACTTACCACTGGAGTGTGCGTTTTTGTACACGTAAAAGTGCAAACCTCACATAAAATCAATAACATGAGATGTATGTTCTTCCGATTAGCTAGTGATAAGATAGCAATCTTGATTAAATTAAGCACTAAATATCTCAAATGACTGCGGACCTAGGTGCATATCAATTCGATATATCAACACAATACCACTCACCCTTTTTCGCCGGCATAAATGGCGTCAGAGAGATATTCATTTCTCAGACTAAATATAATAACAGGATAAGCAACATTCGCAACGAACATGTATAGAACAATTCAGCCAAGAACTAAGTAAACAGTCCATTGAACTACCCTTTCGAATGCTTCCCTTCAAGAGACGGTCACTAGCCCTGATTTCTACTCTCCTTTTATCTGTTTGATTAATTTGTTCATGCCCATATGTATGGTTTTATTGTAGCCTTTTTGGTAATGCTATTGGGAATTTGCCATAAATTGATGCTGCTGGCATGTCAAACCCCTCCCTTGATGTCTTGACCTACATCACGCGAGTGAAATGGTGGAAAGTTTCCAGAAAAGATTACATCATCTTTTTGTAAAGATGAGCAGCGCATCCAATTTACCATATGCATCTATTGGCAGCAAAAAGCCTCCAGTGCATTCTGTTGCCTTGCTCATGCGAGAAATGAAAGTTTTCTTCCCTTAAAAATGTATCCTCTGACGTTCAGCTCCCATGGATGCGAGCGATTTTGCGTGTATGTTTGTTTGCTCATGACATTAAAAAATAAAGCAATGCTATGGTTGGGGCTATGGATACTTTAAAACGCAACCTCTCGCATGAGCTAATTTCATTACAAATGCAGCTTACTCATGTTGTGATACTTACTAAAGCAGCAAAAGTTAGCAGAAACCCCAAAATAAGAGTACAAGTACTGTCTTATTGATGCTGCCATAAACGACTGCGCCCCTCGATAAAAAGACTCTATAGCAACCTATAGGAAAAGTATTACAGTTACGCCCGACAATAAGCTCGTTCATCGTTTGGATATTTATCAACTGTTAAGACCTACAATAAGCTGTGTGATATCACTACCTCTATTAAGCGTGAGCACTATGGTGTCCGTTTAATGGCCTGAATATTATTTCTCGCCATCCTCATCTATCACGGTTGTAAAGCAACATTAAAGCAAACAGCAGTACTGCTACAATGATCTCAAAAAGTCAATGTTTCCGAATAATAAATGTTGTTATGAACTGTTCATGGGTCCCGCGCTAAGAACTATGTCCGATCTTATCAGTTGTAAATCAAGGAATCTATATTGTTAGCGGACGCTGAATGATTAATACTGAAAAGTGGCACTCGATACAATAAAGTAGCAATTGAATAAGGCACTAATTCAACAAGACAAAAATATCTCAGCAAAAAGATATGCAGACACTTTATTTTTTCAAGTAACGGAGACTAAACGAAACCGTTGCCCAACCTCTACCGTGTTCGGCTCCCATTAAGAACACAGTTTTACAGACAGATAAGGGCGCTAAATTACTCTGGGTGTTTCATGTTCAGAATATAATAGCCACTGAATTAATTCTAAGAGGACCCCTGGGCTGAATAAAAATACATGTAAGTGCCACTTAGGCACTGTGGTTGTATAAATGGGAAAAACATTCGTGCTGATTGTCAATGTTTCAGTAAAACGGGTAGTGACCGGCCCCCACTTGCATGGTCGAGCCAGTCAATAATTGGCAGTTAGAAATTGCCCATGTTTAGTGAGGTTAAGCGCCCTTGTGTGCTTGCAGGGAGTGAGTGAGTGACATCAGACAAAAGTTTTTTGAGTGACCATTATTAAAACAAAGTAACCCACCGAGTAAAGATATGCTTGCTTGCTATAAAATGAATACGTCAATTAAATTTTAACCACACGCATTTATAGTACGCATCAGGACGGTGATGTGCTTCGCGAAGTCCTCATTAGCTATGCGCTAATAGGATATACGATATTGCTCTCAGCGCCAGTGCATTGCTGGGTCTATAAAAATCTCCATTGCAATGTCACTGCCATACTACATATAATATAGTGTCCGATGAATCTAGTACGGGGAACGATTGTCTGGGGTTCTTATCGTATCATGATGCACGAAAATATAGGAACGCAGTTATCCCCATTAGCCGTTGAAAAGCGTGGTAGTCGATTGGTTTATGTTATTGATAGAAACGATTGTTAAGAACGTTTTCGCCGTCAAGAATTCGGCAGTGAACTTTTATAGCACTGCGTGTGTATAAGATGCAGTACCACTGCTGTAGATTTGTCAAGCTAACTGTAGCATTAACATTCCGCATGAGCCAGAAAATCATACGCTTGTAATTGCATTTCCAGGTCATCTGCGTTCCAGTAAATACATTTCCGGATTGATTTGCTTAAGCCCCCGGGTATTTGTCAACCATGCACCCGTCAGTTACATCTTTACTATTCTGCTTGGCATTTACTGTTTAGGCTCATTTCAAATCAGATAAGACGAGCCTAAAGCACACAGCAGTGGAGTCACATTGACCTCATACCATTATATTTGTACCAAATATGGGACAACTGCCGTTTAAAATTAGCAATCTCTAAGTTCTCGGTTATGAGTCTGGCATGAGAAATGATCATTAATGCTTGGTTATTATTACAATCAGGTTATGGCTTGCGGCATCAATTAAGATTCCTCCAAGTGTGAACCCATTTATGGTTCACTGTAGGCATGTACGGTTTATATGATAGCAAGAATCTACTATTTTGTCGGATTGGGTAAAGACAATATTTAATGGAACCGACTTGAATTTGGGATTGACCAAATCTGCGCTAAACGGATCCATGAACCATTCACCTGCCCGAACAAATTATTTCCTGCTTGCTGTAATGGCCAATAATTGACTCAAACCTTTCATATGTCTGACGGTATATGTTAACATACGAACTTGTTCTGTGGTTTTAGTTTGTCTCTATGTTAATATATGTTCACCACTGGGTTCGTCTATTGAGCACATGACCCAGATAAGTACCATAAAAACAAGGCCAAACTCTGCAAGATTATGTTCGTCATCACTGCGCGGCTCATTTCAAGCAATGCGTCACCATGGTAGTCGCGCATATAACTTGCAGCATGAGACTTACGCTGATCTGTCATGACAAAACTAAGCCTCGACCTATACCGGTTAAAACAATTTTTTATGGCCGTTTGATGCCAAATTATCCATCCAAGGAATTTGTTTAGCTCACCATTGGCAAAAGGGAGAAGTCTGCCACAGCTGAATAACTAAGCGACAACACCGAGTTCGAACGACCCGCTAAAATTGTTCTGTATGAAACACAGACACGAGTGACAGCAAATAAAATAAGATGCTATGAGGCATATTCAAAACCGCTTATGAAATACCGTCGTTGTTTGCTGTCGGCTTCTCGGTGTTTTATACAATTGAACTTTGATCGAGCTCGGTGGGACGATTTTAATTACCGGCTTGTTGATAACATAAAGGAAAAAAGAGATGATGCAATATTATTCGGCGATGTGACATCATTTCCAGCGACAAAATCTCGACTGTCTCCTCTGTTATGCAATCAAATCTGGGTCAGATACACATGGGTTTGGTCTAGTAAATTATATACTATCGGTCGAAAAAGGCCGCATATGTGAAGGTTTATGTCAGTTGATGAGTAGCATTAAAGAAGTTCAAGTTCAGCCGAAGGTCATTCGGCCAAGAGACAGTTATGCTTTGCAGACTGTTGCATACGGTGTCCGGATTTGAATTAATAAATTAGCCACAGCAGTGTATACACCAGGGCGATGGGTATAAAGGTTATTTAGATATTCCAGTCTGATGAAAATTCATGCTTGACATATTTCGTTACTAGGTATCCAATTCACTAGTTACCCTCAAAGCACCAGTGCCATATTACAGTGTTCCGTCGAACGATGACAACTCCGCATGGCTTTAGGTCAGACAGGAACCTCTGCATGTGATCCAATGTGATATGTTATTACCTTACTTTGCATTAAGCACTTTTGGTCGATGTTCTTTCAATTTGAAAAAAAACAAAGCATCATTTATTTGATGGAAACTTGTCAGAGGACTTTAACGTGGCTTATTTTTAAATCATTCTTTAATACAGACACGTTAAGGGGAATATAATGTGCGCGCATTACTATCCGATGTTGCTATGCTGCCTTCGTGTGTCAATAGCACACGCAGAGATACTCAAACCCGGAAGTAAACGACATTAAAAAGTATGTTCAGTGTATCAAATGACATGTCTAAGATCATTAAATCTCGTGGAAACATTCTACCACATGTATCACCATGCTTATTTTCCATTGCAAAGATCGAATTTATCCAGGAATATGTTCTTTTTCCGCATGAGTAATGACCACTGTTCCCACACTAAAACAATTTCATTAAAATAATCACTTAACGCCCCGAAAAATTGCGGATTCACATTTACTCGCAGGATGATACGCTACAGTGGAGTCCAGAAGAGGTCAATGATCATGTTCGTTGCTTCCTGTGTAACGTTTATAGAGAAAACTTATACTCTTTGGAGCAGCCATGATTTGCACTTCCAAAGCTGTGGAGCAATAGTCCCAGGAGGACAAATTATTGTTGCACTTAACATACACTTGCGTATTGCAATACGCACTCCGTGAATGAGCCTGCCCTAAATTATTTTTATTCAGCTTCGTCATGTAAACTGCAAATCATAAAAACAATACACTTGTTGTACAATAAATACACATAAACAGTTACTCGTCATTGAAGAGGTTTCGTGGCAGAAGCCTTTTTGTCAACCCTGTCCAGCTCATGTTATTGGGCTCAATGTCCCAGAGATCGAGCCTAATTGCGCTATTGAGTAGCGTTGTTAAACGAACGACAAACTCTGTCACAGAGGCAGAGCTGTATATCATTTTCTTACGTGCCGTGAACAGTGTATCGGCTACAATGCTTAATGGTACAAAGCAACCATTACAGCAATATATAAGGGGAATGCAACCGTCCTGCTTTTGAATTATGTGAGGTAATATAGCCGTCATATCTCCAAACGTGACCTGGATATAAAGGTACATTGGGTGCAATGTTTGTATAACCTCGTACCAATTATTCTTGCCTGCATCGTAAGACGATATAGCCCACAACGCATAAATGCACAGATAGACCTCCTTTTGTATGTAATCCTAGTAACAATTGTTACAAGCCAATGTTAAAAAGTCAAGATGTGTACACAACAAAAATAACCCCCATTTAAGACACCACATTTCTTTAAATTGTTTCGTACTTCCATAACATCTGTGGTCAGTGGCAAACTGTGGCATCCGCAAGGGATTGTTCAATGCCCGGGTTATAGTCCTTTACGCGTTCAATGTAGTGTGTGAGGGTTTCGCTAATCCCGAAGAAATAGAGGGTATGGATTGATTGGTCGATCTCAGTTTATTCTACGCAACATGCTTCGGATACAAAGTATAGCAACCATGAATTTATTAGTGATTAACGACCCACACACCGAAGAAAAATTAAGTTGTCAATGAAAACATGAACTCAACTTGCAGGACTCAACCAAGATTAATTGCATGGAAGACAATATACGAAGCCTCCAACACCAACATCCCTGTGTGTGGACCCCGTTTGACATATTTCATTAAGGGATGTCAATTAGGCATAAAACCATACACAGCTATGCAAAATGAATAACATAAAATATTACGAGTGCCATGGTATGCTCCACTTACAGTGATAACAACAGATGTGACTAGAAAATCGCGTAATGTCATTTATTCAATCTTATTCAGAACGTAGTTACTGCAGCCGTTTTGTATGTAGCATGTGAACTACGGGCAAAACATATTGAGCCGCATTAGTGAAATAAATGAGCTTGAGTTCTCGGAAACAGTGGTAGAAATACAGAGAACTTCACTAGATTTATAATTTTTTAACGCACGAACGGCAAAGAAATACGAGCTGCCAGTGTCATCCAGTGCAATTCAGGAACATTCATGCGCTCAAACATCAATTTATTCTAATCAGGTTTCCAATTTTATGCGTGTTTGTCCAGAAGGAGAATGCTTCAAATCATTCTTGTAACACGTGACAGTAGCCTTTGCATTTAGTTGCCTCACTCTTTGCATTTTACGACACAAATAATATGATCCAATTACCACAAAGGATGTGATGAATAATATCAGTTCGTTTGGATATGTACGACCATCTACTGCATGTGTGTAGGTGGGCAAAACAATGCGAGAACCAGGAACACCGTGGCATAATCTTAGGAACACCACAGCGTCTTTACTTCATTGATTGGTGATGTAACTAAGACCCTTTCAGCCGTATTTGTACTCAGTGCGATCTATCTTCGTGTCCTCTTTGTCCATTAGTAATCTGTATGTTCTTTACGTCACTATAATAGTGAGGACATGTTACGTCAGAATATAAACGACCTTAGAAGTTGTTTTGTTTTTAGATTGTGTCACTTGCTTGCCCAGCGATGACGAGGATTTCAGCAATTGACTACGAATGTTTTACATGTTCTCTGTGAAGTACGGGCGTATTCCGACATGCCTACTGCTGCAACTCATGACAATGTGAGGATGTTGACAATCAGTCCAGCATTTAGAAAGTGCGATTAGTTCATCAAAATTGGTTTAAATTCACTGAACGATTTGTGGTCTGTACTGCTCAGTATAATCAGGGTACATTAATTGGTTCTTTGATCGCAAGCACAATGGTAATATAGCGAGTAGTCAATCTAACCAAATAAGGTTAAACTATCGATGCCAGTTAGATCTCAACAATTATCTTACTGACTGCCATTCCTTTTCATTGCGTGTACTTAAATAATTAAACCATTCTATTTACCTCTCCCTCGTTGGCTCTCTCTAAAAGCTGGCTTTCATCGTTATCTCTGCTTCAATCGCAGCGTTAAAAGAATTGATCGCCTGAAAATACAGACGTTTATTGTATGTGACATGATTGAGCGTCTACAATTGAGGGTCGGGAGTGATAAAATTCAACGAAAACAAGTCATGGCAAGTGATTGTTTTCATAAATTTCAGACCGTGAATACAGTGAGTTTATTCAAGTGCTATATTTCCGAAACGCAAACAGAATGCAGCAATGAACGTATATAGTGTAATCATGCAATTCCACAGACTCTAACGGAGATTGAACATGACCGCCAGCAGTTGGAGGCAGACAGAGAGGTCACTTCGACTTGTTTTCTTACTGCGAGCGTCATGCGGGTCTCATGTGATGTCTATTTCACTTGGGAGCGTGACTGGTAACGTCCGGCGCTCATTTTAGGCGTAATATACGACGTTAGAAGTTGTACTTTTCCATTAAAATCTACTTATTAAGATAAAAAACATGAAAACCATGCCCCAATTTATGTAATGTCAACATGCTTGAACATCACGAACACACGCGAGGAACCCTGTAAAAAAACATCAAACAGAGACCAATGGAAAAAAATGAGGCTCGACCATTTTGTCCGTACCCAGTAGCTGAGACACAGACATGCGATATCATACCGAGCAACAATTGCAATTAAATCATTGAACAAATGCCCGTAGGGTGATTCTACACATAGTTGATTAGTTGATGACACGAGTTGTGTTGAAAGCATGACCGGCTGACCAAATCACTCGTGATGTAATTCTAAATCACAAAAAGAATAATGTCAGTGCAAATGACAAGATGAAGATATATCGAATCGTATGACTTAACTTGCCAGATATGTAGCCGCACCCGCCGCAACGAATCCTCATCAATCGATTTGCGTGCGGAGTATGGGGTACGCCTGGCATCCCAGAACAGACAGAATGCTTAACGCATACAAGTAGATAGGCATATTCCTGAAGGCAGATACAGCGTGTGACCCGTCGTTCATTTATTATGGATTTTGTTTCGTTAGTGGAGCTATTGTGGGATATTTAGAACACATAAATACACCAACCATACTCTGTCTTAGAATTTGTGTGTGGGAGGGCAAACTCAACCCAATATGCAATACCATGAGAGGAAAACATGATGCTGACTAAAATAGCCACAGCTGTCAAAGTAGCTGGCCAACAGCAACATAATTTTATAGGACCTACGAGATAGGTATTCGACTGCAAATGAGATCCAACTATATGATAGGATGCGTTTAGTGAAAAAAACATATGTATGCATTACTAATGAGAACGACAGAGAGAGAGAGAGAGAGAGAGAGAGAGAGAGAGAGAGAGAGAGAGAGAGAGAGAGAGAGAGAGAGACAGAGACAGAGAGAGAGAGAGAGAGAGAGAGAGAGAGAGAGAGAGAGAGAGAGAGAGAGAGAGAGAGAGAGAGAGAGAGAGAGAGAGAGAGAGAGAGAGAGAGAGAGAGAGAGACAGAGAGAGGGAGAGAGAGACAGAGAGAGAGAGTGAGAGAGGAAGAGAGATATTGAGATGCTCAAATGTATTATTACTGGTCTTGGCTTGAGCAATCGAACAACTTACGCAGTGCAACAAAAAATATCTATTGTTTTGGTTGTAAAGATATGCTGTCACATGGCGATGAGCCAATGGAAAAAAAACAAATACTTGATTCAAGATATCAGTCATCTTGGCAGTCAAGCCTAGTTATTGTAACCTCATGTCATACTCACATATTGCTCACGTTTGATCTATGCGACGTCAACCACATCGTCTATGTACAGAATATGGTTAGTTTCTGTGTGGTTTCATTTACGATCATCTAGTTCATATCTGGCTCGAATAATCTTTTGAGTTGTTATCTCGCAGGGGATCTTTTCTCAGAGAGTCGGTCTATGTCCATCAACCTGGTGGCACGAGGAACTCCCAGTTTAGCCCCAATTATAATTCTCATCGGCCCATGATATCACTGTAGATATGAATATCTACAAAACCGAGATTAACGAAAGATTCATGCAGGCAAATGTTGAAATCACAAATGCAGCATAAATTGTGGAGTCACTATTGCCAATGAGACTCTTAGCTGCATAGAAATTAAACATAACACCTTTTATGTGAATTACATAAGTGAACTTAGAAGAAATGCACGATGTCTACCTTCATGTGTGACCGATTGGGGGTTCGGGGTGGACTCATGCGCATTGACAAAAACAAGTCGTATTCGTTGATTGGATACAGCATAGAAGCGCTGTGTTGCATGTATAGAGACTATGAAGAAATAAATTGTTGGTTTATCTCAGCTTCACAATGGAAAAAGTCTGTTACATTTCCTTTGTTATCAACATGTCCATTCTTTCAGTGGGACATTAGAGCTCAACCTTGTTCACACCACGCTACCATTGAGCTTGCGATTACGGTGCTATTCTGACCTGTTCCGGCGAGTTCGCAACCATTCTGGTTTGTGAGGGGAAACCTATGAGCAATTTTAAATGTGTTACCAGCTAGTATTGCTTACTGTACAGCATGATTTCATTCATAAATGACTATTCATTCGCATTGCCAGTAGGTTAGTAAGTGGGACCATAGGAGTAGTCAGTCTGTGACAGTCATTATAAAAACATATAACACTACCACATCAATGCGAGGATTGAAACTTGTCGCTCATTAAGTTCACTGCGATGCAAATTATCTTTTTTCCTGGCTTGACCTCCAAATCCAACAATTTGAATCTTTTCTCTCATCGTGGGCTGTGATATTAAAAAAATGGTAAATTATGTCCATCCAGGATCATTATCAGCTCTATATAATTGTAGATATGAAAGCGCAGCGCATCATTGACGTATGAGTCTGATCGTAGCAAGAAACATCTATTGCAATGAAATGCCTTACTCGGCCTTGTAAGGATGGTTTATTTCCTCTTCTAACTTTCTCTAAGCCATTGAACGTACAGCTCACGTGGATAATGAAGATTAACGATTCTCGTTGTGTTGTATGTATGTTGGTTTTCCCTTGCAAATCGTGAAGGGAGCAATGCATCACAGCAAGCTTAGTCAATGTAATCGGCTTAATCATCATGCATCTCAAGCAGTACTTCATATTTGCAGCCACGACGTTGAATGTGTACAATGAACATCTCGGGGTTGTGGATGAAAATATACAAAGGCAATCTCTCGCTTGCTCGTTTTTTTCACCATGAATGCCATTCATTTGGTGATTAGTGCACTTAATTAGAAATAACGTTTCGACGCCCACTCATCACCTTACCTATGTCTCATGATTTAGGTGGAATTGGTAAAAACAACTCGTGACCTTATTAGACCTCATTGATAGAAACCCCATACGCATCCCAATATATTTCATTGCGACTGTAGATACTCAAGTCTGTTTTTGGCGTTAAAGAACACATCATTGATAGAAACCCCATACGCATCTCAAAGCTCAATATATTTCATTGCGACTGCAGATACTCAGATCTGTTTTTGGCATTAAAGAACACCAATGGGCAAACAAATTTCAACTCGAACAATGGTGTGTGATCTCCAAATGATTACAAATAGCATGAGGACATGTAAAGGGCACTGGAGGGTGTTTTGATAAGCCATGAACTGCCCAGAGGTCAGTTTCAACCCATGCAACATACCCCACCAATCTTGTCGAACAAAACCACAAGGGTGATCCAGGATGCGAATCACACAAGGCTGCACGTCACAGCCATCCACACATAACATCATGGCCAAAGCAGAATTAGAAAAAATGCACAATCAAGTTGGGGCTAGATGAGAACATATAGCAGAGCTGTGCTTCTGTGCAAGCTTAAAGGGAAGGTGACAAATTTTATTTCATCAGGGAGAGCTCTGGTTACATGGAATCATCCGATCAGCAATATTGATTTGTGCCTTATTCTAACGTTTTGTTTCTCTATGTTTGGCTGTCTACATTTGTGAAGCTTTAATGTGATTACAGTTTCAATTGGAAGATACACAATCAGTGTTGTGTCATCTGTTAGCACAAATATATACAGCATATGATGATTTAGGAATTAACATTACCTATATCCAGAGAATGAATGATTCCAAGGTTGTCTTTTTGTGTAAAATACAAGTATATGGCGAATTACCGTTTGTGGTGCGTTACGCGTGAGGATCTACGGTGTTTGCTTCAAAAGACCTGTGCTTTGTTGTTTCAGAACACACACAACACAATCGGGCACAATGCCGGTTGAAATAGAGCTACAATGAGTGGTGCCGATTATTTCACACGCGGTTACTGGGCGTCTGGGAAATCGTTGCCCAACCTCTACCATGTTCGGCTCCCATTAAGAACCCGATTTACACACTGATAAGGGCGCTAAATTACTCACGATGTTTCATGTTCGGAATATAGTAGCCGCCAAATTCGTCCCAAGTGGACTCCTGAGCCGAATAAAGCGACTTCTAGGTGCCTATAAGGATTTTTAATTATTCATTTGTACAGATTGTCAATATTTAAGTAAAAAAAAGACAGTGGCCAGCTCACTATATGCACTTACCACCCCATGGCTTTCTGAAAAATGTTATTACAATTCACAGCGCATTTCAACGTGATTAATTTTTCTCATGTGATTGAAACAAAATCTTCGACTTTGTGGAAAGTGCATTTGAAATATAGTGTCATCGCAGGTTCAGAATGGTCCACTTGTAAGAAGTTTACGCGTGGGAGACGTCACACAGCATATGATGGAGATTGGAATGTACCTATGTTGTCAATCATGCTGTTACAGTCCATTGTGATGTTGCAATAGTCTATCGTTGTTCGTTCGGTGAATAAATCAGTACAGATCATGTTTCTGCAAATGCAATTACCTTCTTACCCATGCCCTCATTTTGCAGTTACAGAATAGGCTGATCATTCTGAGGATACAGTTTCGCTGCAAGCGCGTTTTCTCAGACGGCTTGTCCCTTGTTTCCCCATAACTCACAGGGCTGGTCCAAATGGAAATCCCCTTGTAAACAAAAAAATATATGTTCATAACTTCACTTCACTGCTTCGGTAACTGTCGAGGGCTGGTCCAAATGGAAATCCTACACACAAAAAAAAATACACACACACACACACACACACACACACACACACACACACACACACACACACACACAATATATATAATTATTATATTTACACATATATATATATATATATATGTATGTGTATATACATAATAAAATATATATTTATACATATATGTTCATATATAAATATATATATATATTAATATATAATATCGATATATAAATATATATATATTATATATATATATATATATATATATATATATATATAAGAAAGAGATATGCCACATTGTCATTTTATTGAGTGTGAATCCATTTGTGTATTTCTTAACAACCACGGTGAGGTACAGCTGAAAATACACGGTGCAACCCTAAAAGGGAATCATTTAAAATGTAGATGGGTGTGCCCTTCTTTTGTTGTAGATATCGGTGTCAATTGCCTAATTGTCGAACCCAATATATTTTTAGCACGCGACAAATGATATAGATATATTCAATAGTCCTATTCATGAATAATTAGATCGGCCCAGGGGAAGCCCCATACGAATGTGTGCAAACTGCCATTATCGTAAATCAGTACTCTACCGACATGATCAAGGATATATGTATACTTATGAGTCACAATGCTGCCCAGATGTGATGACATGCACATAGCTGCATTGAACAATTATTTTCCATCATTTCTATCCTCCAAATGTAAGTGTCGGTTGCAAAGACACTCGTTTAATATTGCCAATATATAAATACCGACGACACAACAGTACATCGCAATATGATTTTCAAGTACAATTGCATGTTGACAGGTAAATCCAATATCTAGAGAATGAACGGATGAGTAGTAGTGAAGCAGATCGACCCAATCGCGTATGCGGGTCTGTTGCTGTCGAACGCTGGTGCCATCCATTCACTGATTACTGGTCATCGTCAAGGGATATATTTGACGACAAAGCAACGCTCAAATATTTTTAATTTAATTTTGCAATGAATGTCAAAAGGCGCCTTATAATGAACTGTCAAAACGTCACTTAAATATAAAAGAAAACGGGTTTATATGGACCTTGGCGATTAAAACAAATAATGTTAAGGCCGTAAAACCAACCAAGCAGAATGTTTTAGTTCTTGGCGCTCGAGGCCAAATGTGTCGATTCAACGATTATGTTTAGCACAACGTCAGGATATGGGAAGAGTAAACTTTAGCTTAATAATTGGCCAATAGTTGGCGCCCGTTTCAAATATTCTGATTGCAATAACTAAAATTTTCGAGAAATCAATCGAGAACTGCTTTGCTCATTTGCTGACGATTATGCGGTCTGCATACTCCTACGTCACCGCATAAATTAAATCATATCAGAGGACACTGAATTAATGTTTCAAGCAATATTTAGTTTGGGTACGTGGGCTTTTTGATTTTCCAATCAATTGAACATTTTTAGTTACTGACGCTCGACATTTTTTGTAATAAGGTATTAAATTCACATGTAACCTTCTAGGCACAAGATACGTTGAAAAACCGCTCTCTGGGGTTTGATCAATTCAATCCTAAAATGTACCTCCGGGAGCGCAGGTGGCCATCTATTTAGCAATACAATTTAATCAACGTGAGTTTTCATCGCCAGCTCAATGAGACAAAGTTGGCGGTGTAAGATGAAGGATATATTAATGAACTTTTCAGATATATAAATGATTGTATAGTTCATTGTGATACTATAATTAGTTGTCTTTATTTTGTTTAAAGTTTATTTTCCTTCAAAACAACAAATATATTTCTCTTATAGAATCTCTTTTTCTCCTACCAGCAGCTAGCAACGCGCAATCGGAAGAACTTTAAAGAGTTATTCTAAATAACAACATCAGTTAATAACAACATCAGTTAATGATAATACAAAATCCGTATATTATCTGTTTTATATTTCTCGGGTTGCCATTCAAGGGTGCAAGTCTCAGTCACTTTCGTTAGAGCTGGGGGCGTGCTGTCGTGTTTCAAACGTCGGCGTCCGTAGGCGATTGTTGCAAAGCTTTATATTTATTTCCTGGATTATAGGTCTGGACGCATTTACAAATGCCCGTGACGTTTTTTTACAGTATGATCTAATTGCTAACTGTGGAAATCACCATGCAATTTGGCACCTGAACTGGTTAATTGAGTTAATTATTGAATATCTAGGCTTCCGGCTACAAACTGTTAAAAAAATTAGGGTGTTAATATGACCTTAGCAATCGGTCAAGTTACATCAACATGAACTACCTCATCAGGATGTATTACATGGAAGGTAAAACGATTGGCAAACACTGGTATATCGTATGTTTAAGTTAGGGCTTAATACCTCTAACTGCTTTGCGCGCAGAATAGAGACCAAATATTTGACGGCATGAGTTTAGTGCAATAATGCTGTCGTCACAAATCACTAAATGCCGCCGGCCGACGTTGTAAATGCCAGTTTTCACTAAATATCGGCCGGTGGCAGGACTGCGACAGTTACGATCGGCCGGCGGCAGTCGGCATTTTAGACGTTGCCAGCAAGCAGCTGAGATTTTAAGAAAAAGTTAAATTTCTGGCGACGTCGTGGCGATTTTTTCTATTTCTGCAAATCGGCAGGTGGCAAGGCGGGCGCATTTTTTGTTCGCGCGGTGGCAGGCAAGTGGCAGGCGGGGCGCAGGGCGATTTTTCCTCCGCGATCGAGACCTCAAGAGTCTACAATAATCGGCCGGTGACTGCTAGAAACTAACTGCCACTCTCCAGCACCTGGCCTGCCACCGCTCTGCCACCGACATGCCACTGCCCGATTTCAATATATCGGCCGGTGGCAGCGCGGAGGCTGGGAGACGGCAGTCAATGTCGGTAGGTGGCAGGACTGCGATCTGCCGATTTCAGACTACCAGACATTAGTTTATAATGAATTGACTATTACCATACATAACAGTTCCCATGGCGTTCTTAATTGCACCAGATCGACTGAGAGACTTAAGAATAGCGGAGTTAAACACTGACCTTTGACCGCATATTGTGATGTTACAACTTTTACAACTATGAGAAATCAAGACCACAAGGTATGATTTATATATCAACCGAAAATCGGCCTGCCACCGTCATATTATCGGGCGGGCGCAGAGCGGTGGCAGCTAGATCGCTCAATCGCCGGCCGGCGGCAGTTGTAAATGGGCTGTCCCCCGCCAGGTCGCAGGGCGGTGGCAGTTTAATTCTAGCTGCCGCCGCCCTGCCACCTAACTGCCACTTGCCGGATATTTTGGGGTGTCACGTTTCCCGCGAGCCTTTGAAACCAACTGCCGCCGACAGGCGGCATTTTGTTGGCAGTTATATGTGACAGCTCTCAGCGATGTGTTAAAAAATCGACCGGCGGCAGCCAACATCACGACTCTGCCGATGTCTAAAATCGGCCGGCGGAATTTAGCAATTGTGACGCTAGCTTAAGCTAACGCACTGCAGTTCTTAGAAGCAGCGATAGAAAAGAAGTAAAACACATCACATAATAAATATTTGAAATGGAAAGGAAACACTGGTTAGACACAGTTGGAGCCGCCTGAGCCCTTTCATGCAATTCTGACACATCCCTTCACTCGTAAATCGTTTTATTCTAATCAGCTTTCCAAATGTGGGACTTAATGTCCGATACAAAGAAGAATGCTTTATATCAATCTTGTTACATGTGACAGAAGCCATTTCATCTAGATGCCTCACGCTTAGGGTGGTATGAAACATATAATGTAATCAAATGACCAGTGTGCCATTAAAGGATGAAACAAAAAGTATAAGTTCGTTTGGATATGTATGAGGATGAATAGTAAGTACAGGATGTGCTCAAATATGGAAGGCATAAGAAGTTGTTTTGTTTCTAAATTGTGTCAGTTGTTCGACTTCTGATAACGAGGATTTCCACCTCGATTGCAAATAGGTAATATCTAATCTGTGACGTAAGGACCCACTTCGACATGCCTATTACTGCCTGCTATTCATGACAATGCAAGAATGCTGAAAATGAGTTATTGTGTTTTTCAATTGCGGGCTACATAATAAAATAGCAACATAAAAAACAGTTGAGTGCAATTTGAAGATAATTGATATTTTTTGTCAGATGCCATTGTATACGCGCAAATATTGACTAAGGAGACTTTCACATTTATTTTTTTTAATATACTGATTAATATTCACTGCTGTGACCATCATTGATACTTACTGATTAAAATATGATATACAATGGCAACATAGACCATGTTTTGTAACTTACCGATCTTTTAAATAACTGGTATTGTTGACTGTTTTATAAGTTTATCTGATATAATCTACTCCACAATAGAATTGTGGTGGTTGCATCAGAATTCACAATGATGCCAGGTTCTGTACTTTGCCAGGAATGCCAAAACTTAAAAAAAAGACACACTACCTCTCTGATCTTGTCATATTGCAATTTTGATTCTGAATATTCCACACAGAAAATACGCGTTTTAAATCATGCTTCTTTCATTTATTCCGTATTCCAATTTGGAGTTCATATAAAAAGTTATTGAAAAAAGTAAAATGGTAAGGGGTGTACCTTCTTCAAGACTAAGTCCCCGTGATGGTATTTGCTCCGAATCACTTTTAAAAAAACGTTGTTATTCCAATCTAACCAAATTACATTGACACAAAATATACTCTTTCTTTGTGTGTTTGTATATGTTGCAGACTCCGATTATGCTTCGTCTGTCGAATTCCGATATTCACGCAAATTAGAACCCTGAAAATACTTCTCCATAACTTGCTGATTGTCGCTCCCCTGAGAATTTCCTTGTATGTGCTAAAATGTTCGAACATTATTGATTTCTTTCGAAATATCGCGACCCGACCGCAATCACTTAATTTAACATGGTCATCAATATTGCAATCGCCGTTTATGACAGTTCATGCCAAACAAGTTATCAAATAATGATCTCACTTATTGTGTAGGACTAAACCTCGATAGTAAATACCGCATGTATCTGTACTATACGATACAAAGGTCGGATTTATGAACAATCATTCATGCAAAGCATCGTTATGTGATTTTGAATTGCAGGTAGAATAGAAAATAGCGTTTCTAGCCCACCTTACTTAATCCAACAAACAGGGGCCAGTTCCGCTTATACAGGGTTTTCGATTTTAACTCCATGTCACTTGTGTTGCTTTCTGTGGCTCATAATCAATTACAGGGCTGAAAATCGGATCGGGTCCGACCCCCAACAGGTCCGACTCCACGCTGGTAAATCAATGTGACCATAGGCTAAGGTGTCAACACCTTGTTGACGTGTAGCCCATTTATCTTTTGATTATCACTGCCTAGCATGTTCATCCCATGACGGAAGTGCTTCTGTGGCAACAGAGACTCCATGTATTGCACGTGGTGCAGGTGCTTTTTCAATACAACCTTCTTCACTCCCTTTGCCTTTCTGATCTCGCCCGTGTCAGACATAAGGATTAAGTACATCACTCGTCTGTCATTTTTGCCCAAGAACGTCTTATTAGTGTTGGTGTAGAGAGCGTGATCAGGTGAGTAGTTGCTGGTGTCAAAGTGGGTGAGGTCCGCCTGCACGTCAGCTGTGCGGATCTCCATAAGCAGCAAATCTGTGTATAGCAGGCCCATGTCGCCACCATATCCGGACTTCATTGTTGTTATAGAAGTTGTACATCAAGTACTGGGAGAGGTCGAGTATGCACATGCTTACATAAACTGGTCGGTTTAGCACTATGCGGGTCTTGTGCAAATGCAGGGCAGCTAGGTCGTCATCGAATACTTTGTGACGAGCATAGGCGGGACGGAATGGCCACAAGCCTGCATATTTTTCCTCTTCTGCCGAACGCATAATCTTAAGTTGACTTGCCTTCAGAGATTCTTCATTGTCTTACCAAACACGGAGTTGTTCATTAGCGTATACAGGTCCTGCTCAAAGACGCTGGCAGCAACCTTATGCAGGTCTGTGTTCAGGCCAATATAGGGCTTCATCCAAGGGCTCTGACTGGATATGAGCCCATAGCGTATCGTGCGTAGCCGCATTCCCGCGATAGGTACCAGGGGCATAGCTTCCAATAGGCCGTGTAGGCCGCGGCCTACACATTTCCCCAGAAAAGTCGAACAAATAAAAATGACAAAAATGCAATAAAAATCGGAGGGGGGAGGGGGGGTAGGGGTAATTGAACATCAGAAACAAGATTTGCCAAGAACAGACAGTGAAAATGGTTTATACTTATAGTCTTTATACCCCAAGGAAGAGTGCGAACGACTAGAGCCCGCATATCACAAGTTCGGGCCGGCCGCGTATTGTAATGTTCCGTCTTTTAAACATTTCAAAGGATGCTTAGTGGGCGCTTTTTCTTTGAAATGTAAACACCAAAAGCCTGACAGAGGTCATCATGACCGAAAACATTCCCAAGTATCCGGATATCGGATGTCTTACTTTACCTCCTGTAGACGAAGACACAAAACAAAAGTTGCTAAATGGAACCTGGCCATAATGTCTTCAGTTCTCATTTCCAACGCGGTCAGTTTTTTTCTTAGTTTCAAACCTTTAAGTTGTATTAAATTGGTTGCTTAGTACAATAACTCACAGGTATATTTTAAAAGTGGATTTGTCCCGTCCTAAGATAGATTTTTTCTTGCATACCAGATAGGAATATCTGCAGTTTTTACCATTGCTGGACAATCTCATCTTACCCCACCCCCCCATGTAAGACGACTCGCGTGAATTACTTGTGACGTAACGTTATAAACAATGTGATGTCACTTTCCCAACCACATCATTTTTATATCAAAATGCATCATTTCGATAAGTTTGTATTTAAGTATGCAAGAAATAGTTTCTACCATGAGATACTTGGATCTGGTGGAAATATCCGTCTCTGAGGGTAACTGCTTTGGTGGAGCCTCGTTCCCATGAAATAGTCATCCTCAGTGACGGATATTTCCATCTGAACCGCGTGCTCATGTAAGAAACTAATAGGTAAACCAATTAAAATAGATTTACTATGTAAATGATTTATTTTTTAGTAATCCTACATATGTTTTCAGATGGCGGTGTTAAAATTATTGCATTAATAACATATAATACACATAGTGTTGTACAGAGACAATAGTGTAGGGGATCAGTGCTTGCCTCGCACCCGGGCATACGGGTTCGATTCTTCATCCGGTTGATTTTGATTTTTAGTTCTTTGTCGTGTAACAATTTTAATTTGTAAATACCATTATTTATTATTGTAGTTTTCTTTTCCGGGGCATTTGGAACAAGTAGTAAGCTGCAAAAACTCAGCGGTTATTCCAGTCATGTGACTTAAATCTATGTAAAATGTCATGATATATATGGTCTATGAAACATTATATACGCCAAAACGCACCTCTGACATTCTAGGGTCAAAATTTTTTTCGGGGGAAGCATTCCCCCAGATCCCCTTTGATTTCGGCCGACACATTGATTCCATCCAAGCTACGCCCCTGGATACAGCTTGAGATTCCTGTAATGTATTACATACTTCTCTCTTGTTGCGCAGGTTTGGCACCAGCTTCTTAACCTCTGTGGTGCTCCCCAATTCAACTAGAAAATTCTCCTGGTAGTCTGACATCCATTCATTCTGCACAAACATTTGCTTTGGCACTAGTGGATAATCATTGTGGTCAGCATGTAACTCTTCAAGGTATTCCAGATCAACTTCAAGTATATATCCGGTTTGGGCGTTGTAGGGATGGTCCTGTATCTGTAGATACATACTCACCCACCCATACAGGGTTAGCGTCAAGATACTGGATATTGCTCACTGGCTTAACCTTCTCAAAGCCTTCCAAACATGGGTCATTGGGCTTAGCGTGTCGACACGTCACCATGCTTATCTCACCATGCAAGCCTTTCTCAATGAGCGATGAGCAGCTCTAACGCCACACCTGCGCTCTAAAGCAGCGCGTCCCATGACAGACTGGTGTAGTAGTGGGCTGGGTCCAGCCCGTCCTGCTTCAGGCAGGTCTTGTGGAATATCTCAGACACATCCGCCAAGAGCAGCACGTCTGTGTACAGGTACAGGTTATGGTTGTCGCCCAGTTTTCTATACCCAGCCATGTCCCACACCCTCTGCACATGTTTTCGGTCGGCAGCATATATGCCTTGGTCAGACAGCATGCTGTGGAACTCCTAGAAAGGCGGCAGCAGGGCATTGATCTTATCCCAGCCATCCATGAAATCATAGGGATACACCCCTTTAAGGTAGCAGCAGGCATGAACGGCACCTCACGTACCTTTTGGCTATCGTAGGGCATGTAAAAAGTCTGAAAGCTATGGCTCAGAGTCCAGTAGATTGACGGTAGTACTACAAGTTTTGCGTAATCTATAGATACACCAACTGCTCAAGTCAGCTGCAAAGAATGCTGGTTAGATGGCAGAGCACGTATGGGCCGCAGTCGCCATGTAAGGGGAGTGATCTTTCTGATTTTCTACGTAGCAAAGCATGATTAAGCCTCACGCAATTCCGCCAACAATAAGAGCGACGTTTTCATCCTTGTGTGGGTCAGGGGGTGCAACAGGTGCTTTGGTGGTTGTCAGTGTCTATATCATCCTGCGGGTCCTGTGTGTTAAGCTTCCTCCATTAGAAGATGCAGCAGCCACGTTAACACAAGTGTTGATGTAGAATTGATGTTGCTCATTCGCGATGGTTATCAATGTGTTACACCCTGCCACTTGTCAAACGGCGAGTTTCACGTCAGACGGTGCCATGTAACACATAATTAACGTTTAAAGCAGGTTTTGAAACCTGCTGATGGACAAGAAAAAATGTCATCTGGTGAGTTGATAGCATTCTTAATGTTAACCTGACACTAAGCGTCAAAGGATGTGCGTGTTGCTAGTATCCCTGAGCACCACGAATAGCCCAGGCATAGATTCGAACACTGCCCTTAAGGGGTGAGACACCTGGAGCTGTGAACTCCCAGATCTCTCTAGTATGTAAGTACTTCAGACAGCACTTACACCCGCAGTATCTTGCCTAATGTATTCGACATGTAGCGAGCCATCGTGGAAATCGAATTCGTTCGTTGGTTTTGTGGACACATGTTATCCTACTGCTAGCGTTTTGGGATCTCTAATGAATGATTGGCCGTACTTCATCTTTTTTCAGGGTCAATGAAGTAAATTCGCCCGAGACGTTATTACCACCTTTTATTCTCCAATCGGTAGTTATGGCAACACCAAACTCAAGGCAGAGTTTATGGTGTATTCTTCTGTCAACGGTATTATCAATGACTGACCATGCAGCGTCATCCAGCAGTGCAACCCTCATTTCGTTCAGAAGTCTCCTAATGGTGTAGTACATGTGAAACCTATACAGATCTCTTATTTGTGGAGCTTCAGAGTAAAAGTTGTCCAATACAGAAACATGTTTTGATACTCGTCCGTTTTTATGAAGCCACCTCATTTAATTATCAGCACAACAGCCCGGGTCACATCCCACCCGGGTCCACCCATCCAGTGGAACTCTCGGGTCACGTCTGGATTGGTTAGCCTGGCCTGTCATGTCGGCTGGTTAAGAGTCACTAGAAATCAAGCCAGCTGACTTCATAAGCAAATACACGGGTCAGTGAGATTTATCTAAACAAGAGAGGAGAATAACCTAATCCTGGAGATAAGAATTGTTTAGCACAGAGACGAGATTTATCTAGGCGCGAAATGCTGACTGAGATCCCAGCAAATCTACATTGTTAAACCTACAAAAAAAAACAACACGAACTCTACTCCTGGGCTAGTATTATTTCTCTGGCTAGTCCTCACTGCAGCAACGACCAGCAGCCATGGAAACCATAGCGATAATAAGCAAAAAAACATAGAACCAACACAACCGGAGACCTTGTGGAACTGAAGGATATTGTGACAGATCTTGAGTCTGAGAACGATGATTTTATGGAACAATCGGAACAACTAGAGGGGCTTGTCAGCGGGTGTAAGATGCAGGCCACGAGCTAGCAAAATTCTGGTTCTGGATATTACACGTCCACAACGTGTCACTCTCCCCGTTTGACTCAAATCGGTGGATAGCCGTGAACTGCATAAACAACTTGGCCTATGGTCACATTAATGTGCCAGCAAACTAACCTGGCGGAGTCGGGCTCTTTGGGGATCGGACTCGACCTGCGTTTCAAAGGTAGCCATAAATTATGGTAGCCCTGACTCAGAGTGAAGTTGGGCCCTATTGGAGACTAGAATCAGTTTCCACGTTCTCTCGAGTGAAGTTCACCCTACAAAACTAAAAACGTGAGCAGGTAGGGAAATCGAAACCACGTATAAGTCATAATTTTACGTGTAGTATGGATAAGTAGCGGTGCACCAGAACCGCTAATGTTTATACTTCTAGGTGGGAATTGGATTGATAGCCAGTCACACGAACATTATATGACATCTGTATGGGAGTATAGATTTCCTCATAATAGATCGCTTTTTATTAACTATGTAAATGTTGCTGTATCGCGTGTGTCTCTAGAGATATATGCGATTTATTATGGGGTCGGTTCTTCATTCGTATGGTATGTGGTTTCTGAATAGCGATGGCACAGCATTGTTAACAAGATTACCTTGGGTAACGGTTTGAAAAACCTAACATTTATGAAATAGTGAATTTTGCTTGCCCTTAATCTGATAATCACTTTATGACACGCTTATCAATGTAGCAGTGTCGTATCGTGAAGTGGGGTGTTGAGATGTCCACAATACGCACTTGTGATGAGGAAGGAAGACGCAACTATTCACTATATGTGACTCGAAGAGACAAAACACTACGGCGTGGTTTATATTGCTAACAATGCAAACGCAAGGGTATGCTTGGAACATTGCGATTAGTAACATTGGTTATCTAGCTGAGCCAAATGAGGTGTTGATGAAGTGGAGGGGGGGGGGGGGGGGGGGGACATTTCGCTACTTTACTCGGAAATGAAGTATGACACCAAATAATTCCCGTAGCGTTAAAAAACTGCCTGGCTTTTCATGAGTAGTAATCATTATCAATGGGTATGGTATCCGATCGAGCCAATGTCGCAATGCAATGGCGTAGGCAGTTCGTGCAACAAGGACTAGATTAATGCGATATATTTGGTGTGAGATGCATAACCATAGAAAAAGGTGTTTGATCCAATGACTAATGTGTTTTAAGGCCAATGTTCATGGAGCGCATTCTGTGGCATTGACCTAAAGGTAACCTATACTTGTTTCTAGTAATTAGACTGTAGATTTACAGCCTGTGAAACACTACACAGTATATGAGGGTATAAACATATGCTGTAGCCGGAATTTGCCTATATATACATATATATATATATATAGATATATATATATATATAGATATATATATAGAGAGATATATATATATATAGAGAGAGAGAGATAGATAGAGAGAGATAGAGAGAGAGATATAGATATAGATAGAGATAGAGAGAGAGAGATATATAGAGATAAGATAGATATCTATATATATAGATATAGATATCTATCTAGATATATATATATATATATATATATATATATATATATATCTCTCTCTATATATATATATATATATATATATATATATATATATATATATATATATATATACATATTGTCGGTCGGTTTATGGTACTGTGATAATCGATACCCTCGGGCACTGTTCAACACCTGTCTTCTGTATTCTCGAAATGTACGGTCGTTAGATAAATGAGCACTCGACTGCTAGTTAATTGGCTGCTTATGGATATTTGATTTAAACGCTGAGCGTCAAGTGAAATTCATCTGTGCTCCCTCTTAATGATCGTCACCTCATCTTGCATTAATATTCAGTCCTTGGACTGTGTCCATTTATCAATCATGAACTGCGCGCAATGCATTAATGTTGCCAAAATTTATACACGACATGATAATAAATTTGATGGAACGGTCACCTTGAAAATCTAATGCATTTGAAATGAGGATAAAACCGTCCATCTATTAAGTGATAGAATATATAGCGCATATAAAGTCGTAATATTTATCTGACAGTGTTTGATTATTACGGTGGACAGCAGTTCTTTCCTGAAAGCATTGCGAGTCGGGGCATAAACCCAGCTTAAGATTTAGCCTTTTCTCATTACGGGTTTCTTTGTTCAAGCTATCTCATTCCGCTTGATAAGGGATTAAATCTGCTTGATTGCACTGAAATATCATGGAGCTGATATAAAACCACCGGCTTAGTCGCATTGTGAACGAAGTTTGTGAGAGGAGCGTGATAGAGAAACATGGCAGATTATAGATTCATGAGAAATGAGAAATCTTCGTCAAAATCCATTAGATAATGATAATCGGTAACGTTGTGTCAGCCCAAGCTGCAAGCGCTCACTAACCATAATCTATTGAACACGTAACCAAACACTTTCATGGCGTAATGCAGATTACAGCAGACATTCATTGAGGACATAGACCCACAGACGAAACAATGTTAGTATATCATAATTTCCGGCTAATGCAAACTATATTGCATCCAGCTTTAATTCAGTCTCGCCAAATGATTCAATCCGATTGTTACTGACAAACTATGGTCGTTACCCTTTTAAACTAGAGCCACATATTTAAAGTAGTTATTTATCTCTTGTGCTTGGAACAGTGGACTGTGTGCAATCAAATATACTCTGATATGAGGATGGCTCGCTAAATGTAAATGGGTCAATGATGCAATCGAAAAGTCACTTTGAAATAGATTCATTGTCTGCATCCAGCAACTTTGGTTCATCATGACAGTTCCTCATATGTTATATTACAGTACCAATAAAAACCATCCGCACCTACAGTATTAACATTATGCAAACTTTAGGTTGCGGCTTCAACGTTGGTTTGCTTGGCAAGGTGTTGTTTATCGCTGTGGATTACGACCCACAACTCCAATGACGTATATAGCACCCCTTATAGCAAATTACGTTTATTGTACTCCTGGTGTCGTGAATCGAATGAAATGATATTAGAGACGACATTTATTCCCTTTAGCATCTCTCCAAATGAGGATTATATAACACGACAAAATTTGATCCTTTGAAAACGGTGCCACTATTTACCATATTTCGCCGAGAGAACGTAAAGCAACACCATTATATATATATATATATATATATATATATATATATATATATATATATATATATATATATATATATATATATATATATAAAATCATATATATCGTACCACGTTTAATAAGACCAACCGATACATACTGTAGTTTCCGTATATATATTCAATAGTTATTGGTACGTAACATCCCTCATACGAAACACGTCTCTTTAATTTTAGGTAACAAAGTGAGGTAAATGTTGCTTTTGACAGGAGCAGTTATAAAACAAAAACTCATACCGCAAGTTTAGCAGCATTTCTATTATGTTTTGACGTAATGACTTGTCATCGACCAAGTAAGTAATGCTCACTAATGGCACAATACAGTGAAAGTTTAATGGAAGTTTGTCATTGTGCTTCACCGCTGGTGGTGCATATGAACGTGTCGTACGTGTTGTGGCATTATAACTGCGTTTTTCAAAATTCTTTGTACATACGGTAGAATAACTGAACTAGAGATTTAATGCTACGAGAGTATGTATTTTCGTCTTCAGCAGCGGTATGTAAAGAAATCGCAAGTTTGCATATGCAGTTATACGAATTAATTCGAAACAAATATTTCATGTCCCTAACGGTATAAATTATCTTTATGATAACGCCAACAGTAACCATACCGTTGTATAATGGCAAACATTTATTGTTTGCAGGATTTGTCGTTCATGTTTACCTTTATGACGCTCTTTATGTCATATAAAACTTGATGGATAGATCAGGTCGGCAGTGGCTGATCGCAAACGAGGCACTTAATACATTAAAATAACATATGCTATCAAACAATACGCCAGTGTTTCACATCAGCCGGCAAAAGCAGTAGTGTTCGTCGTGCTTCATTCATAACCACAAGCCTGTACTGTACACAAACGCTGATGACCATCACAGGAAAGTATGGTCACGATGGTGCAGTTCAAAACGAAGGAGTGATTTTTAATGGATGGATATATGACGGTGCATCACTTCAATGTAAGTGGAGATACCGTTTAATGCAAGGCAATGTTATGCTAGTCAAACACAAATGGCACAAGCGGCTCATATTTCCGCAGAACAATATTTTGCTTCGTTGGAAAGTGTTGCGAACTCTTTCGTTCTGCTGCTGCGAAACGTCTTTTAGGGAGATCAAAACCATGCCCTTTGTCCTGCCATTTTGTCTCGTTTGTCAGAATATCTACATAACGTTTATCGATGAATATATATAAATATATATATATATATATATATATATATATATATATATATATATATATATATATATATATATATATATATATATATATATATATATATATATATATATACACATATATATATTAGCACGTACGCAACCTTTAGTGGATAAACCACTAACCTTTCGTAGACTTGGGTCCACGAACGGATATACCAGTATGTCCACATAAAGTCAATGCACATTTTCTTGCAAAATAATTGAAAATATTTTGATTTGACCATACGAATATGATAGTCTAGTCTTAGTAACGTACAAACATAATCTTTCACAAGTGATTTCTCTTGATTTTTAATATTATTGCGAAATAAAATTTTAACAACTAACCATTCGTTGACATAACCCGTACACCTCAATATCTTCCATACAACCATATATACTACGATCCGAATTGCCGAAATAATGTTTTATCACGGGTGCTGGATATGTTTATTTGACAAATTTTTGGTTGATTTTTAAATTTTATTATCGAAATTTTTTTCCCCTTATTCATCAATCTACAGCATTGAATTAGATCGCAAAACGGTCCAATGGATCAAATCTACAACGAATGTTATATTTCTAATCCATAACGACAGAAAATGATTTTACATTTCTGTATTCCGCAAATATACGAAAATATATATGCGCACGACCTTTCATGGACCAAAAGTATCTACCAGGAAAAAAAAGTGACAAAAAGATTTTTATTTGCATTTCATTATATAAATTAAAACAAGCCGAATAAATAATTAACAATCAATAATAGCAAAAATGTACTACAAAAAGTACCACGAATATATATAGAGACACATATATATATATATATATATATATATAGATATATAGATAGAGAGAGAGATAGATATAGATATAGAGATATAGATATATCTATATATATCTATCTCTATAGATATATAGAGAGAGAGATCTCTATCTAGGGAGATCTCTCTCTATAGATATCTATCTCTCTCTCTCTCTCTATATCTATATCTCTCTATCTAGAGATCTATATCTCTATCTATAGATATATAGATCTCTATATATATATATCTCTATATATATATCTCTCTATCATGTTTTGTCCCGGTCAAAGGCCACTGCCAATCTAGGAGTAGGCACAAATACATGTTTTGTGCTGCAAAGGCCACTGCCAATCTAGGAGTAGGCATAAAACATGGAGAGGGAGGCATATATGAGATATATAGAGATATATATATATATATAGATAGAGAGATATAGATATATATCTATATAGAGAGATAGATAGAGAGATAGATAGAGAGAGAGAGATAGATATATATAGAGAGATAGATCTAGAGAGAGAGAGATATATCTCTAGATATATCTCTCTATATCTATATCTCTCTATCTATCTATCTCTATATCTATAGATATATATATCTATCTCTATAAATATATATATATAATGTATACATCTATATCTTATTCCTATCTATCATTGTTTATATACCCACACATATATATATAAACATATATATATATATATATATATATTTGTATGTATATATATATTTGCTTATAAGTGTTATTAATGACAATAGCGCTGAAATCGACATTGCTATTGCGGTCAGTATTGCAATCTATACTTGATGATGTTATACCCGTAACAATGTCGCTGAAATTTGTTTTAACGTTTGTATCAAGCACAATCCACTTCGCCGAACGGATAACTGCATCTTGGTTTTTATGGGGAAATAATTCAATTCCGATCAGAGTGGTATAGCCTTTCGTGCGACTGAAATGGTTAGCCAGGGTCCTATTATCAATCGAGCAATTGGTAGTAAATTTGCAGGCCGTCGCAGCGGAGCGCAAACACAAGGACAGAAATAGCTGCAACTTCTTTTGGCCATGATTGTTCTTGCTAGTGCCGAGCTATAAAGTATTTTCCAAAATTTGATCGTCAAAGCCATGATTACCGATACGAACATAAGGTTAACACATACTGCCACATTCGAGCTGCATAGTAACGAAAGGTTAGGCAAAAGTTTTGTCAACGCGCTGTTGTTTTACAGTGAGCGAGGGCCCTTCTTTTTTGGCGTTGCGCAAATCAATGCGTGCGGACGCGATGACTGCACAGAAACGATCGGCGCATTTGGCAATTTCTGTAGATAATGTGTTGCGTTTAATAAGGCTTGCTGGATGATTTTTATTTGTCGCGAAATGACAACTAACAGATCCGTTATAATTTAGGATGGCCTTAACATTACTGATTGACATTGTAAATGCAAGGTAATGCAGCGCCAGTTGCAGAATTAATGAAAATCATACACAAAGCAAATCATAGAATATTCATGTTTTTTGCACAAATATGTACGGAAGATACAAAGATAAAAATGACGCTAAAATCACAGATTAAATCGATGGCCATTGGTGTCGCGCATGGAAACTGCCAAAATCTGTTGCGCCGTACAATTACGCTATTCTAACTCTCATACAACCACACCTTTTACATCATCGCCTCTTTCACCATGACATAAGGCAACGTAGAATTGCTTTAGCCTTAATATCAAGAACTGTTTGGACTCATGGTTTGGTCACATTGTTTGAGCTTATCTTATTCCGCCTCATTGCATCACAAATCGTGGCGATAGCGCCGATACGTCAAGACCGTAATATGCACCCAGCCCAGACGTCATCTAAACGAGCGCGGTGGCTAATGTTGTGTTAGCGACATGGAGGGGAATGGGTGGATGCAGTGGTTCTATGAGGTAAATACACTATGCATTGTTACTGCCTCAGTGGCTCACTTAACCACAATGCCATATTATGTTTTTACACAGACACTCTTATAAATGCAGCAGAGAAATGCCACCTACAACGGCTTGATACCTAATGCAAAGACTGATTAATTCCACGGTTATGCATTTCTTTAATCTATTTAAAAAATGAAGCAATGTAGATACCTTAACCTTAGTTCCCTTTCCTGTTATTGCGATTCCGGTCCACCAGTATCTATATTAAATGCTGCCCACAGGCGATAGATAAACATTATCTATTCACGTTCAGCCATTAAACATGGTCGGTTTTATGATCTGAAATATACAGCCACAGTAGTGTTGCCTCTTGTATGACCCTGCTGTGTGTCTATGTGATCCAGACTATGGCGCATGAAGGCGCCCTCTACGCATTAAAAGCACCCTTTTTCACCATTCTTACAATATCACCTTTAATTTTACTCTTATTTTCGTGTAAGCAAACACATGCATACAGCAAAATTACCATAGTAAATAGAAGAATATGGTAAATCAATATTCAGAAACGATTATATTGCAGCATTATGGTCGGCCATACGCATATTATGACAAAGATAAATCATGTGGTAGCTAAACAGATGACCTGAATTAGTCATGGTAGTATAATCACACACACACACACACACACACACACACACACACACACACACACACACACACACACACACACACACACACACACACACACACACACTTAACCCTGTGGAAAGGAAAACACAAAAGGGAGACAGGAATACATAATATTGCTCTGTACCCTCCGACCCATACCATTTAGGGCTACGTAAATGGCAATTTCTGATTACGCACTCCTTGTCATAAAAGATATCAGGGCTTATCACGATAAAAGCAAAACATTAAAGCAGTTCGACATAATGGGCTTTTCCTCACGTTATTGCAGCGGTTAAATCCACGCAATCAAAGCAAGACCCAAGAAACGAGCGCTTTGCCTTATTCCGCTCATTTGTTTCGTCAATAACGAAGAGGTTTGTGATTGACGGATAAAGCAGAGTGGATTGTCAATTTCTTTTGGGATTTTTATTTGCCAAATTTCTACTTTAAAAAAAAGGGGGGCAAGTATTTCTCACCGATAAACAATTCTATGACTTTTTATACAGGCAATGCTAGCGCCAGAAAGCATTGTCTTATTAGCATGTACACTTCATTAACTAATGGCGGTCACATTACAAGGACTATCTGGGCGCTGGACAGAGATTTTGTCCTCCGTTAAAATTTCTACTCGTGTGTTTCTGTTATATGTATCATTCATGTAACGAGCTGTCGTCATTCAAATCGTATGTACCCTAACATCACCTGCTTCTGCAATATCTATCTCAATGTCTGCATCTTTATCTAACCTAAACCTTCCCGGTCTTTTCAGACCAACCCGTTCTATAATATTTACATAACGTATCTTAAGACATTGCATCCTTCCTCATTTCCTGATGTCGAATGAAACATCTGCTTGCTGATGTACACCTTAGATGTTGTTGAATAAGGAGGAGTCTTGTTTTTGTAGTTCGCGAGTCGTGCTGATGGGCATATAGAGCATGGAGGTTGACGGAAAAACCAGATTCAGTAGGTAAAAATCAATCGGCTGGTGCTTCAGGAATATCATTCAGATTGCATTCATCTTTTCCATCTCCTTGCCATCTTGTGTTAATCTTCCAATTGACTATTGTGAAGAAGACTGTTTACGCAGGTTAATCGAGTAAGAATTACACGAAACTTGAGTGTATCCCAAGTTGGACTTAATGTTCGTTTTGGCCAAGGCATAAATAGTTTGCTAAGTATGGGGTGGGAGGAGGGAGGGGGGTGCTACGGAGGGTGCTACCCACATGGTACCTCAAAGACGTAATACAAAATAACGTGTCATGTCTGCTTCACCTGGAGTCATGTCTGCTTCCCATTTAGGCCATGCTTGGATACTGGGGACCAGTGGTCAGATGCCTCGGGGTGAGTGTCAGCTTCACCCCTGGGTCTAAGGAGGGTCGGTAGTTGGTACCTTCTCCTATGATGTGGGGCCCTCATCCTTTCAATGATCTCCTCAAAAGTTCCAAGCCTCCTCATGTAGTTCTTAAATATGAGGTGGTGATACTGGCCCTGTTCCAGCCGCTCATCTTTAGTCAGCCAGCTTCATGAAACCTGTGAGACCAACGAGAGTAGTCGCAATCAGGTTGCAATAAGAATGGATTATTTTTAGTTTTTCGCCAAGATTCGGTCGCATGGTGTTAACACAAATAAGCGGTAGCAAAATACAAGAGCCCTGCAGAGCTGTGTTGGCCCATGAAGTTATAGACAATTTGTTCAGCTATATCATTCTTGATTATTGATACATGAATTGTATCTATGTCATCCCCGAAAATAACCCAACAAAATTGTCCAGTACAACTGTCGTAATTTTTTGATGCCTCCTGATATCGCTTCCACATGTGGCAAAATAAAACTTACGACGACGGAACTTAAATGAAACTGACAAGGCATCATTAGCGATCAAAATTTTTATATATCTTCAATATGTTACGGCGTTGCTTATATGAACTTGTAGTTAAGATATTGGGGGTATTAGACAAAAGCGATTGTCATTTACTGTCAGTTGAGAAATAATTGATCAGCCCACGCCGGTAAAAGCCAAACAGTACAGTAAGCCATCGAGCATTCAAGCAGAGTTTGAACGTCAACTTGTCAGTAACTTCTAAGTAAATTTGATTGGAATACATTATAAAAAAATTAATGCAGAAATGATATATATATAGTTTACATGCATAACAACAAAGCAGAACACCAATGATAAACTTCTTTCCTGCATTATGTGGAAGTGTCAACAATAACAATAAAACGTTTATCGCATCTTATGATTTTACACCTTTGCTAAAAATAATAACATTTTCGTCAAACACGCATAGACAACAAGCTGACGTGCTATTACATTTAAGCGTCACGACGAAATATTAAGATAATGACACACATGACTTTATGAAAACGTTACTGCTTAATTGAGTTAATATATATATATATATATATATATATATATATATATATATATATATATATATATATATATATATATAATATATATACATATGTATTGTAACGATGCGATGCGCTATATATATATATATATATATATATATATATATATATATATATATATATATATATATATATATATATATATATATATATATATATATATATATATATATATATATATATATATATATATATATATATATATATATATATATATATATATATATATATATATATATTGGGAGCGTGTCCATGGATATTGGCGAATAGGCAATACCGAACTTGCCATACAGCAATAAACTGCAACTTGCTTGTTCTTCTGCTTCATCTCCCAAAAACTCAAAAGAATAAGTTGGTTTTATCGGGCCGGTTTGGTAGGCTATGGTGAGGAATGAGGTGAACTAGAGCGATTCGTTCAGGCAGTTGGATGTACTTGATTTCGTTGTCGTTTGTGGCGACTGCCTCAAGCACAATAGCGGAACCTCTTGCTCGATAAAACTGTCTAGTTGTCTAGTTTTGCATACCAAGAGGATTCATTGATAAACGCGATATTATCATTAGGATAATCAGTTTTAGGTGTTGACATTAATCCGATGTGATTCGTTTATCAGTCATCTCGCAATCAATGACATCTCATATCAAGAGGACCGCACGTGATCCCCAACGCCTAAGGCCGTTTCATAGGGTCTTCAAACACCACCTCTCACAATGTAATATGCATATTGCACTTATCAGCGATCCTTGCTGTTGAGATATGAACGAAAAAAAGCGGTGGTCTCGTCAGCCCAATATGAACTTCCTCCCTCACACCCCTTGGCTATCTTGTTGACAATGGTTTGCGCGCATGTGAAACAACGAGTGCAACGCACGCACCTCATGGTGCAGTAAGTTGCCCAGCACTCTCCTACTTACTATGTAAATATGCCATAAACTGCTCGCTTGTAATTGCTTTATCCAAATGCTTCCTTCTAAGCATTGAGTACAATCTCTACGACCGACAGAACTGGGAACATGCTTCACCGCTAGGCTCACAACAACATTCCGAGGTTAAAAGGGATTGTAGCTATTCATTTCCCTGTGTTTGGGGATTATTTCGAGAGTCATAATTTTTGGTAATGATAGCTTGACTTTTGATTATACCCTGGCCAATCATTCATGCCACAATAAAGAGTATCCTCATGGTATTTTATTTTTTAATCTGAATTGACCAATAGTACCAGAATGACTAGACTTGTGTTATCTAAATGTCAGAGCCGGTTGTGCATGCTTCAAACGATTATACAAATCTTATTGCTATTGCTTCTTCTGGGATCACATCATCAACTATTGATGAGAGAGTCGTCAAAGTGAAATAATGTAAACGTCTGATAAACAATTAGCACATTACTATAAAGCTACGTAAGCAGATTATACGTTATCTATGCCTAATGGGGTCCATTTTTTAAACTTTGCCTACATCTTAAACGATAATGGAACTAATCAAAAAAGCCCTTAAGCCTACTTAATGCATGCGCTGCTGGAGGTCGGCTCTCAAACGTTTGGCTGGCATAGACCTCATTTCCCCACAACAATATTACGGAGTGCAGAATCACCGAACAAAAACAAAACCAGACGAAGCATTATTCACAGTCAAATATAGATCATCAACATCCACCACTGATATCGTATACACGCATAACATGCAGAATTATCATTTGTAGAGTATGGTGTAAGGGGCCATTACAGATCGAATAGTCATTCGCTGGAATAATTTGTGAAGATCCCCTCAAAACTAGGTGCGTTGAAGTAATGAAGTGATGAACAGGGCCTAATAATATGATGTTCGGTCTGCAGTGAAAGATAGAAATGGACTTATTGCCAACTACACATAGAAGGTAAACCGATGATCCTAGATGTCATAAACCAAATAGTAATTCACGCTACGCTCTGCGGTTAATATTAATGTTTGTTGCTTTGTACAAATCACTATACAGTACACCATTACATACCACATTGTCGGCCTGGTAATCTTAAGATGTTGCTTAAACATCTGGCATCCTCATCAAGTATTTAAAGCAGATACTCTAAAATGCACATGTACACCACACGAGCGAGAGCCTGGATTATGGAGTGCCAGAAGTGAAAAACACTGCGCGTATGCATACAAATATGCTTCCTACACATTAGTAAATCAGACTTAGCTGTCTTATATATTGCGACAGGATAAATCTGTGCTGGACACGCAGCTGAATAATTTTCTGCTTCACCTGTCAGGTTAAAGCAGGTTTTATTAAGGGCCAGACCATGTTCATTTTGTGTCGATCGTAGAATATAGTCACGGCAACAACAGACGTGTGTAATCAAGAACATGGATGAGAGTTCAGGCAATTGACAACGTGCTATCAATTAGCGGTCAGTAGAAGAAAATGCACATAGTATTGTTAATTCAAATTATAAACTATGACGAACGGGTGGAATGAGCCCGATCATTGGGCGGCTGGTAATTGAATGCTAAAACGCAATGAATTTGGGGAAGGGATGGGACGGGGCAGGGCAAGGAGTTAAATTAGTGTGGGGTGACGACAGGATTCGGTTGGGGAATTATGGTGGGGAGTACGTAAGGATCAGGGCCGAGTTCACGGTGGTGATACGACGTGTATTTGGGTGGTGTCCCGGCATAGAATGAGATGCGATCAAGGTGGAGATCAGGATGTGGTGACAGTTGGGATCTATAATTTCAGTGACAGAATATCCGTACTGCATATGCCACAATAACAACTATCTGGACCATTTATTGCTGTCGACGGCTCGGCTTCGCCAGGCAATTTGCTTGCACTCATCATCAAAATAGCTAGATAGAGCATATGCTGATACTTTAAGTAGTAACAAATGATCAATGTTTGAAAATCAGTTTCCATCATAATTATCTGTTACGTAAATTGTTAATTAAATGTATCATCTTCCGACAATTTTGTTGAACAGTCTAACTAACCATTTGCAGGTAAAATGTAACCTGACGGGCCTATCAAGATTAATGCACCTGACATTAAATACATAGTACAATTCAGTACAAAATAATCGACATTCAGATGTGAAAATAATTTTATTGACCCATTCTCTGCTAATTTGTTTGTTAACAGCTGTGAAATCGTGTTCAATTTATGCACCTGATTATCTTTATGACTTTGACCGTTTCCCTATTATTGACGCGACGTGAAGTTCCGGGGCTGTATCGGTAAATTTGCAATGGTAAAGGATTCCGGATTACAAGAGAGGATTGCAATCGAGTCTTATCCGAAAAATTAACCGCTAGTGTGTGAACCCATCATCACTGGCAAATGAGGCCAAATCAGAGATATTTGTATGCCCCAGGCACATACCTTATACTACATAGCTTTTGTCACTCAGAACTTTGAAATCGCGATGATACTAGATCCACCATTAGAGTGTACACAAAATTGAGCCACGACTGGCCTAACAACAATGCATCTATTATAGCAACTTACGTATTGATCTGAAGTGTATATTGGTCAAATGCGACAAGGCTGATTAAATGACATATTCGTGACAAACTGTAGTGCAATGAAGTGGAGTGAGGCTTGAAAAATGCATCCTGCTCAGAACGATGGCTACAACACAAGATGGTTTTAACGATAACGTCACGTGCTTCCATGCACCCCAAAGTATGGCTCTCCCAACAGGCTCACATCAATTATGTCATTGTATCAGATTAAACGCCCAACTAATTTGTACAGAATGGAATGAAACTGACGCATTTAATTCAAAAATAGGTGTAACGCCGACGAATTATACTTATACCCTTAATACATCCGTGACAAACAACTGAAATAAGGCTTTTCTTTCACGATTGTCAGTCTGACGGTGGTGGTGCTGTAATTTAACCCTAACCCGCCTCATACATTAAGCGATTACTGTTGGAAGGAATGATCACCAATATTACGATTATTCTTGCAGTTGGTGTAGGTATTCGTAAAACATATGTTAGGTAATATCATACAATCATCCTTCATGAAGAGCTTTGTCCATATAATCCACACTAGGCATTTATACATATCAGGCTAGGGATTGGATGTGGGCGCGTTGCTATTACATCAAAATAAATGCATGGATGTGGGCGCCGCCTTGAATCATCATTGGCTACAGCAAGTTCGTTGATATTTATACATCATTCATCAGGCTGACTCATGTTGGGTTAGTAGGTATCATAAAATGATTCAGTAAAGCATTATGCGGTATTTCTCTATTTCTCTAGTATTATGCGGTATTTCTACCAAACCTAACCGATTGTATTTCGCAATCAGAAAGTTAACGCTTCATCAGCAATTTGGCTTGTGAAAATGAAGCGTCTGTATGTGGAATCATCCCAGAACCGAATTACAAATGCTGTACCATCTCATGAATTGTACCTTCTCGTAATTACTTGAAATCCTTTTTGGATGTTTTAACAGCCTATCTACAAAACCATTCGACGTAGGAAAAGATAGCACAATATTGTTCTTCATGATCGACTGAGAGTCACCAATTGATAAACAACTGCCAACATCACTAACAAAAATATCTCGCAGTCCATGTGCAGCAAAAGTTACTCTTAACTTGTAAATGGTTGCGTCAGATGTTGACTGAGTTATTACATGTGTTTCTGTCCATTACGATCAAAACATATGACCCTGATATTGATTGACGTAGTCCAAATGGGAACGCAACCAAGGTAGATTTGGAAATTTCCATGGATGCAATTTGTCACTGGCAGGAGGCGCAGAACTTTGGTGTTGTAACTCAAAATACTTTTTGACCGTGTCCTATATATTTTCGTCACATTGAGGTCACCACATGCAAGTTCTAATGGGGTTTTTATTCCTGAGGCTCCCGAATATCCATAATGCATTTCCATTTGAAATTTCTCACGTCCTTGTAGGGGAATCACCACTCTGCTTTCTTACATATTTACTTCACATTTCAGACTCATTATTTCTGCTTTTTGAGATATGGCTTGAAGGTATCAGTCAGTGCATCTGAGCATTCAGGCAATCTACCAAGCATTCATGTTTTTGACAACACTGGATCGTCATTAATCTATTACTTTACATTGTTTACTTGTGATCGGAGTAGCGTCCTAAAACATAATGGTAATACGGTGACTGGAGGTACATTTGTGTCCAACTTTTCCCCCTCAAGGGAGGGTATCCATTAGCATTGGCAATCATTGGACCAAGGATGTAAATAAGCTTGTAGTTATAATCTGAAAAGTTGAAAGCAGGCCTCCGAAGCCTAGGTGATGTCATATCAGGAATGTTATTCTCTTCCCATAGCAATTCCATCTATTTTCCTGAAACACTTGTTGATAGCACTTAAGATGACATGCTCCTGGTGAGAATGATTTGACAATTACACACTGACACTGATACATAAAGTCATGAAGTCGGAAACACTGTCAACTGTACCATTGTCATTCGTTGCTTCACTTCAACATTTGTCGTTATCGCCAAACTACAGAACCACGTGTAACTCCGGGTATAGCATTACATTTTTTGTGGTCAGCCTAACGGTTCCACTTCATCATTCTCGTTGTTACACTTAGCGATGCATTCTCAGCGGTGAATTTCAGCCAATCCACAGACAGGACAGTAGTAAGGTGTAAAAAATTGGCAAGTGATTGCTGATTTAAAATGTTAAAGTTTACAGAGATATACATCTGGGGGATTTTTGGCGATGCAAATTGCCTAGTAATTGAAAAAATGATGCTCATAGTTGACCAATTGACCTAACACAAATTCCCCTTCTATTAGGTATATCCATTAATCTGATATGCAATACATGCATTTGATATCACAATAAAGGCTACTCTTGTGACATTACATTATGTTATAGTGCATTATGTTATAGCGGCATTTGTCTTTCGTAGGTTGGCTATATTAGT
>CM067347.1:32166891-32254391 GCA_034190875.2 Urechis unicinctus
ACATTTTACAACAGAGCATTGAAATATAATATCATTACAGAAAAAATTTGATAAGCATTCTTTAGCGAGTTGGATTGACTCCGACTTTGTGAAATGACTATCACTGAATACGAACTCAATAATGATGACACATCGTAATTCGATGCGAGGACTATTTCATCAAATTAAAAACAATACGACATTGCTATCACACGTCTATCAAATTGACAAAATAAAGGTTGATAACGAAACCAAATAATGGCGTTTCTTTCAGTTTTTCTTAACGATGTTGCTGTACCACTTTTTGTTATCAAACAATCCAAAACTAGAATGAGAATCACTGTGAAATACCGCGCGATGAATACAGCGTGTGTCAGTAACAACACATATGCACGTGGCGAGCGCCCCGAAAATTCCAGTAAAGTTGCAACCATTCATTGATCAATATATTCTTTCAACTATCCCGTTATATTTGTTGTTACTGTTCGCATCATCGCTATCCCAAACAGTTATCAGAGTGTCATATGAACTTACTGTGATAAATGATCCATTTTTTTCCGTCCATCAATCATATATTGTTGCTTCTCTGGAATCATGAAGTCCCGTACGGTTATAGTGGAGTGGAATGAAATTAAATAACAATTACAGGGGTCTTACAATAATTGCGCAGATATTGTAAGGAATCGCACATTTTCTCAAAAAATTCCACTGTTTTGTGTTTTTACTTGCCGTCATCAGCAATGCACTTGTATCATGCTGTTGCACATGAACGTAGAAGAAGCGCCTTATCAGCGATTTCGAAATACTAGCTTTTGGTGACAACGGAACGGTCATGTTTCATTTACCCCTTTAAGATTCAAGCATTGTCAATTAGTCTGCAATTGTTCTACATAATCACATCGCTCAGTTAAATCGACCACAACTTGTTCTGTTTTATTTCCTACAATGTGGGTTAAATTTGACTGAAACTTCTTGTTATTAAAGCATTGTTCAGGTGAACAGTGTAATGATAGGATAAGCAGACAGCGACTACTTGCTTCAGTATTTGCATCGGTTGAGCCAAACATACAAGCGTGATAAATTTATCAGGCACCTCGAGTAATAATTAGTTTCACAGTAGGGCTTGAATTATATATTGTTTTGCTCTTGGGCTTGGGCATAAAGAATGAGCTGAAATGCAAGATTGTACCCGTGTTGCCAGCTTATTGACATCTATGGAAATGTCGAGCATTGCTTGGTTTCCCTGTATAATAATATATAATATGGGACATGCCATGGGGATTCACATACAATGCCAATTCAGCAGAATCACACTTCGTTTATCTTGGTCATTGAACGCGAGAAATTCTCCGTTTTATATTGATTATATTGCCTTCTTCGATGCCCGGTGATTATATCGTGGAGCGTCTCACCATGAGATATGCCGAAAACAACATGTATACAACTAAAACATACCCTGTCAAGAAAATATAAGCATTATTCGTTTGGTATATATCGAGGCTACATGACGAAGGTGATGAATGACGACACCAATACTGCGGCACCCCCTATGCACCAAACTATCAAAGAAAAATGCATACAATGCACTCCTGACTATCACCTGATTGCTATTAACCTGGCGTAGGCTGTATGTATATGCTCAAGATCATACAACAACGAACCGTAATGATCCGTTTTCAAGACAATGCACTGGAGGCAGCGGGGTAGATATGGGGCATGAATACTGGACATGGGGACAATTATGCAAAACATTGTTCACATTTGTGTTCACTTGAACTACATTGATAAAACATCTCGCGTCTAGCCGGAGTGATGCACAGCCGACTACGATTGCAACAACGAGCCAGTTCAACTGGCTTAGTCTATCTGACGATTGATCTGCTTTGCAGAAAAGGGCAATCACTACAGCCGAAAATATTATTTCATTAAAGCAAATACAGATGATTAATATGCAACCCAATGGACAGTAACTGGATAAGCAGTCGTGAATCATTCTAATGAAAATATATACGTATGCATACTACCAGCGAGAAATTATAAAATGAATTAGCTATCCAAAAGCTAGGAACTGTGAGGCCTACTCACAATGCTATGTACTATAACTGCAGATACACCGGATGTTATCTAACTTGAGAAACTATAAAATGTCATATTTGCTCAGTAATCACCACCAGGCATGCCCAAAAACAAACATCAGCTCCTTATAAAATGGCATTGAATCTAGCTTTTGGTTAGGCGAGAAGCCTTAACAACGGTCACGATGGACTGCGTAGTATTGAGGTAAGCTTAAATATATTTGCAGAGTGATCGAATATATTAAGCAAGATATCAATCAATCTTACATTGGATCCTAATGTATCGTTTCCGAGTACACATAAGTAAATTGCGTTATTAGCTGCAGGACCTGTGGCGTGTCCGTATTGAAATTGCCTCTGTAAACCGTGAACGGCTGCGGACCCAAATCAACCACATCAGGGAAACGATAAACAGACTTCTTAACGAGGACACAACGCTAGTTGAGCGTGTACGCATCCTGTTCCGAGAGTAAGAGGTCATAATCGCCTCCATCCTCACTGCATTTGTGATGGCAATCTCAACCCTGGTACTTGCTCTGATAGGTTGGGGGACAATAACCCCGGCACCAACCCCGACACCAGCTAATCAGCCCCATGTGAACGCATGGATACAACAACTCATTGGCAAATGCTCTGAAGGGCCTAGCCGGTAAGAAAGCGGCCGTCCTACCAGGGATCATCGGCGCCATAGTATCATGAATGCTCAAGTCAGCTGCAATGGTGGCTGGTTGGATGGCAGAGCACGTCTAGGCCGCAGTCGCCGTTTTGTGGGGAGTGATCCTTCTGATCTTCTACGTGGCAAGCCAAAGCATAACAAAGCCAAATGCAATTCCGCCAGCAGTAAGTGCGATTGTTTCATTCTCGTGTGGGTCAGTCGGTGCAGCAGCTGCTGTGGTGGCTATCAGTGCCTATATCAGCCTGTGGGTCCAGTGTGTCAAAGCTGTAGCAGCCACGTTGACATAGGTGTTGATGCAGATCTGCTGTTGCTCATTCGCGATAGTTATCCGGTTGTTGCACCAAGCCACTTGTCCAACGGCGAGTGTCATGTCAGACGGCGCCATGTAAAGGCCTGTTCCAAACACATAATTAAACTTTGAAGCCCGTTTTAGATACCTGCTGATGGCCAAGGAAATGTCATCTGGTGAGTTGATATCATTCTTAATGTTAGCCTGACACTGGGCGTCAAAGGATGTGCCTGTGCCTAATATCCCTGAGTGGGTCTGTGCCTGAGCACGACGGATAGCCCAGACATAGGTTTGAAAAATGCCCTTAAGCAGTGAGACACCTAGAGCTGTGAACCCCGCAAATTGTTCTAGTATTTAAGTACTTCAGACAGCACTTGCATCCGCAGTATCTTGTCTAATGTAATCGACATGTAGCGAGCCATCGTGGAAAACGAATCCGTTCGTTGGTTTTGTAAACACATGTCTTCCTGCTTTGTACGTTTTTGAATCTCCAATGAATGATTGGCCGTACTTCACCTGTTTCAGGGACAGTGAAGTAAATTCGCCTGAGACCTTGATTACCACCTTTTATTCTCCAATGGGTATTTATGGCAACACCAAAATTATGGCAGAGTTTATAATACATTCTCTTGTCAAAGGTAATATCAGTGGCTGACCATGTAGCGTCATCCGGGAGTGCTACCCTCAATTCGTTCAAAAGATCTCTTATTGGTAAGGCGTCAGAGTAAATGTTGTCTAACGGAGAAACACGTTTTGACGCTTTTCTAACTCATCCGTTTTTTTTAAAGCCATCCTATCTAATTATCAGCACAACAACCCGGTTTATGTCCCACCACTTGGTGGGAAGGGGTGGTACCCTGATGGCAATCATTATGGCTTTGACTCACATGACGATCGACCCTTCAAGTGGACCTCTCAGGTCGTGTTTGGATTGGTTAGCCTGGCCTGTCGTGAAGGCTGTTTATGGGTCACTAGAAAGCAAGTCAGCTGACGGGGGACCCTTCATCAGCAAAGACACATGGGTCAATGAGATTTATTTAAACAAGAGAGGAGAATTACCAAATCCAAGAGATGAGAATTGTTTAGCAAAGAGACGAGATTTATCTAGTCGCGAAATTCAGACCGAGATCTCAGCAAGTCTACATTGTTAAACCTCAAAAACAACACAAACTCACTCCTGGGCTGGTATTTTTTCTTTGGCTAGTATCGACTGCAGCAGCGACCAGAAGCCATAAAAAACAATAACGATAATAAGCAAGAAAACTTAGTCACTTACCAGATTCTATTGAACACATTACCAAATACTTTCATGGCGTAATGCAGATTACAGCAGACATTCATCGAGGACATGGACCCGCAGATGGAACAATGTTTGCATATCAAAATTTCCGGCTAATGCAAACAATATTGCATCCACCTTTAATTCAGTCTTGTCAAATGATTTAATCTGGTTGTTATTGACAAATTATTGTCGTTACCCTTTTAAGCATATCTTCAAGTGAGGACTATATATCACGACCAACTTTGATCCTCTGGTGATAAAAACGGTGCCGCTCTTAACCATATTCCGTCGATGAAGCGTAAAACGACACCATTATATATATATATATATATATATATATATATATATATATATATATATATATATACGAGATATGTATCTTCGTCTTCAGCTGCGTTATGCATAGAAAAATTGACAATTTTGTATGTGGAGTTATACAAATTAATTCCTAAGATATCCCATGTCCCTAACGTGTAAATTATCTTTATGATAGCACCTTCTGCAACCATATCGTTTTATAATGGCAAATATGTACTGTACTGTTTGGTTATAGTGATCTTTGTGACGCTATTTTGTGTCATATAAAACTTGATGGATAGTTAAGGTCGTCAGATGCTGATCGCCAATGACGCACTGAATACATTAGAATAATACATGCATTCAAACAATACGCCAATGTTTCTCATCAGCCCGCAGAAAAAAGTTTTTGTCGTGCTTCATTACTGAACATAAGCCTGTATACAAACGCTGATGACCATCACAGGAAAGTATGGTCAACATAATTTTAAATGGATGGATATACGATATTGCATAACTGCAAGTGGAGCTAAAGTTAAGTGCAAGGCATTGTTATGCTAGTCAAACAAAAATGGCACAAGTGCCTCAGATTTCCGCTGATCAATATTTAGCTTTGTTGGAAAGTTTTGTGATTTTTTTCCTTCTGCGGCTGCTACGCGTCTTTCAGGGAAATCAAAACCCTGCTCTTTGTCATACCATTTTTCTCGTTCGTCAGAATATTCACATAAGGTTTATCGATGGAACACAGCGTCATGGCAAGTGGTTCAATCGTTTTCGTGGTTGGTCTTTGTGCTTGAAATCATGGGAATTAGGAACACGATGTATCCTGAAACATGAGATTGTGCGTCAAAATAAATGGTTTTTATGTTAATTTATATGACACTTTCTCAGAAATACGCTTCAATGACGAAGAGCATGCTGTTACATTAAATAACATTTAGTTTTCTCCAAACGTCTAACAAGCCCCAAATGTCACATATGCGTCTCGTTCCGCTATGTCTTAGGATTGAATTAGCCAATCTCGTCATATTGGCGTTGGTTTATATGTTGATGATTCGCATAAAGATAATTTGGCATAAAAATCATCATTATACATCACAAAATAAAAACATCACGTACAGTCAAAGTAATAGGTAATTTTATATATCACAAGATATTTAAATAAATCGACGCCGCTTGACCAATGTAGTTTATTTTGGTATATAAAGCTACATACTGTTCCTTTGAATTTTGTTTTTATGAAGTTGAGTAAATTAAAGCGAGCAAGGTTAGCCACATCTAGAATAGAATAAACGCATTGGAGTATCCATTGGGTACATGTGGGTGTTAGTATTCTGTCAACTCATTCCCTAACATGTGGTTTTTAATGTACACAAACACATAAAAAAATTATTAGTATTAAATATACATATATATATATATATATATATATATATATATATATATATATATATATATATCATGTTTTGTTGCGGTCAGCGTCCACTGTCAATCCAAGAGTACGCACCAAACATGTATGTCGTTCCACCGGTGTCACAACTTAAGTGGCTCCAACTGTCCCCCTACGCAAATGGGCAAGAAGCACATATAGATGAGGTAATAAGCCGGTTATAAATGCGCAGTTATAGATTGCAAATGCACCTTTATACACACTGCAAACTGAAAAAGGCGTTCATATATAATCATCCTATCCCAGTAAATTTCACCTACAAATTCATAACATACTCACGGTTTAAGATATACTGCACATCACTCTTATCGTTGCATGATAACGTGGTATCAGACAACCGACTACAGGTTCTTCCCCATCCTGAAATCTGAAAGTCACTGATTGTGGCGCCGCTATCCTGCCTTGGCCGTTGATGCAAAAGCAACATCATCGACTTCATCATTTGCAATCAGGCAGAGAAGCAAAGTGTGGCATTGTCATTGGAAGGCACTAGGTCCTTTGCCCATATCGGGATGCTGAAATAAAAATGAGCCCAAGTAGAAATGTCATTATGCGTAGATTATTTTCGTCGGTAATGGCACAAACCCTTGTGAACAAATTGATGGTACGTTCCAGGCAGTTGCATGTATAATCAGCTGAGTGACTGTTTGTTCAAGTTCGGATATTGAAGCTTACTGGCAAAAATGGCACGTGGATCATAACATGGACCAATAGTCAGTTGTGACAGTTATCATTACGTTCCTAAGGCACATGTCTAACGCCAGTTATATGAATCATGCGAATAGCTTCCTAGATCCAGTGACGCAATTGGCAGCATAAACATCTTATCCATGGCCACAATCTAAGCACCACAACTTCGATTTGTAGGTGCTCTCAGTTAAATTGTCCGACACGAGCGCCCGATCTAGCGATCGGTTTCTCCACCTTGGTGGCCAAGGCTGAAGTAAACAATCACAATCGTTGACATCACGTTCAACACCAGAGCAGCTGATCTAGTCTAGTCCAATGCATTATCGATGCGAGATTTATCGCCTTATTTTATGTGTGCTTTAATATTGCTTGAAAAACATGCAATGTAGTTTTAATTGCAGACGTGAACCTAAAATTTCGACACTTGCAATAGCTTGGCCTTTCTTAAAACCACGTGAATCATACTGCAATACCACTTAACCATAAACTGAATAAGTAAGTACTAAGCAAATCACGTAATGCAGCAATAGACAAATATTTTGTTCTAGCAGCATTTAGATTCTCGTGGCATGTATCTATATATATATATATATATATATATATATGACCACAATAGCGTTTTGTATATGTATATATATATATATATATATATATATATATATATATATATATATATATATATATATATATATATATAATATATATATATATATATATATATATATATATATATACATATATACAAATATATATATTATTGTAATCTACATGATGTTATAACAATAACAATGTCACTGAAATTTGTATCAAGCACAATCAACTTCGCCGAGCGGATAACTGCAATTTGGTTTTTATTGGGAAATAATTCAATTCCGATCAGAGTGGTATAGCCTTTCCTGCGACTGAAATGGTTAGCCAGGGTCCTATTATTAATCAAGCAATGGGCAGTAAATTTGCAGGCCGTCGCAGCGGAGCGCAAACACACAGACATATATAGCTACAACCTCTTTTAGCCATGATTGTTCTTGTTAGCGCCGAGCCATAACGCTTTTACCCAGCTATGATCGTTAAAGCGGTGGTATCCGATACTTGGAACGAACATTGGGTTAACACATACTGCCACATTTGAGCTGTAAAGTAACGAAATGATTCGCTAAAAGTTTTGTCAACGTGTTGTTGTTATACAGTGAGCGAGGGCCCTACTATTAGGGCGTAGTGTAAATCAAAACGTGTGGACGCGATGTCTGCGCGGAAACGATCGGCGCATTTAATAATGTGTTGCGTTTAATCAGGCTTGCTTGATGATATCTTATTTGTCGCACAATGAGTACTAACAGATCCGTCAAGATTTAGGATGGCCCTTACATTACCCATGGACATTTTCAATGCAAGGAAATGCAGCGCCAGTGGTGGCAGAATTAATGAAAATCATATACAAAGAAAATCATGGAAAATTCATGTTTGTTAAACAAATATTTATGGACGACACAATATATTGCTTCAATAAATACGCTACAATCCATGATTAAATCAATGGCCTTTGATACCGCGCATGAAAACTGCCAAATCCTGTTGCGCCGTACAATGACGCTATTCTAGCTCTCATGCAAGCATACACAGACACAACCTTTACATCCTTGCTTCGCCTCTTTCACCATAACATAAGACAACGTAGAATTGCTTTGGCCTTAATATCAAGCACTGGTTGGACTCTTTGGTCACATCGTTTGAGCTTATCTTATTCCGATTCATTGCATCACAAATCGTGGCGATAGCGCCGAAACGTCAAGATTATAATATACACCCAGCTCTGACGTCATCAAAACGAGCGCGGTGGCTAATGTTGTGTTAGTGCAATGGAGGCAAATGGGTGGATATATTGGTTCTATGAGCAGAATAAACCATGCATTGTTACCGCCTCAGTGGTTCACTTAACCACAATGCCATATTATTTTTTACACAGACACTCTTATAAATTTAGCAGAGAAATGGCGCCTACCACTGCTTGATACCTAATGTAAAGCCTGTTTAATTCCACCGTTATGCATTGCTTTATCTATTTAAAAAATAGCTTAAAGCAATGTAGATCCCTTAGTCTTAGTTTCCTTTCCTGTTACTGCGGTTCCGGTCCGCCAGTATCTATATCAATGCTGCCCACAGGCGATAGATAAACATCATTCATTCACGTTCAGCCAATAAACATGGTCAGTTTTATGATCTGAAATATACAGCCACAGCAGTGTTCCCTCCTGGATGACCCTGCTGTGTGTCTATGTGACCCAGACTATGGCGCATGAAGGCGCCGTCTATGCATTAAAAGCACCCTTTTTCCACCATTCTTGCCATATCACCTTTAATTTCACTCCTATTTTCGTGAAAGCAAACAAATGCATGCAGCAAATCGTATTCCGACTGGAAAAGGCGTCATTCGTTTCGGTACATACTTAATGTAAAGGGGTCAAGACATATTTTATGATGAGTAGCTCCACAAAATTTCCATAGTAGATAGAAGAATATGGTAAATCAATATTCAGAAACGATTATATTGCAGCATTATGGTCGGCCATACGCATATTATGACCTAGATAAATCATGTGGTAACTAAACAGATGGCCTGAATTAGTCAGGGTAGCATAATCACACACACACACACACACACACACACACACACACACACACACACACACACACACACACACACACACACACACACACACACACACACACACACACACACACACACACACACACACACACACACACACACACACATATATATATATATATACATATATATATATATATATATATATATACATATATATATATATATATATATATATATATATATATATATATATATATACACTTAATCCTGTGGAATAGAAAACAAAAAAAGGAAGACAGGAATACATAACATTGCTCTGTACTTTACTTCCGGCCAATTGAAACAATTCCCATGCCATTTAGGGCTACGTATATGGCAATTTATGAATACGCACTCCTTATATGTTCCTATGGCATAAAATGATATCAGGGCATTGCTTATCACGATAAAGGCAAAACATTAAAGCAGTTTGACATAATGGGCTTTTTCATTACGTTATTGCAGCGGTTTAATCCACTCTGTCAAAACAGGACCGCTCATACGTATCGTCAATAACTCAACGCGTTTTTCTGATTTCAACGAAGCAGTTTGTGATTGTCGGATAAAGCAAGAGTAAATTGTCAATCAATTCAGGGATTTTTATTTGCCAAATTTTTACTTTGCCAAAAAAGACAATACGCAAAGTATTACTCACCGATGAACAGTTCTATGACTTTTTAAACAAGCAATATTAGCGCCAGAAAGCATTGACTTATTTGCATATGTACTTGATCCACTAATGGTGGTCATTTTACAAGGACTATCTAGGCGCTGGACAGAGAATTTGTCCTCCTGTATGTTAAAAGGTTAATGTAATTGAGTGATAAGATGCATCACAAGATACTGTTACTCAGTTAACCAAGCTGAAATGATTTCGCTACTCATTTCTGCCTAATGAATATACAATCTATAATTTCTACTCGTGTGTTTCTGTTATATGTATCATTCCTGTAACTAGCTGTCGTCATTCAAATCGTATGTACCCTAACATCACCTGCTTCTGCAATATCTATCTCAATGTCTGCATCTTTATCTAACCTAAACCTTCCCGGTCTTTTCAGACCAACCCGTTCTATTATATTTACATAACGTATCGTAAGACATTGCATCCTTCCTCATTTCCTGATGTCGAATGAAACGTCTGCTTGCTGATGTACACCTCAGATACTGTTGAAGGAGGTGTAATCCCCTTTTGCTGTGGTGTGACTCGTGCGGGTGGGCAAATACGGAAACGGACCTCTTCACAAAAACGAGATATAGTAGGGTTAAATCAATCGGCTGGTGATGCAGGCTTTAGGAATATCATCAAGACTGCATTCATCTTTTCCATCTCCTTGACATCTTGTGTAAATCGTCTAGTTCACTTTTGTGAAGAAGAATGTTTACATTAGGGTTGAATTTCACAAATATTGTCCCCATGCTGGACTTAATGTTTGTTTTTAGCCAAAGCATAAATGGTTGGCTTAGTGTGGGGTGGGGGAGGGGGACGTAATACAAAATAACGTGTCATGTCTGCTTCACCTGTAGTCATGTCTGCCTCCCATTTAAGTCAGCCCAAATCTAGCTCTATAATATGAGAAAGTCATCAGACACCCGTTAGTTGCGATAATGAGGACATCCCTGAAGGGCTATCATATCTATTGGCCCCACAGATACAACAGCAACATGACACATGAACTTTGGAACATTGTGATTACGATAAGCATATAGCACCATAGAGCGCCACATGACAAAAATTGCTTTCCCCTTTGTTTTAAGTAGGATCAGACTATCTGTAAAAAAACATTTTGAGAGTCGTTGCTACCAATGTTCGTTTAAATCCCAGTTTCATATCACCTAAGTAGTTATATATGATGGGTGACCTCAGCAAGCCGACTATTTGGGATGATGTAGTTATGGCTGAAAGAGCTCGTACCAACACAATATTTGAATTAGAATTGTGTTTACTTAAAGAAAAGTTATCATCCCGTTGCCTAGAAAACTGTGTTAAATATGGTCATCGAAGGGAATGAGACACATTCATTGTAGAGAAAGCGATCGAGCAACTTATCATTTGGATAAATTGTGATTCGCATTACGGGAAAGAGTGAGCGCACGTTTGTGCGAGTTGGTGCACTATAAGATTGACTTCTATATTACGATCTATATCAGATGTGCACGTTGCACAGGCTTGACAGGTAGATATTGCTCGACTGATAACCCAATTAAAATCCCTGTAAAAGTTTATAAAAGTGCAAACTTTGTGCTTTCAGTTGTGTAATCTATTTATCTTCCGCTTTATCCCTAACACCCTGTTTACTCCGGGCTTACGAGTTGCGACCGAATAATGGCCTCTGCTCGCCAGCACTCGCACTGACTCGCACTTGGGTTGCATGCTGGTCTCTATAGGTCTCCATGGTCTCAAAAACCATACCGTTTGGTCTCCGTCACTCTTCATCTGTTTCATAGAGGTATGTGACCGCATGGAATGGTTCCAAACAAAAGTTGTGCGACCAGTGAAAAACCATATCACAATCGGTCGTAATAAGCTCACGCAGGACTCACCCCACTTTCAAATCGCTATCACAAGTCGTAATAGACTCACAAGCGGCTCCACATGCGGTAGAATCAATGATCGCAAATCTTTGGAAATTTTTCACAACCCTGCAGGCATTGATAATAGCCTGGCACTTGTGGCACTTGTGGCACAAATTGCTGAATGGCAGACTTGGTAATTCTGTAGCTGAAGGCCATGCTTGGATACTTGTCACCAGTGGTCAAATGCATCAGAGTGGGTGCCAGTTTCAGCGCTGGGTCTAAGGAGGGTCGGTAGTTGGTACCGTTGTTTATATGAACTTGCAGTTGCAATAGGGGATATTAGACAATGGCGATCGCATGCAGCCATTATGATATTGCAGGCCTCATACAAAACCGAGCTTCGTAGGGAAACTCATGGGGCCCGAACAGACCTCTCTTTAGCAATTAGTCTGCTCGATTTCAATATAAAGACCATTTAAATAATAAATCCAAATAATAAGTCGATCATTTATGTTTGTACCCAATGTTGTTTGTCTATACAAACACTTGAAGAACGCCGAACGTTATGACAGCCGCTTGGTCACAGCTACCACTATTGTATGCTGTGGAGGGAACGTCTCAGTTACATTCTAAGTTTTGTGGTGTATAGAATATAGCGATAGTTTTCTTTGTGTTAATATAACTCTGCGGAATGGCTGGAGCATCCGCATCTCAGCTGATGAAAATCGAGAACGACGACTTTGATAGACTTAACTTGTAAATATTTATTATTTTGAATATTTTGTAAGTGTGTTCATTTTTGCTCAGCATTAGTATACCCATCACTTCGGTCATTAATTTGATTTAAACACTGCACAGAACTTTCTGTGTAGAATTTACTGTCAGCTGAGAAATAGCACACGCCTGGAATAGCCAAACAGTATAGTAAGCTATCTAGAATTCAAGCATAGTTTAAATCGTCAACTCCTGAGAAACATTTGATTTACTTTCATTAGAATACATTAAAAAATATTGTACTTCCGGGTAAATTATTAAACACACACAATTTAGATTGTACTTAATTTAATTTGCAGTAATGATATAGATATTTATAAGCACCCAAACAAGGCAGGTAACCAGTGTTCAACGTATTTCCTTCATTATGTGGAAGTGTTCATGCACACAACAATAACAATAAAACGTTGGTTGCATCTCATGAGTTGGTTACTTTTGTTCAAAATAATAAATTGGGTGTCATTCACGCATAGACAACAAGCTGACATACTATTAAATCTAAGCGTCACAACGAAACATTGATATTATGACTCACATGACTTTGAAAAGATATACACATAAATATATATTTATGCATATATCTGTATATATACATATATATATATATATATATATATATCTTACATAAATAAATATTTATATATATATATAAATATATATATACACTCATATATATATATACATGTATATATAAATATATATTTATATATACAAATATATATATATATATATATATATATAAATGTCCATACATACATGAATATTTATATATAAATATAAATATGTTGATATGTAGATATATACATGTATATAAATATGTATACATATATATATATAAACATATATATATATACATAAATATATATATATATATCTATATATATATATATGTGTGTATTTGTGTATATATATGTGCATATATCTATATATATTATATGTATATATATATATATATATATATGTATTTAGATATATATATGTATATATATGGTTAAATATATATACATAAATATGTATATATATATATATTTATATATAAATAAATATATATTTATGCATATATATATGTATATAAATATATAGATATATATCTAAATATATATAAAAGATATATATATATATTACACATATATATATATACATATATATATATATACCCTATATATATATATGTATTTACATATATATATGTATATATATCTATATATATATATCTATATATATATATCTCCCTATATATATATCTATATCTCTAATATATATATATATATATATATATCTATATATATATGTGTGTGTGTGTGTGTGTGTGTGTGTGTGTGTGTGTGTGTGTGTGTGTGTGTGTGTGTGTGTGTGTGTGTGTGTGTGTGTATGTATATATAAGTATTTATAGCGCATTGCAACAAATGCTAAGCCTTACAGAGATTCGGAGCATGTCGATGGATACTGGTGAGATGCAATAGCGAAGTTGCCGCTCAGCAATAAACTGTTCTTTTGCTGCCTCTCCCGCAAAACTAGAAGTAATTAAGTTGGTTTTATCGAGCCGGTTTATTTGGCTGTGGTGAGTAATGAGATTTCGGTGTCGTTTTTGGCGACCGACTCAAGCCCAATAGCGGAACCTCGTGCTCAATAAAACTGTCTAGTTTTGCATACCAAAAGGATTCATTGATAAACGTGATATTGTCATTAGGATAATCAGTTTTAGGTGTTGACATTAATCCGATGTGATTTGTTTATCAGCCATCTGTCAGTCAGTGGCATCTCACATCAAGAGGACTGCACGTGGTCACCAATGCCTATTGCCATTACATGGGCTCTTTAAACTAAACCTATCACAATTCAATAGGCAAATTGTACTTAACAACCATCCTTGCTGTTAAGATATGAATGAAGTAAAACGATATATGAGCTTCCTCCCTTACACCCATTGGCTATGTTGTTGTCAATGGTTTTCGTAGGTAATGCATGCATCCCATGGTAAGTTGCCCAGCATTTTGCTTCCGTAAGGCTTAAACAACTATTTGCCATGGAGCCGTACGTATGTCAGGTCATGTTTGGAGCACACAACAGGGTGAACCAGCATTCTCATATTTGGATTTCGCTGGCAAAGCCACTCTGTACATATATCATAAACTGCTCGCGTGAAATTGCTTTATCAAAATGCTCCTTCTAGGCATCGCGTACAATCTGTACGACCAACAGAACTGGGAACATGTTTTGTGGCTCGGCTAACAACAACATCTAGAGGTTTTAGACGGATTGTAGCTATTCTTGTCCCTGTGTTTTTTTACTATTTGAACAGTCTGCAATTTTAGGTAATGGTAGCTTAACTATTGATTAAACTCTGATCAATTATTCATGCCGCAATAAAGAGTATCCTCACGGCATTGTATTTTTGAGCTGAATTGACCAATAACACCAGAATGACTCGACTAGTGTTATCTAATGGTCACAGTTGTGCATGCTTCAAACGATTATACAAATCTTATTGCTATTGCTTCTTCTGGGATCACATCGTCAACTGTTGATAAGAGATTCGTTAAAGTGAGATAATGTATTCAATGTCAAATAGTTGAATATTGCCGACAGCTTAAGCGACTATCAAACTGTTTTAAAAAGCCCTTCGTCTAAGTAAATGCACACAAATCTCAATTTTGCTTAACATTCAGTAATGGATTTAATGCTTGGATTCTAAAATAATAGATTTAGCATTTAAGTGGGTCAATACCTTGATGATAGCGCTGTAGAATAGCGGGCATGAATATTGAACTCGATTTTATGAACCTAAAATTAATGATGGCCATCTTCTTACCATGGCGTTCTTGTCAAATGCATGTCAAATGAGTGTAAAAAGCACATCACTGTCATTAAATGTTACGTGGCCAATTAATTTGAGATAAAATACCTAATTATGTCTTGTTAACTCATAAAAAAAAGCTTCTATTACAATTGCTCTTTTCGAGGGCGATAATATATACTTGATGGAATATCTAGCACAACAGTACTATGTATCATCAATCAATGACACCTTGTAGAAGTATTATAATTATTCGCAATAATGACCTTCCAGTTTCCCAACACGTGACCTATGCTGGTAGCCACTTTCCTCTACCCTATCTCCGTTGCTACTCAAGCTCTATAACAATGATCTATCACCATCTATATAGCTGCAATCTGTTTATATGTACACAAGAAATGCCTTCCTCAAAGCATTACCTGAGCAAAGCCGACGTATTAATTTACATTGGTAGACAAGGCATTGCGATTACTTACTTACATAGAAAAAACTAGGTTAACAGCACATGCGGGCACCCAATTAACTGCGATCGGGTTGCACGTTGAATGGCAAGTAACCAATAGATCGGTAATCGGTGCAATAACTCCTCCGTGACGTCACCAATTCCTCCTTCCACATGATGTATTTTACTAATATGCATCAGATGCAATCTATACGACCAAACCAAGTCACAGGAAATGATTTATGTCACTAATAGCACAATTAAGCAGCAAGGAGGCGCTGTTAGCTTCTTTTGATTGTCCGTGAGGAAGAACTATGACTGCATATAACAAAGTTGAATAAAGCAACTGTTCAATGTAGCCTTAGGCCAACTTAATGCATGCAATGCTGTAAGTCAGCTACCAACCCTTTGGCTGGCATAGACCAGATTCACCCACAACAGTATTACGGAACTCGTTAACTGATGTTGATTATTAGTCAAATATCTCGTTTACATTTTACAACGCAGTTTAGTGCGGTGAGCAATGTGCAATCATTATTTCCTTGGACCATAACAACCGTTGATAAGTCATCAACCATCTGCGCACATGCAGCGTAATGAATGCCTTTGGTAATTGGTATATTTCAATCCTGTGATGGTAAGGATTTTAAGCCAAATTACAAGAATGCATCCGACAGATAATATCATGGATTGCAAATAATTTTCTAAAACTAAATGAGGATAAACTAAAATTCTATTTTTCGCATCTCGGTACAAATGCCAGCCATGGTTTGGTACATTTGATATTGGCGATATGACTGTATCAGAAACAGCCAAAAATCTCGGTGTCCTGATGGGCTCACAGTTTACGAGAAAACCACATGTTATTAAGTCAACTCAATCTCTCTTTCATCAGATAAGAGGATTAGAGAAGGTACCTGAACTAACCCACAACTAAAATTCTTGTCCACGCATTTATATCATCTCGGCTTGGTATTCGCTGCTGTATGGAGCCCGTTCGTACTTTATCGAAAAAATGCAACACGCACAATGTACTGCTGCCCGCTATGTTGCAAAAGACAAGCACGGGGATAACATCAACACATCGTGCGTATCCTCCATTGGCTTCCTGTGTAGAAATACATTATATACACAAATCTTCTACTCACCTTTAAGGCTGTTATTAGAACCGCGCCAAGCTACCTACGGGAACTTACTGCTGAATACCAGCCTGCAAGGGGTCCTCGATCTATGGACAAGTATCTGCTACAAGTCACAAAATCTCCAAATATGTCTTCATACGGTGCCAAAGCGTTTAGTAATGCCGCACCAAGTTTGTGGATCGCGTTCCCTATCGCCGCTCGTAGGTCGAATACGCTTGATGCATTAAAATCCAAACTCAAGACATTTCTTTTTAGACAGTGCTAAAACAATTAACTGCCTGCTTAAGCGCCTTAGGGCAGCTTTAATACCTGGAAACAGGCGCTACTAAAATGTATTACATATTAAAATGCAGTATATGTTATATGTGTGTAACGATTAAGCAGATAAGAATCATTGTTTTTATGCAACGCTTATAACCGTTTGAGATATAGCACATCTTTACAAAAACAAAACCAGACGAAGCATTACTCACCACTGCCTGGTCAAATATAGATCGTCAACATCAACCACCTATATCGTATACACGCAATGGAGAGTCTCAATGATCCTTGATGTTATAAACCAAATAGTGCTCATCGTAATTCACGCCACGCTCTGCGTTAACATTAATGTTTGTTGCTTTGTAGCAAGTCGTAAGTTTACGGAAACCACTATACAGTATACCATTACATACCACATTGCCGGCTTGTTAATCTTTAGATGTCGCTTAAACATTTGGAACCCTCATCAGGTCAATCAGATCCATTCGCAAGGACTATGACGTCATCGTTTGTCAATATGTGAACATATTATGACACCAAATATTGTCACGTAGGTTGGTCCGAGTAGGGTTATGGAATAAACTATTCAAGCAGAGACTGTAAAATGCATGTGTTCACCTGCACACGAGCGAGAGTGTGGATGATGGAGTGCCAGGAGTGAAAAACACTGTGCATGTGCAAATAAATATACTGGCTCCACATGAATAATATATCATTGAGGCTAAGTCTACCGTGGTTATGTGCTATACCATAGAATACCACCCAAGGCGATGTGAAATTACTTCCGTGCTTACTCCATATATCTCGAGACTTCTCCCTTGGTGCGCATTAGTAAATCAGACTTAGTTGTCTTATTTATTGCGACACGTTAAATCTGTGCTGGACGCGAAGCTGATGGATTTTCTGCTTCACCTGTCAGGTTAAGGCAGGTTAATTAAGGGTATGACCCTGTCCTTTTGGTGTCGATCGTAGAATTTAGTCATGGGTGTTTCATTGCACCAAGAGACGCGTGTCACCTAGTACATGGATCAGAGTTCAGGCAATTGCCAACGTGCTGTCAATAAGCGGTTAGTAGAAGAAAACGCACATAGTATGGTTAATTCAAAGCATAAACTATGACAAATGGGTGGAATGAACCCGATCAGGGGGCGGCTGGGAATTACATGCTAAAACGCATTGCTTTTGGGGTGAGGGTTGGGGAGAGGTGGGATGGGCGTGGAGTTAAATGACTGTGGGGTGACAGCAAGAAATTCGGGGGGATGGGGAATACTGGTAGGGAGTACGTTAGGATCACGACAGAGTTCACGGCGGTGATACTACGGGTATTTGGGTGGTGTCCCGGTAAAGAATGAGGTGCGGTCAAGGTGGAGATTAGGATGTGGTGATAGTTGGGATCGATAAATTCTGTGACAGAATATACGTATCTCATATGTCAAAATTAACAACTATCTGGACCATTTATTGTTGTTGTCGGCTTTTCAATGCCGGGCAATCTGCTTGTACTCGTTATTAAAATGGCTAGATAGAGCACATGCTGATACTTCGAGCAGTAACAAAAGATCAATATTTGATAATCAGTTTCCAACATAATCATCTGTTTCATAAATTTTAATTAAATATATCATCTTCTGACAATTTGGTTGAACAGTCTAACTAACCAGTTGCAGCTGAAATGTAACATGACGGGCCTATCATGATCAATGCACCTGACATTAAATACATAGTTCATTTCATTAAAAAATAATCGATGTGAAAATAACTTTATTGACCCATTCCCCGCTAATTTTGTAATGACAAGTGGCAAATATTGTTCAATTTATCCACCTGAGTATCTTTATTGATTTCACCAGTTCCCTATTTGTAATGGGAATTAAAGTTCCAGGGCTGTATCAAAGGCGCTAATATCGGTAAGGTTGCAATGGCATGGTGTTCCTGAAAACAAGAGAGGATTACAATCGAGTCTTATCAGAAGAAATAAAGCGCTAGTATATGAACCCATCATCATAGGTAACTGAGGCCGAATCAGAGATATTTGCATGCCCCACTCAAATACCTTATATTAAATATCTTTCGTCACTGCGAGCTTTTACATCACGATGAAATTCATGATCCACCATAAGATTGTACACAAAAAAAGAACAACGACTCTCCCAGCAATATTGCATCTGTTATAGCAACTTACGTATTGATCTTAAGTGTATATTGGTGAAATGCGACAAGGCTGATTAAATGATATATTCGTGATAAACATGAGTGCCATGAAGTGCAGTAAGGCTTGAAAAATGCAACCTGCTCAGATAGATGGCTACAATACAAGATGGGTTTAACGATAACGTCACTTGCTTCAATGCACCCATAAAAATGGATCTCCGAAAAGGATCACATCTATGATGTCATTGTATCAGATAAAACGCCCAATTGATTTGTAAAGAATGGAATGAAACGCATATAATTCAGAAAAAGGTCTAGTTATACCCTTAATACATCAGTGACAAACCACTGAAATACGGGTTTCCTTGTTTCCTACTTTCACGATTGTCGGTCTGACAGTGGTCGTGCTGTAATCTAATACTAACCTGCCTCATATCTTAAGCAATAACTGCTGGAAGGAATGACCGTCAATATTACGATCATCTTTGCGGTAGATGTAGGTATTCGTAAATCATATAAGAGGTGATATCATACAATCATCCATCATGAGGAGCTGGTGCTTATTAATCCACACTAGTCATTTATATATATCGGGTCAGGGATAGAATGTGGGCCCGTTGCTATAACATTAAAATGAATGAATGGAGGTAAGCGCCGCCTTGAATCAGCATTGGCTACAATGAGTTCCGTGATATTCATACCTCATTTATCAGACTGACTCATGTTGGTTAATAGGTATCATAAAATGATAAAGTATTATGCGGTATTTCTCTAAGACACAAGATACATTCATTATATAAAATGACGATATAGCCGCTGGTAATACGACGCTATCCAAACTTCAATAAAAAGGTCTCAGCAGTTAAGATAGCTAGCATAATCTTCGGACGTCTGTTGATATTATTTTGCAATCAGGAAGCTCACGCTTCATCAGTTATTCGGCTTGTGAAAATGAAGTGTCTGTATGTGGCAATATCCTAGAATAGAATTAGAAACGCTGTACCATTTCATGGATTGTATCTTCTCGTAATTTCTTGAGTTTCTTTTTGGATGTTTTAACAGCCTTTCTTGCCAATTCATTCGACGTAGGGTGTTACAAAGAAAAGTGTTCAATCTTGATACCATTGTTCTTCATGACCGTCTGTACGTCACCACTTGTGAAACAACTGCCATCATCACTAACAAGAATTTCTGGCAATCCATATGCAGTAAAAGTTACTCTCTACCTCTAAATGGTTGCGTCAGATGTTGACTTAGTAATCACGTGGGCTTCAGTCTATGACGATTAAAACATATGAGCCTGAAATCGACATAGTCCAAATGGATACACATCCACGGTGGACAAGTTAATTCCCATGGATGCAATTCAACAAAGGCAGGCGCTGAACTCTGGTGTTGTAACTAAAAACACTTAACACATATATAAATACATATATATATATATATATGTATATATATGTATATATATATTTATATATATATATATTTATATATATAGATATATAGACATATATATAGATAGATATATAGAGAGAGATAGAGGGAGAGATATAGAGATATATATATATATATATATATATATAAATATATACATATATATATATATATTAGATACATATACATATATATATAGATTTATCTCTACATATATATTTATATAGTTATATATAGAAAATATATATATATATATATATTTATATATGTATATCTCTCTGTATATATATATCTCTCCCTGTGTATATATATAAGTATATATGTTTATATGTATCTATATATATATTTATGTACATACATATATATATTCATATATACATATATATATAAAACATATATATATACATATATATATTAATATATATATATACATATACATATATATATGCATATGTTAATATAAACACAAAAATATATGTATATACACATATATACACACACACGCACACACACACGCATATATAAATATATATATATACATATATATATATATATATATATATGTATATATATGTATATATATATATATATATATATATATATATATATATATATATATATATATATATATATATATATATATATATATATATAAAATATGTATTTATATATGTTAGCATGTATGTGGTGCGTTGGTCGTAAGTAGATCTAAAAGTCATGCATCTACGAACGTCCTTTCCGCCATAGATCATAAAACTTGTTTTGTGTGGGCGCACCAGTATCAACCACCATTGAATTTAAAAGAATTTATATTGTAACTGGCCAGTATTCGGATCACGGATCTGTAATGGATGAGGTCTGCGGTATACAATGTCTAGTATCTGCGGAAGTAACGCTGTTCGGAATGCTACATGATCGTGTATCTGCCACCACTAATTGAATTTTCTGCTGATCTATACTTGTGATACATTTGACCAAATGTTTGGCATACTTCGACTGCCTGACTATCTCACCGCAAGCATGTCAAGTGTCAACCTCGCTGGATTGGTTAATTGTCATGCGTTTTGTGCATGAAATCGCAAAGATCTTTTACGGGCGTTTATCGCTCTCGAAGGCATTGGGCGGCCATGAAAAAGCAAAAAGTATACACAAATTTGGGTATTGTCAGTTTTATTGACCGTCCAGTATAATCGAATGATATGAGAGATGTAAATATTGTTCTCGTGGCATATCACCGTCAACCATCTGATTGAAAAGGTAAGTTCTCGATCAGGTGAGAGCCTGGCCTGAGGGTGAGGCATTCTCAGCCACCATGATCTCTTCGTTTACGAGCACAATGAGAAGGTGTTTCTTGTCGGCGCAGGTTGATGTAGGAGTCACTTGCACCCTGGTATTTTCAGGAAGATGCACATTCATCAAGATAAACCTTGACAAAAGAAAACTGATCGTTTATCATTAGCCCCACACCTGTGGACATTTTGAGAGCGCAAAGCCATCATCCAATTGCCCTGTTAAACCCTATTGTTATCTTCTTTCTCAGTTTAATAAAGTTAATACCTTCAATAATCATATTAAACCATAGGCAAAGTTCTTTAAAAGTATTTTTGAATTTGCATTGGACATGCAAGGGTCGTGAAATGGCGCCTGAATGAAAGATATGATATAACAAAGGTGATGGATATGAGGACCGTTATAATGCTATACAGTGCGCATTTGGCGCGATCGGATTGCGCCCTTCAACGCAAACAGCAGCGGAATATATAACCCCTTATCCATATTATAGCATCCATAGTATTATCATGTCAGGCTACTGCAGCACATATGATAAATCGCAGTTGACTTGGATTTAGATAAATCCAGAAAATGTAAGGACATCCCAATAGCTTACGACAGTACAAGAACGACATATCCAGCATGTTCTCGTCAGCATACTATCAATTTTATACCTGGTGGTTTGTTGTCACGTGGTGACCAGTCCCAATATGCGCCATAATAAATAGTCACGTGTTCCGATAGTGAGGGCGGTACCTGATTTTATTATTTATTATAAACGAATGAAAAATAGGCATTCATGTACCATACAATAGGATTATGAGACACCGAAAAGTGGGCGACAGGTTAGGGTTCATACAGATAGGTACAGCACCTTTGCACCAGATCACAACGCATGATTAGAATATGCTTAAACATTGGCGAATGATTGAAGTACGTTATACAGTTGACCAGTAGACAGCCTCTGTGTTTTCAATAATCTGTGATGTAAACTATAATATATTTGTATCATGGGTCTTAAACCGCTCCTCTTCTTCAGCCTCTGAGTGCTTGGACTTTTATGTCGACGTTTTCCGACATGGACTGTTGGACTAACTGACCACACGTACTATGATCCACGCGTCGCATCCGCATAATCAACAGCATATTTTGAGAAAGACATAGGGTAAGTTCTGTGTCGAATCCTTGTGATGTTACCGAGGTGGCAATCTGTGCCTGCTGACCTGTTTCTATTCATTACACGCCGAATGCATTGTCCGAGCGCTAATGTCTTACGTGCGATTGTATATATCTTACTTCTCACGAATTAATTACACAAACCGTGCTCATTTCTGTCTTCGTTGTCATCGTTTCCAATCGGTTGATTGCTGACGCACAATTTGCGTCATTGTTTAGTTAGTTTATATCTGAAGTGAAAATTTGACTGCAAGCAGCGATGACATGACGGGCGACCCAGGAGCAAAAGACAAAGTGATGTCGCTGGCCTTGATTGAACGCTATCGGAATATAAACATTAAGATTACATTGAATTTATAATTTTGTAAGCCTACTAACGATAGGAACAGCAGAAATATAGCACCGACTGCAATGACAAGCTACCCTGCCATCGCCTACAAAGTTGTTTTAAGAGTTGTTGGTCACCAGTAAGCCAGCACAAGCTCACATACCCCGCCTGAGAAGCAAGCGATTCCGGGCAAATTGCAGCCCGACTTTGGTTATCGCGCTTCGTCTTCACCATCAAGAGTCTACGCCACATGTGGACAAACATAAGCTCGTCAGAGCAGTTGCCTTTCCCGCTGCGGCTAGATGTGGATAATGTATTCATCTTAGACACTTATAGCGATGACCCTACTCTGTTAAAACACCACAGGGTTGAAGTATTCGACTCACGAGAGTGGCAACAGGAACTATGCCACCATCAAAAGATTTTTTGTGCTCCACCTGTATGACATGTCCATGTCCATTTCGGTACAAACCATACATATGGGGTGGAAACGAAGGATTGAAAGTGGAACATTGTAGTTGGTACAAATCGAGTCATTGGGTGAGGTTGTACTCTTTCCGGGTGTTTAATTAATTACTAATTGGGTACATTACTAACTGGATACATTGCTTTTGCAAAAGACACGTTTTTTTTTAACCCAGTTTGTTTATGCATCTCCCCTTATTGCACAACATGTTGGAAGTTTAGGTTTATGCTGAAGTTGCCAGGGAGCATCCGCGTCCTGAAACATTGTCATTATAATATGCGGAGCGCATCCATCACATTATAGGAGCACGTATTGACCTGGCCTATGCTGTGCAGTTTGTGCAATAGGCCACAGTGGCAGCTGACAATATCAAAAGCGTTCCAACAAAAGAAGTTATTGCATCAGAAGTATTTTCAACCATTGTACGGTCTCTTTTCATAGATATCTAAGCTTATAATGACACATTTCAAAGGCAACATGTTTTTTGTCCAATAACACCCTGGGTGACATGTAATGCAATCGACTGCAATGATGGTGTGGTACCCTCGACATAATACGATTCAGTAGAATAAGAAGGATACACCTGAACAAATTTCACATCACTCCTAATTTTTCGATTAGTGTGATATATTAACTTACCGTTGTAAGTATCTTCCTGACATATACATTAATCAAATGTACTTCAATCGACGCGCAGATAAATCAAAAGACAGTTCTACCTTTCAAAATGCTAAGCCTGAAAATGATTGAAACTTGAATCCTATAATTTTTGTAACGGAATTCAAGATGTTCAACGATAGTTTTCAAGACCATAGCATGATCACCCTTAAAGCTTCAGTTGAGTTTCAGCTGTGTTTCTGCGAAATAAAATGCGTTTAAATACAGTTACATACAATGAAGACGAAATCGATATTCTGTTAAAGATATTCAATAATGTTAGACCTTCTACACTCAATTCGTTTAAAGCTTATTGGTCTCAGCGGCTGAAAACATGAGTGACACTTTTGCCAACCTAGTATGATTAAGGCATTGCTTGGCATTAAATATTTACTTCTCTTCTCATTCATTCATCTGATATGTGGTGCAATATCCTAAATCCATCCATCAAAAATTATTGCCGCGCATGACGCAGCCCTATGCGGTCGGTGGGCATCCTGCTATTATCAATGATACTAGTCTGCGGGCTCGCGAGGCATCTGGTGACGACAATAATGCTTCTCATACTGGGGTTAATCTTCGGGTTAGTATTTCTACTGCATAGTCATTGAACAAAAATAAGGACGAAGAAACTTAGTTTAATGGAACTGATAGTGGTGCATATGTAATATGCCAGGTAGGTACAAGTTTGACTAGATCTTCGCATCACACCATGAACATTCCTCTGTTTGCTTTTAACGAACCTACAAAAGTGACATTTACATTAAGTTAATACTATCTTACCGGACTGAATGAAACCACGATTCTACAAAATTGTTCATCAGTGGCATTCTAGATTGAAGGATTCCTTGTCTTGCAGTTAATTAATTAAAGATGCGACATTGCTTTCACAAGTTTACCACATAAACAAAATAATGGTTGATAACAAGAACACATAATGGCGTTTTTGCAAGCAAATTACCGAAATCAGTCTTTCTAAACGATGTGGTTGTACCACTGTTGGTTAGTTAACAATAGCAAAATAGAGTGAGAATTGCTGTGAAAGACTGCGCGAAGAATACAGCATTTGTCAGGAACAAATCAAAAGCACAAAGCGAGCGTACCGAAAGGTCCTGTAAAGTCACAATCATTTATTGATCAATATATATTCCCTTTATGGTTATTGTTACTGTTCGCATTGTCGCTCTTTCAAAAAAACAAATAGGTGCATGTATTATTAACTTACTGTGATCAGTTATCAATTTCACTCCGTCAATCAATCACAAATTACTGCTTTGCTGGAAATATGAAATTTTGTACGGTTGATGACGACCCGTTGGAGTGGAATGATATAAACACAAATTCCAGTGTCTTACTTTAACTGCACAGATATGACCAAGGCAATAATGTTTGGAATCACACATTTTGTCAAATAATTTCACTGTTTTGTGTTTTTATTTGTCGTCATTAGCAATGCATTAGTCTCATGCTGTTGCACAGCAACTTAGAAGAAGCGTCTAATCAGCGATTTTGAAATATCTAGCATTTGATGGCAACAGAACTGTAATCTTTCAATTAACCCCTTTAAGATTCAAGCATTGTCAATTAGTCTGCACTTGTTCTACCTAATCACATCGCTCAGTTAAATCGACTACATCATGTCCTGATTTATTTCCTACAGTGTGGGTTTAATTTGACTGAAACTGACTGTTATTCAACCGTTTTTCAAATGGACAGTGTAATGATAGGATAATCAGACAGCGACTACATGCTACAGTATCTGCATCGGTTGAGCCAAACATGCAGGCGTGATAAATTTAGCAGGAATCTCGAGTAATAATTAGTTTCACAGTTGGGTTTGAATAATGAATTGTTTTTGCTCTTGATCTTGGGCATAAATAGTGAGATGAAATACAAGATTTTACCCATGCTGCCAGGTTATTGCCATCTATGTTTCAGCGGCCTAGGAAGCTTACGATGTTGCAATGGCAAGCAGTTCGGGACCAGAAAAATTTCTGCAGAGAAGCAATATTTGTATTCAGATCGTAACCATATCAAAACCTAAAGGCATGCCATGGGAATTCACATAAATGCCAATTCGTTTCGAAGAGGTGATCAATTGAAACGGCCATCTCTGACAGCTGGCTTTTAAATCGAAGAAATATCTGCATCAACAACATAACACAATAAAGCTACTTAGCTTTGGTAATGCAATCAAGTTGCATATGATCATTGGGCTGTATATAAATTGAACATTGTATTGGAAGGATGCAATGCTTTACACACTGCCCTGTTTAATGCAGTGCGGATATATAGAGAGAGCATAATCCATCAAACTGTCGAACTATACAACTGGTGGTCCGCGCTGAATGCTAAGAAGGGGGTAATTACAGACTATATATGGCGTCTAAACGATATGCTCATTCCTAAACAAGTATACTCCAAGCAGTACGGACCTTAAATCAACCTATCCTATTTGGGAGAGGGGGGGGAGGGAAATAAATTTATTCTGCTTTGCAGCAAAACAAATGTTTAGTGTACAAGATATGAAGCAAATTAGAAAGCAAAGATGTATATATATATATATATATATATATATAAATATATATATACATATATATATATAATATATATATATATATATATATATATATATATATATATTAGAAAATTAGAAAGCAAAGATACATATATATATATATATATATATATATATATATATATATATATATATATATATATATATATATATATATATATATATATATATATATATCTATATCATATATATATATATATCTCTATATATATATATATATATATCTATATATATCTCTATCTCTATCTCTATATATATCTCTCTATATATATATCTATACTCATGGTTTAGTTGAGAACTGTGTTCTTGTGGGTAAGTGGAACGCACATAAAGTGCTCTGCAGTCATTGCTTGGAGAAGTGCCATATGTGACCAGTTTTGTGTCTTGTTTTATTTATATGTGAATATACTGGATAGAAATTATATACTGGTGGCAACATCTTGCATCTGACAGCACGATTTTTCTTTGGTCAGAACTATATTACAATAAGCCTAATTTCGACATTGCACCTTAACTCACCTTGTTCACGAAAATGTCCATCAAAATGCTCAGTAATTGCCGAAGATCACATAAGACAGTCATGAACCACAAGAACCGTTCACTTTCAAGAATAAATTGCAAAGCTTTGCGTCGTTATGACCATTGACAACAACGTTATGTTATTATCCTCATTCGGCACCCTAGTATAATTGATGCTAGCTTTTGACCCAACACTGAAAAAGTCGCATGGCCAATGCGGCATCATATGCTCGTAACATTGCTAGTTTCCGTCAGATTCTAAAAAAAATGCAATAGCGAAATCAATTACGGCTTGTTAAACTTGATCTTACATCGGATCTTAATGTATCCGGGTTGTACATGTTTCCGAGTACGCATAAGAATATTGCGTAATTAATTTCTGAATGCCACCTTAGTAATGCATTGTTATTTCGCCAAACTGCCCATGCTGAAATAATTCCACATGTAATTCGTTGTGTTGTTATCCATGCGGATATCGCTTCTTAGGATTTTCATCTGTTACAACCGTGAAGGTGTATGGAAAAAGAGCTAACCTTGGAAAGGTCGGATGTTGATGCGGCTATTATGAGTTATACATGCTAAACATCAGTAAGTCTAATTGTAGAATCGAATTGAAAGTTAAAAGCGTTTTTGGAGTGACTACCATCATGTTCGCTAGCCCAATAAGGGCATTTTTACATTTCAATCTCATTCTTTAAGTGATTAGTTTTCATTTGAAACATAGCCGCACTGCTTATGACTTGTTGTAGACACCCAGACAATCAGGGTTGAATTGTTTTGCTGATTGCCTTGGTTGGGCCGGATACGATACATTCACACCCATACAAACCCGATGAAGCTGACGACGCTAGATTAGAGTGATCCCTCTTGGCGAGGAAAGGCGACAACATCGAATTTCCCATTTGCCAAGCGAGCCCGATCAAACATTCACCATTAAGCCGATGATAACAAACGTGGCGAATGGGGGTGGAGGAGTATGGGATGCGTTTGACATGTGAACGTAGGTATTCCGGGTATTTAAACCAATATTACGTTAAGGGCATCGGTCTAGTCTCCGATGACCTCATTTATGGGCAACAACAAAGGCCCGATGCTTACAAACTCTGTCTCTTAAACCTGGTGTAAAATAACTTGTATCATTGACAGTTTGAGTCGGCAGCAAGAACGTCAGTTCCACGACCCCGGCATTTTTGTTCACTTATCGGCTAGAAAAGACAAGCGATTCGACTCGTATGTCTTTGCTGTGGTTAGGATTTGCATAATTGAACCAAGCACGACAGTGTCGATGTATCTGTTTGCCGATTACATCAACTGTAGGTCCTACCACTGATGCAAAAGTGTCCCCCACAGACTCACAAGCCCCACAAAAAATGCACGCAAATGTGTGCAGGCAGTTACTCGTGACACATTATCGTTCTTCCATTTCGTCCCCAAATTACCGCACAACGTTTTACAAATAAATCTTTTTTAGGGCAGTTCGTTCTCAACGAAAACTGATTTATTTATTCGCCTGCCTACAGCAGGATCGTAAAAATACGGATCCTAGCAAACATGCTGCAGTTTTCGCATCACGAGAGCAGCAATAGTTATATGGCATATTGACTGCAACAAGGACTGTGACCGCTAGTTACGATCTCTGCTTCCCCTGTTTGACTAATAAACGTTTTATTGCAGCCTGGTACGTCTGCAAGGTAATTATTAGATGCCAAGCGGTGATATGTTACTCGAACGAGGCATTTCAAATACAAATGATGCTGGGGTGGCGGAGTTGGGGATGCGTTAGACACGAGCACGAGGAAATTCCGCGAATGTAAACCAGTAGTAGTTTGATGGCGTAGGTCCGATTTCCAGTGACCTCGCGTTAATAAAACAAAAAAAACCCAAGACTTACAAACTCTGTCTCTAGCACCTTGTTTAAAATAACATTTTTTGTGAGAATGCATTTAATATAATGTTGCATTTTGAGGCCTCGTTATTCGTTTTTCGTCTATTAATATGATTCATTAAGCCTATGAGGAACATAAATACGATGGTAAACTCTGTGAGTTAATGTCAGACCAACGTTTTTTCCTATCAGTTCGCTGTTAATGCTGTCTTGTCAAAGCACATGACATACATTTTGCTGTTGTTGATATTTTACTAATTGCTCAAATATTTGATTTAATGTCGGTGCAAGCTATGTGTGTAATAAAATCCGGTCGTTAGTCTAGCCTGTGGTCGCAAACTATGTCAATCGGAAAACGGCGGTGTCTAGTTTGTAAAACCTGTCTTGCATACGGTTACTAAGTTAATAATTAAATTTTGATAATTTTTAATAATTTGAATTTCATGTTCATATAGAATTGATAAGCTTTGGGAAGATTTACGAGCTATTTTAAAGAAACTATGATATGTATTTTATGTAACGGGCTATACAGAAGTTGGTTAATGTGGATATATTGATGATGAAACCAATGGGACATCGTATAGTTATGGAACATGATGTGGCTATTTACAGTAAAACGAATAGCTGCATTGATGTCGATCCAATATTTTCTATTTTGCTGGGTCACCATTTTACTGCCAACGAGTCCGTAAGATATGCAATAAGTACTCTGAAGAGTGTGGCAAACCCAAAAGAGTACATATATCGAGCAATGCGGAAGCATATTGGCTTATAAATACCGGGGGTTGGAAGCGGAAGAGTCCAAAAACGGGTAAGATGCAACAAGAGAGTATTTGTCAACCCATAATGATATTTCAGATGAAGCATCAGATAAACAGCAGTCGTAACATTAATTTTGATGACTATTATACAAAGTTTTGACTGCTTCTCTTGATACATGCGTATGTCAATGCAAGGTAAGCAGTGTCATTATTGCCATATATTTATTTTGCATATTGCAGCAATGAACGGTTTTCTACGACTCACCCCTCCCAAGCGACCTCGTATGATATTTCGGAATCAAATGACAGTTTATATAAGGTAAACGCTGGCACAAACAGTGTTAACATTGTTGCAGCAATGTTGAAATCCATTATCAAAGAATTACCCATCTCTTAAAAGAATTTATTTCTCGCACAAAGCGCACAATTTGGATTACTTAGTCACATGTCAAATCAAATACCGTTTTGCAACGCATGATATGTCTCTACGAGTCATTAACAAGAAGCACGATATCACACTGTTATATATCGAATGATAACAGGGCAACATTTAACTTGCAGTTAAAGGTTATAGGACCATCGGAATTCGGTAAATGGAAACCTATTGATCATAGAACAAGGGTTTAATGGGAGTAGGTTTAAGCTTTGTGAGGCTGAAAAAAGTAATTGTATTTTAATCTTCCACGGAGAGACGTTAAGGAGAATATATGTCGTTTAAATATCGCCCAGTTGCATCCACGTCACTGAGGATGCAATTAACCACATGATATTGGAATGTACAAAACAAAATTGCATATAAGATGCCAATATCGATCCATATTCCTGGTGATTGAATAATGATGAACAATTAAAACCGCTGTTGCTGGAAGTTCTACATCAAAACTTGTTATTACGTTTTATATTCGTATGTGTTAGTACTATGGTTTAACATAATTGGCCGTGCACAAACGTCAATTGCCACACCATTTGTGCAGAAATAAAACGATGCTTAACATGGATATGGTCAATAATGAAATGTACTGCCCATACCATCAAGGGACCGATTATATTATTAGTAATATGTGAGCTTTGCTCCCTCAACACATAAGGAACCCAAAGTCTTTCTAATGTAACACAACGCATCTATTACATTAGATATTGTCGCTGTTGTTTTACATCGAACCCACGGTAGTTGATCTGAGTCACGCAAAACTACATGGGCTTTTCTGTATCGTTTGGCGAATCGAAACAATACTGTTCAGCTCAGATGACGAGTATCATTCATTAACCGTTTCATGCCATGAACTAGGAACAGGGTAAGCAGGCATGCCCTGTCAGGGAATAAGTCCTTTTGCTAAATATCCCGGGGTAGCTGCCCCCATATTGCACCTAATTGCGCGGTTTGTTTGAGTCAAATGTTCGTTCCAAGTATTGCAAACAATCGCTATTGCGTTCGAAAATGCTTAATGAAGACGACATTCATGAGTAAGAGGGATTGTAGCTATTTATGTCTATGCTTTTGTGGTAAGTTACGACAGGCTGTAATTGTGCCACCGATAGTTTGGTAGTTTATATGACCCTGGCCAAACATTCCTGTCACAATAAAGAATAGCTTAACAGCATACCTCTTTGTTTTGTAATTGAACAATTTACCTAATCGACATTAATTCCGTCAGCACATTTCAATGTCGATCGTGTATACAATGCAGCACAATTACCGTCCAGTCAAGTCTCCGTGTAATCATTCTACATAGATCGACTTCTAAGACAAAAGCCATTCAATAGACCATTTCCCGGTGACCCGGAAGTAGTTCTTTTCGTACCCCGTCTTGTTGCTACGTGAAACAAGCTTGTCCCTAGCAACGCTGTATGAACAGTTTGTAGCGTATCGTAAATTGTTGTTTGAATCTGTTTTTGCCTTATAATAAACGATCATATCAAACCAAAATGCCAACAAAACATTGTTGCTGGGGAAGGTGCAACTCAGACAGCCGATATAAAGACAAATTGTCAAGGAAAGTAATTTCCTTGACCATGTACAAAAAGGAGATGATATCATGGCAGACAGAGGCTTTGTAATACGTGACCTTCTAGCTCTCAAAGGTGCGACTCTCAACATTCCCCCTTTTGCCCATGGGAAACAGCTCAGCAAGCCAGCAGTAATACGGACCCGTCGTATTGCTTCTCTCAGGATTCATGTTGAACGTGCAATAGGAAGATTGAAGACCTTCAATATTTTGTCTGGTGTCATACCACTAAAACAGCATCGCATTATGGATGATTGTTTAGTTGTTTGCAGTGCTTTGGCTAATATGGACACCAAGCTTGTCAAGTAGAATGAATATTGTTTTGAGCATAACAATTGTACATTTTGAATATCATTTGTCATATGTGTTCACTCAAAGGTTGTTAGCCATGCTATACTCTACATTGTTTTCTGGTTACTTAGCTGACTGGTCAGTAAAGGTCCAATTTTGATATCTTAATATTCATAACATAAATTGCTTGAGCTGGTTAATGTATGTTCTCTGGATTGATTATATAATAAATGATGATAAACACACTTCTATTGCAGTTAACCGAGTACCATTTATTTATATACATTATGGCTAGTACGACAGGAACATGAAAAGAAATATTATAAATTTAAACAAACTATACATCAAAACATTTATCCACAGAAAAAACAAGAACACTATTGCTGTGCCAACTTTATAATTTCTTGAAACAGAAATGATGAAAAAAAAAGTGACATATTGCAGGCAATTTCTTCAAACTTTTCTTTATCAAAGGGTACATTGATGATGTGGATTCCTGTCATTGTGTACAACACAAAGTCACAATTATGCAAACCGTAAATGCCCATCTGTCCCTGTACTTGTGTGAAGTAAGCACTGTTGTGCTTGAGTTGAAGAACCCCACCTTCACTTTCAACACACCCTTTTTCCATGGCTGCCAATCGCGGATGTTTTTTCCTCATTGCGTATGGGCACTTGATCTCAAGAAGTCTTTTGGGATGACATGAACAAGTCACAATGCCATCAGCAGAACACGCCATATAGGGTCTGTCTGAAGACACAAGAAGTCCTGCTGTATCAACTTTAAGGTGCTTGTGCATCTTTCTACTGACTGTGGCGTATAACGAACGGGCACACTTCTCCTTCTTGCGACCCCATTCGAGAGATGGCGTAGTAACTTGTGCATTGTCCCCCATTATTTTGGCAATGAGAACAGATGGATCAGTGTCTGGTTGGTTCACGATGGTGTGCATCCTGGTGCACACCTGGTGGAACACTGAGGCTGTTATTCTTCCTCGCCTCATTGCATGCCAGGCAGAGTTTTCAGCTTGCCCTTCAGTGTCCGAAGCAATGAGTTGAATCTCAGCGGGGGTGTATTTGAAAAATCTGACGAAATCATCTGCAGTGCAGGTAACTCCTGGTATGGCTTGAGCAGACTCAATTATCTGCCCAACAAACTCCTTAGCTCTAGCCAGCACACCCAGTGAGAGGCATGTGGGCTCTGGCGCTGGAGACTCAGACATGTGCTTACTTGGGTCCTCCAGTATTTCGAGGACTTGAGCGCGAGGGCCGATCTGTTCAACAGAAAGAATCAATAAAGTTACTAAATTCTGGTTGCATATATACAATTCTGCAGTTATTTATTCTGTACAATCAGTTCTAAACAAATAAAACTTTATGCAATTTTTTTCCCTATATGTGCAGTCAACTGAAGCATTAAATCCATACCTGTCTATTTTGGTGTGCCAGGCCCTGTGGCTGGTCTTCTGAGGCAGGCAACCTGTCACTTGGGTGACGAGGGTCAAAGTCATCAACTTTTTGACCAAGCGGTGATTCGAGGGTGGTTCTATACCTAGAACAGATACAAAAATGATAGTAGGAATTATTCATAGTCTTTAATCCTAACTTACAACTTTAGCTTGGGATAAATACAGCTAATGTTGTCTCAAATGAACCAAAATATTTGTCTCACCTCACATTTCGAATCGTCATATCCTGTACTGGCACAGGATGGTCATGCTGTCTTGAATGTCTTGCCCACTGGTTGGCCCCATCAGTACAAGATTTCCTTTCGAAGGATTCAACTTCATATAGCATGGCAGACACGTGACGGTATGCTCCATCAGCCTTATGAAACAAACAATGAAGTGAAAAATATAACATATTGAAATCAGGGACGAGAGGGGTAAAACACACATATTGCTATTCCCCATTTAACATGGCAAAATAATTTGCAGCACTTTTATGATACATTATCTAGCACAGCACTCACAATATACCCTACACTATTTGGACTACAAAAGATGCTGATTATGGGGCTGTTAGACCATGTTTATGGATGGAGCTTCAGGCTATTTTAATGTTTAGAATATTATCTTGAGTAAGATATTTATAATGCATCAGGTGCAAACTGAAACAGTAATTAATTTCAACTCACCCTCCCTGGCATTCACAGAAGGCTGTGAGGACTTCGCCCAGCTCACAGTCAATAGCAATCCAGGCTTGGTATGAGTCAGTCTTTAGGTAGGTTTTGTCCTTGCATGTTGGCTTTACTCGGCCACGAGCAACACAACACACCCTTCCCTCTCGGCTGGTCACCTGGCAAAACTCTAGCTGGAGCACATGACCATCGGCAAAAAGTCTGTAGTCTTCGAAAGACTTGTAGCTTTTGACTTTTCTCTTGTCGAAATCAGAGCGCGATGCTATTAAATAGTTAAAAATGTCGTAGAGAGTAATCTCCGGAACCACAGAAAAGTCAGTGGAGAACTGCAAACTAGCATCCGAGCACGGGGGCAATCCAAATTTTTCCAAACGGTCGTCGGGCTTCTCACTAACATGACTGAAGTCAGGATCACAGGGCAAATTAAGTCCATTTGCACACTCCGCAAGTTTAACTAGAGCTTGACGCCGGTAATCCGTCGTGGTAACTCCTCTATCCTTCAAAAAATTCCGCAGTTGATCAACTTTCCAACACGAGAAATCTGTTTTGTCCGACATTGTCGTGTACATGAGCCTCTTTGTTTGTACCCAGGCCACGCCCCTCGTTACGCCAGGTGCGCTGTTGCGCATGCGTGCATGCTTAATAGGGGTTACCGGGAAATAGACTAATCTGACCTAGACGAAAATTGACATGCAGTGCCTACAAAATATATTTCAAAACATAATATCACACTATTACCAAGCAAAATTGGTAATTCTAATATATGTGATATCCATAATGTTACAAGAAAAAGGCGTCCATTTCAACTTGTGGCATAGTGACAATCTCGTTAATATCAGGCGCTGATCATTCCTATATCGATAACTACAACAATAGATGTAGAACACCGTCGCCGTAGTATGCAGCTAGTTAAATATGCGCCTCTTATGGTCAACCTAATCTGTTGGTATGCAAACAGCATGTATATTTTCATATCGGTTATGCTCTGTAAAGCTGCCAAATATGCAAAATAAGACTCAACTGTTCGCCTTTGCAGATTAGCAATTCGATCTAAAAATGCTGGCAACTATAAATTTTTTCAAATTCTTGATCGCGTTGGATATTAGTAACATCGTCTCTGAGTCACTGATTGATTCGATAGACTTGATATGTAGCAAGATTTGCAATCGCACATATTCGGATAAGCATGCATATATTGGCTGTTTATAATGAGGTTAGTCCATCTGATATAATTTACAATTGCAAATTATTGTTCATCACTCAACTGCCCGTCTGGAACATATTTGGGCAATTATCGATTTATTCGATCTATGCAATTAACTTCACAGCATTAACCCGTTTTGAATGTACTAGTTTAATCAATACATGAGACAAGCCTCAAGCAGCCTTATTCTTTTAATGTTGCCTTCCCATATTATAGGCACACATAATAGTATCAGACTTGTCCGTGGTATAATGGGCCTATTATATATCGTTGCGATTGCTCGATGCACAATTTGATATATTTTATCTTGTCACTCCCGCTGACATTGCTGCTTCGTCATTCTCTTTCAATCATGGGTCTTTAACGGACAAAAAGGAAACGTAGAGACCACAGAGAAGGGTACATATTATGCATATAGCATGGTCACCCTGTTAACGACTATTTCTATAACCAATTAAGATATTCATTTCCATCTACCTCAAGGTATTACCATTTTAAAAAAACTATACATTGAATGAGACTCCTTGGCCCCATTATTTTCAGGCAGTTGCTCACATGTTGGCTATACAATTATCAAAATCGCTGCTTACCGCCACGAGCACGCTGTTGTGCCGGACAAAAAGGGAACGCTTGAGGCTTGCATATTTAAATATTCCTGCGTTTTACCAACAATATTATTCTCATAGTGATGATGATGTACATGCATTATTGTGGCGTTTTGCTGCAGCCACCTCTCCGAACAGTACTATACGTTTAAATAGATTTGCTTTTATCGTAAAATAATATTATGAACACAGCAAAAGCAGAACGGGTGGAGCGACACTCTAGAAATTCAGCAAAACGCCCCTTTTTGGTTACTGCGGATAATGTGGTTTATTATAAGTGCACTTTCTGTCGGATGCTATGCACTAAAAACAGCTTTTGCTTTTCTTCTAATTGATTATTTTACTTTATGTCCGACAGTATAATATTGAATAATACATTATCTATCATACCTTATGTATCAGATGCTTTGGATGATTTCATCCTTCCACAAATAATCATGGTGAACCTGAGAAGCAATACAAAAACATAACTACCAGCATATTATATTATTAGCACAACTCGCACTGTGTGGCAAGATTTAGTTTAATTGTCAAATGGCATCGACACGTTTGTGCTGTGTCGACGTTCTTAACATAGGAGTCATATGGCTCCCGTCAGCTACCTGTCGGAAACAAGTTTTGATTTATATAGCCGGGCTACTCAAAGCACAAATGTATATATATATTTATATATATATATGTAAATATATAAATATATATATATATATATATAGAGAGAGAGAGAGAGAGAGAGAGAGAGAGAGAGAGAGAGAGAGAGAGAGAAGAGAGAGAAAGAGAGAGAGAGAGAGAGAGAGAGAGAGAGAGAGAGAGAGAGAGAGAGAGAGAGAGAGAGAGAGAGAGAGAGAGAGAGAGAGAGAGAGAGAGAGAGAGAGAGAAAGAGAGACGGTGAAGCTTCTATTTTACTGGAACGGTATAGCACACAATATTGCAGATTATTTCATTCTATCATGGTATGCCGTGACCTGGTAACTTCCAACTCTCTCCATAGAAAGTAATTCAGTCATCCTATAAACGACCAATTATTCTATTTCTATACAATCTTTTAAAACTCATTTTGCGCCCAATGGATGCGTCAAACACATCCAGTGATACCGCGACAATGATTTGCTCGCTTGCTTTCTCTACTGTAGATGGGTTTCATCCCGGCGATCAAGTATAAATAATCGGTTTCGCCAAAGGATCTGGCCTTTCTAGTAAGTGCACATAGTTTAGATTTAAATGAAATGTGTCAAGTGCGCGAAGTTTGCTCTTTTGATCCCTGGCGAGATTAATTGTTATTTATAAATTCCAACTGGAATTTGATCGGCATCGCAGTGTTGTATCAGCCATTTGATGGTCATATGTAGGAGAGCAATGCGGTCGAAAAGGCAACAACATTCCGAATTATGTCACAGAGCTTGTCACCACCACTTGATTGGGAAAGATGGTTCAAGCAACACTTCAAAGTGAAATCAATGCTAACGAGGATTGCTTTGGAAATGGATGCCGTTATGTATTCGACAGGTTGACATTTACGTGGATGAATAGCATTATAGTTAAGTGAGCGATTTCCTTGAGTTGTGTTATTGGATATTGACCCGCAGACAAGAATTCTGGCAAATAATATGGACAGCCGGCCTCCGAACTATATAAGAACAGCTTCGACAGCGTATATCTCTTTATTCAATGGTTCTGACAATGATGTGGTCTGCTCTGTTGTGTCATCACTACCCAATATATATTGACAGCTACACAGCAATAACGTGCGCAGAGTGACGCAGCTCCGATGTTAGTACTTTTCACGATGTACTATAGAGCATTGTTAAATTATATGAAAGGGTTTTTATAATACATAATGAATCATTAAGACGTTGGAAAGAAATTACTTGAAAGGTTTTACATTTGTGTTTCTGTCGAATTAGAATGTCTAAGACATAGTGTAAAAACTATGACTTACAGATTATGAATAACTGTGGAAACATGTGTTGTACGAAATTACAAACGAAACATAATACCCTCAATAGAAACAAACCAATTCCCGAACCGTGTTTTTCTTAATGGAATCTTTCATTTACAAGTGAATGATTACTGATCTCAAAATAGGGTATGAATCACTGTCAAAAGATAGCCCTAAGCAGATAAATTCTAAGCGTGTGGCAAGAAGACGGAAAATGGAAAAATGTCACCAGGTGCCGATTGCCTGGATCAGGATATTCAAGCCACTCGTCTTGGCGAAATGCGGGCCAAAGGGGTGTGTTACAGATATGACCCTAACGAGGACCACTAAGATCCCGTTATGCACTGACACGTAGCAAAAGCGGGCAAGCCGGTTGCTCTCTGTCAGTCGTCTTTCACGACAGTGGTGCTTGTTCTACCGCTCGACCCACAACTGTATGTGTCATACAGAAGATGCTTGAGAATTCCACATTCGTAATATGAGTCTTGGGAATAGAGTAATTGATTACCATGAAATATGCCCATTACGCGCGTTTTTTGAACAGAAGTCTGAAAATGACCAGCAGGGCTTATACTTGTGGCGGCAAAATGCGCAGATATTGTGCAGCCACAAATATGCCCATTGTTTAACATGGTAAATACAGCCAATGTTGGCGCAAATCTGATGGCTACGCAATTTAATATCATGCGGTTCAAATGACTAATGGTCACAAAGCCTTTTTTTACATTGGTAAGTTTGCACGCTGATCTGGAAGCAGGGTTAGCCAGCATGCCCAGATGCAGATTGCGCTGGAAGATCCATTTGTCGTATCCCCCAAGGTATCAATTCCCTTATTGCAATGGATGTCGCCGTTTGTTTCGGGCGAATGGTCTTTCCGGTATATCGGGTATAATCGCAATGGCGATCAGAATTCGGAATTGGTAATATGACTTGGTTAACAACAGCATTCAGGAGTTGAGAGGTCTTGTAGCTAACTTTGTCTCTGTTTTTGTGGTCAGTAACGACCGACAGCAATTTCACCACCGATAGTTTGGCTGTTTATAATACCTTGCTCAGCATTCAAACCGCAATAAAGAGCGTCCTAACGGCATACTTGTCTAATCGGAATCGAACAATTTACCTATACCGGCGTCAGTGCAGTTATAACGTCTCTAGGATCAATAGCATTTGAGACGAAGGACCATTCAAATCCAAATGACAATGCCTGGCATTAAGCCACCACAAGCGAGTTCACCGCTGTTGTCGCAATTATCATTTATCATCATGAGAAACCATCAAGATCGAAGCGATCACCATCAGTTAGTATTTTCTGTCAACCAAGCACATAGTTTATGACTCTAACATAAGACTCTGTATGATATGGAGAGCAAGCGAATGCATTATTACCCAAAATATCATAACACAGTGAAATGTTTGTATCAACGTACATCTTCAATATAGATAAGTATGCGATAATGGCAGTGCTTCTTAAACACTCGACCTCGAGTTTGATTTCCGAAGTTGCATTTTTCGGCGATTTTGTGCATTGTTTATTTGGTTTCCATTATTGTGTACTTGCTACATTGTTTATAATCATTACATGTTATTGGGAACACCAAATCATTAATCATTAATCGATTAAGGCCCACTGAAAACCGCCTCCGAACTTTGTTTACAAAATTATTCAAATGGCTATCGAACTGAACCAGTAAGTACGCATGCGCATTCCGTATCCGGGTATCATTGCACCAACTCCACCCGTTTTCTGCTTCGGATGTATTTTAGAGTTTTCCCTGTGCCATATTTTGGTTATAATTTATGTCCCGTTGAAAAAAAGAAATGGATTTTTTCAATAGCTATTAACATAGCTGGGGTAACCATTGGACTTGGGATTCTGTTTGAGTGAATGACAATTATTTAATTCAAAATATATTATTCGCACTTGATGAGTATTTTACAAACGGCTGCAAGACCGCGTACTGCAGTTCTCTACACATACTCGACACTGATAATCTGGGCTTTTATATTGTTTGCTGGATGATATAAGTTTGCCAGGCTTTAGCTACTGTCACTACTTTGTTAAATCAATCATAGTTATGTCAGCAAAGTAACGATAACACAAATGGTATTTGGTTGATGCGTATTCAAACTGAATTGATTTTGTTACCTCGTACCGATGGTTTTTGATAGAAAAACATGTGCGGCTTCACACACATAATGGTGCGATTATTGGGAGCTTGCGACGTCAGTATGCTCTTCAATGTATTTGCATCATATATTACTTCCGTAGAGGTAATAATATCGACAGTCGGTTACTCAAGAAATATTTAGGCAAAACGAGTACGCATTATTTTGTACAGCGCTTTAACTCAGATCAAATATGCAGTATTATCAGAATTCGTAACGATAATTAACATGACGTAACCTTTCGAGGCCCTTGCATAAATTGCACGTATGTCGATAATTTTTCCTTCGATAACTCCACATTGTTTTGCCCTATCCATTTTTGTTCAGGCTTGCAAGATATTCAACGCAAACGTGAATGCATCAACAACAAGGCCCAGTTTACCTCGTCGTCGATAGCACTGAATTAATGCGTCAGTTACTTGCGTAGGCTGTTAGCGGGTATGCTTCAGTACAAAATGAAATAAAGCGTTTACCTCAGAATAGGTAATGGACATCAACGGCGAAAGCTGAGCTGAAAGCTTGTTAAGTTGTCAAAGACACATATATCCAATTGTGCACCGAATCGCAACGATATAAGATAGGCCCATACTACCACGGACAAGTCTTAAACCATTACATGTGCCTATTTGATGTAGAACCAATAATACGGGAAGGCAACATTAGATAATAAGGCTGCTGGAGGCTTGTCTCATGTATTGATTAAATTAATACATTCAAAACAGGATAATGCGAGGTAAACTGGGCCTGTTTGGTGATGCATTCACGTGTGCGTTGAGTATTGACACACTGGAACATACATACCTGGTTGGTTGGTGATATCGCTATATGCTGTCCTGTTACAGTGCTCTCTAACGCGCGTTAAATTATACGTGCCTACATGGATTGAAGATATATTGAAGTTATATTGGTAATTAAATGTTGCGTGATTGGTTATCAATTGGCACATAGACCTTGAGAATCGCAACTTTCGATCACAGCAGCGCCATGTTGCTCCAAATTAATCAAGGCGCTAAGAAGACATAGATGCAAACGTTTCCAACTTTCCCTGGTTTTAATCAACAGCCATTGACGGAATCTCACACGGAAACTTGCTGATAAACATTGCAGGACATCAACATGGATTCCAGCAGGGCTATAAAGTATTACTCAGCAACATTTGTGAGCAGCAGTGAATGGGTTATATATTTGAGTTATACCCATGAACGCTGTGGACGAGACTTGTATCAAACGTTGCTAGCCAGTGAAAGTGTATTTGCACAGACGTCGAAGCTTGAGTCATAGGGTGTGCATTGCTGAGTATGCATGGAATTAAACTTAGCTGGCAATAAGCACATGCAAACAAAAGTTGATAAGTTACATACATGCACCACAGAATGGCCTATCTTAAGTACAACTTTACTTAAATTATTGACTTGGCTGAATTAATCCATCAAATTGTTTTGCTACAGTTAAGATATATTTTGACAGGAGTCTAGTATAACATTGATCTTTTAACCTTTTGTAAGCAGATGGTTTTGACAAATCGACAATTCAAACATAAGCTAACATTACTAGCTATATCCTGCTAAGGCTATACCTATGGCGTATTATGCTGGTCATTCATAATTCAAACAGTATAGTTATTTTAACGAGAATCGTTCACCTTGTGCGCAAACTATGGTTCATTATTGTGTATTTTGCATTAGTCACCATCTAAACATACGACCAATGGGCATCTGGGTTTTGATATTCAATCATGAGGTCTTACAGTAATTATATATTAAGAGAACGAAACACAATGTCATCGACATGTACCAAGAACTTTATATATATCGAAACACCGCAGTTAATTGCATCCAGGGTGAAGTGGATGGAACTGGACGATATTTTAAACGACATAAATTCTCCTTAACGTTTCTCCGCGGAAGATTAAAATACAGTTACTATTTTACAGCTTCACATAGCTTATACATACTCCCATTAAACCTTTGGTCTATGATCAATATGTTTCCATTTACCGAATTCGGATGGTCCTATATAACATAAAAATACCTATGGCGTATTATGACTTTCCTTTATCTGCATTCGTATGGCTTGATGAAATCCCCCCATTCAGGTTTAAGTTAAATGTTGGCCGCATTGGTTCCTGTTATCATTCGATATATGACAGTGTGATATTGGGCGCTCTTGTTAATGCCTCTTAGAGACATATCGTGTGATGTAAAGCGGTATTTGAGTTGACATGTGACTTTGTAGTCCAAAATGTGCGCTTGATATGAAAAATTTATTCTTCTAGGTGTGGGTCATTCTTTGATAATATATTTCAACATTTCTGCAACATTGTTTACATTTCACTGCTTGGCACTGTTTGTGCCAGCATTTACTATATATAAAATGTCAATTGATTCAGAAATGTTCTTATGGGGTTGCGCGGAAGGGGTTGGGTTGAAGGAAACCGTTCAGTGTTGCAACATATAAAATAAAGATATGGCAATAACGAAACTGCTTACCTTTCATTGACATAAGAATGTATCAAGAGAAGCAGTCAAAGCTTTGTATAATAGTTATTGTAGGCAACATGCTTCCGCATGGTCGATATATGTATTCTTGTGGCTTTGCCACACTCTTCTAGAGTACTTATTGCATATCTGACGGACTCGTAAGCAGTAAAATAGTGAACAAGTAAAATAGTATATATTGGATCGACATCAATGTATGTCATCGTTTTACTGTAAACAGCCACATACATATTCCATAACTATACGATGTCCCATCATCAATATATCCACATTAGCCAACTCCTGTATAGCCCGTCACATGAAATACTTTTCATAGTTTCTTTAAAATAGCTCGTAAAGCATATCAATTCCGTATAAACATGAAATTCAAATTGTTTGAATTATTTATTCAAAACAATGAAGGTTTAATTTAAAACCGCAGTTTAACGATTGACATAGTGTGCGGCCATGCAATGAACAGATAGCATGCACCCACATCAAATAAAATATTTGTGCCATTAGTAAAATATCAACAACAACACAATTTATGTCATGTGCACCAACAGTGAACAGATAGGAAAAAACGTTAGTCCGACAATGACTCACAGAGTTTACCATCGTATTTATGTATCTCTTTTTACGTTCTCCGCCGGCAAGTCTTACCCTGTATCGGCATTTAATTGGTGTATTTGTCCGTTCATGCTATCATAGAATTCTGTTACACGATGTTTTCTGTGTATGCTCTTAATTGGCTTATATGAGCGAATTAGAAAACAAAACAGGCACCTTGTCTGTTATTAGAGAACATATGGCTTTGAAGATATTATCCGTTGGGCCGACGTCTGATCACATACATTAGAATATCCGAGACACGCAAATATCTCTTGACGTCTGTTAAATTGAATCTCAAAAGGACAATACTGGCTAACATATGTAGGTGTTATCGTAGGGACAGCAGCCCAAGGAAGTAAAAAACATTAGTCATTTAATGGGACACAGAGAAATCACTAGGTAGAGTAATGAAAAACTATACCAACTTGTTACTGAATGTATCTTGGATGCGCTAGTTTAGTGGATGCTGCATATTAAATTCCTCATAGGCTTTATGCATCATATTAGTAGACGAAAACCAATAACGAGGCCACGAAATGCGAGATTATATTAAATGCATTCTCGCAAAAAAAGCTAGTAGTTTTACGATCCTAGTGTGTTGCACACGGGGTATGAGAAGAAATGACACAGGTGATTAAATAAAGCTTTTTTCGTTGCGAACGAAATGCCCTGACAAAGATTTCTTCGCAAAACGTTGTGTGGTAATTTGGGGACGAAATGGAAGAACGATAATGTGTCACGAGTAACTGCCTGCACACATTTGCGTGCATTTTTTGCGGGGCTTGTGAGTCTGTGGGGGGCACTTTTGCATCGGTGGTAGGACCTACAGTTGATGTATTTGGCAAACAGATACATCGACACTGTCATGCTTGGTTCAATTATGCAAATCCTAACCACAGCAAATGCTTGGGTCGTGGAGATGACATCCTTGCGGCCGACTCAAACTGTCAAGAGCAGCTGTGTCATATCAACCCGACTCACCAACCAAATGCATTATCATCAAAAGGGCATCTATACAATGATAAAAGTTATTTTAGACAGGGTTTAAGAGACAGGGTTTGCAAGCATCGGGTCTTTGTTGTTGCACTTAAATGATGCCATCGGAAACTAAACTAGACATATGCCCTTTACCTACAATTGGTTTAAATTCGCGAAAGTCTTACGTGCACATGTCAGACGATTCCCCTACTCCCCCACCCCAATTCACCGCTTTTGTTATCATCAGCTTAATGGGGATTATTCGATCTGGTTTGCTTAGCAAATGGGAAATTCGAATGATGTGGCCTATCATCGCTAAGTGGGATCACTCTAACCCTCAGTGTAGAGATTTCGAAAATGAGTATAACACGTCCATCATCAGGTGGCGCTACCACAACGTCGTCAGCTTCATCGGGTTTGTATGGGTGTGTATGTATCGTATCCGGCCCAACAAAGGTAAACAGCGAAACATTTCAACCCTGATTGTCTGGGTATCTACAACGCAGTGCGGCATGGTTTCAAATGAGAACCAGTAACTTAAAGAATGAGATTGAAATGTACAAAATACCCGTGTCGTGCCAGCTAACATTATGGTAGTCAATCCAAAAACGCGTTGAACTTTCAATTCTATTCGATTAGGCTTGCTGATGTTTTGCATGTATAACTCATAATAGCCACATTAACATCCGACCCTTCCAAAGTTAGCCTTTTTCCCATGAACTTTTGAATTTTTCGAAACTATAAGAGGCGATATCCGCATGGATAACAACACAACGAAATACGTGTGGAATTATTTCAGCAAAATAACAATGCATTAAGAAGGTGGCATTCAAAATTTAATAACGCAATGTACTCGGCAACATGTACAACCCGGACACACTAAGATCCGATGTAAAATCGACTGCAATCAGGCTTAATATATTCGATCATTCTGCAAATATATTTAACCTTACCTCACTACTACGCAGTCCATCATTACCGTTGTTAAGACTCCTAGCCTATCAAAAATCTGTAATCAGTGCCATTCTACAAGTTTCTATCATTTTGGGAAAGCTCATGTTTGTTTTGGGGCATGACTGGTGGTAATTACTGAACAAATATGAAATGTTATATTTTCTCATTTAGATTACATCCGGTATATCTGCATTAATAGTAAATAGCATTGTAAGTCATTCCCTCGAGTAGGCCTCACAGTGCCTACCCTTTGGATAGCTCATTCATTTTATAATTCCTCGCTGGTATTATGGATACGTATATAGTTTCATTAGAATGATTCACGATCGCTTATCCAGTTACTGTCCATTGGGTTGCATATTAATCATCAGTATTTGCATTGCTGAAGTATTATTTACGGCTGTGGTGATTGCTAATTCTGCAAAGTAGATGAATGCTCAGACAGGCTATGCCAGTTTAACTGGCTCGTTGTTGCAATCGTAGTCGGCGAAGTATCACTCCGGCTAAGTATAATCCTTTATCATCGTTCATATATACAAATAACTACAGTCTGAAATATTCCAGATCGTATATAATAATTATATAAACGCAACATGCTATCGTAGGATATCTGTAGGCATACGTTCTGTATGCTTAAAATATTCTTGTATATCAATATATATATAAAATATATATATATATATATATATAGGGATAGGGAATAGATATAGATATCTAGATAAGAGAAATAGAGATATATATATATATATATATATATATATATCGAGATATATATATATATATATATATATATATATATATATATATATATCTTGTTATATCAATATATATATATATATATATATATATATATATATATATATATATATATATATATAAATATATATATATATATCTATCTCTCTCTCTATATATATATCTATATATCTCTATATCTCCTCTTCTATCTCTAATCTCTATATCTCTATCTCTCTCTATCTATCTCTCTCTCTCCCTGCTTATTGAGCCTGTCTACTGGTCTAATGTATTACCTACTTGAATCCTTCGTCAATGTTTAAACATATTCTAATCATGCGTTGTGATCTGGTGCAAAGGGGCTGTACCTATTTTCATGAACCCTAACCTGTCTGCCCACTTCGAAGTATCTGTTAGTCCTGTCGTGTGGTACATGAATGTCTGGTTTTTATTCGTTTATGTTACATCATGAAATCACGTACAGCTTTCGCTATCGGGGAACACGTGCTTATTTATTACAGCCTATATTGTGCCCGGTCACCACATGACGACAAAGCACAGGTATAAAATTTATAGTATGCTGAAACGAGCATGTTGGATTTGTCGTTCTTGTACAGACGTAAGCTATCATTTTCTGGATGTATCTAAATCCTAATCGTATGCGATTTTATCATATGTGATGCAATAGCCTGATAGACAGAGACATATTAAAACTGTGGATACTATGATATGGATTAAGATTTTATATTCCGCTGTTGTACGCTTTGAAGGGCGCAATCCGATCTCGCCAAATGGGCGCCGTATAGCATTATTACGGATCCCATCCATCACCTTTGCAATATCAATCTTCCATTAAGGCGCTCTTTCGCGACCTTTCCATTTCAAATGCAAATTCAGAAATACTCTTAAAGAACACATTTGTGTATGCTATTAGTGTTTTCATCGCCGCCAAATGCCTGAGAGCGAAAATTGCCCGTAACGGTTGTGGCGATTTCCTGCACAAAACGCATGAAGATTAACCAATTCAGCGTGGTTGTCAGAATTGACATGCTTAGGGTAAGAAAGTCAGAAATTCGAAGTATGCCAAACCTTTTCGCCAAATGATTCACAAAGATACATCAGCAGAAAATTCAATTAATGGTGGCAGATAAAGGATCATTTGGCATTCCGAAAACAGTTACTTCCGCAGATACGTGACATTTTACACCGCAGACCTCATCCATCACAGATCCGTGATCTAAATATTGGCCAGTTACAATATTAACACTGTATGACTCAAGCTGGTTGGTTTACACTACAGAGCACACACACCACAAGTTTAATGATCAATGGCGGAAAGGACGTGCGTCGATGCATGGCTTTTAGAGTAACTCACGACCAAAGAACCATATATATGTTAAACTATATGTAAACATATTATATATCTATACAGAATTTTTATATATATATATAAGTATAAATATACATATATACATAAATATGTATATAAGTACATATACAGACACATGGTTATCCAAATATATTTATTATATACAAACACATAAATATATATATGTATATATATACATGGTTATATTTATATATATATAAATATATAAATATATTTATATATATATATATATATATATATATATATATATATATATATATTTGCATATATATCAATATACATTAGTACATTAATACATAGCTTAACAAAACTATATACATGTATATATACATGTAAATATATATTTATGCATATATATATTCATCTATATACATATATATATATATATATATATATATACATATATATACATATATATAATATATACACACACATATATATAAATATATGTATGTATAATATATATACAAATATATATATATGTATATATAATTAGATATATATATATATATAATATGCATATATATATATATATGTATATATATATATATATAAATATATATATACATATGTATACAACATATGTTTATATATGCATGTATATATATATATGTACATATACAAACATAAATAAATATATATATATTACATACACACATATATATAAATATGGACATGCATATATATATGTATAAATATACATATGTATATGCATACATTTATATATCTATAAATAGTTACGTGTATATATACATATATACATCTATATATATACATAAATGAATATATATATAAATAGATATAAATATGTATATGCATATATACATATATATATCCGTAAATATTTATATATATATTTATATATATTTATGTATATATAAATTTATATATATATATATATATGTATATATATGCATGTATATATATATGCATATATATATATATATACATGTATATATATATTTATAAATACCTGTATATCTAGATATATATGTATATATATACATATATATATATATTCATATATATATCTATGTTAGGTATATATATATATATATATATATATGGATATATTCATATATATATATGTATATAAAATATTTTTATATAATTATATATATATATATTTATATATATTTATTATATACACACATAGATATATATATATATATATACATTTATATAATATATATAATATATATATATATTTATATATATATATATTTACATATATATCATATACATTAGTATCAATATACATATATAGTAGATTATATAATAAGATATACATATATCTAACAAAACTATATATAGAGATATACAAGTATATATACATTTTTTGCATGTATATATATACATCAATATATATATATATATATATATATATATATATATATATATATATATATACACATATATATATATACATATATACATATATACATATATATATACATATAGACATACATACACATATATAAATATATGTATAATATATACATAAATATATATGTAATATATATATATATATATTAATCAGTCGAGACCGTTATGTAAACGCGTCCGGTCGTATTTGCGTCACTTTATGAGATTGCGTCTGGACGCGATAGCGTCTTTAAAACAAGGACCGAAAAACGTGTGCCTGTATCCGCGTGTTTCTCTGCATGGAAGTAAACGACGCCGATGCGTCTAAATCTCCGGCATTACGTCACAGACTTCCGTTAGCTCGAAGCTTTGACCACTACTACTCATTCGCAGGGTTGTCGTGCGTCTTTAACATGACAGATGATACGATGAAGCAACTCTAACAACGCAAACGACCATGTCGACAGTAAATACAGAACGACGCGACATTTGTCCACTCCCTTGTGGATAGAGGGGGTGTTAGTTATAATTCTATATTAATCAGAAACCCCCTGTTTGTACTTTATGGATAGTTTGTCTCCGTGCCATGACATTTATACTATGTGCTGGCCTAAGGACTCACCGGACTATCTGGGGCACAGCAACAGAACTTGTTGCAACATATTGTCTGGAATGACGACCCATGTTGTGTTTTTAGGCAGTTTCTGTGCAGTGATCTCAATTAATGATCAACAGAGATTATCAATTTGTTACTGTCCACTCCTCCACTTGGGCTTTTAGTTTTACATTGCATTGAAATTTCTTGTTTGAATACCTTTTATGTGGTAGGATTCTTTGCATATAGCATGACCCATTGTACTACTAGGTCACATAATTTAAAGCCATGTGGGACAGTTACCATATATGATATGTCAACACTAAAAAACAAACAAAGACAAACTGCATTATTTATTGACAACTATTAAAAAACTAGTAAACATAACTTAAACACTCCAGCTAGAAACTTCTTCATGACTAGAGTGGCTAGCATTTACATGTAAGAAAAAAAAAAAACTAATACATTTGTAAGGCCCTGCTGGGTTTTTTCTTATTTTTAACAGTGGGCATATTCTTCTGAGGAGTCAGGTCTTGCACAAGAACCTGACTACATGAGAGTGACTCCATTTGTGCTGTTTTCAGGGGGAGGAAGGAAGCAGAATTATGCACTTCCTTCTGGGGTGAAGGAAACACCACTTTCCGTTTTCTCCCCCTTCCAACAGGTTCATTGGTTTTCACCAATGAAACGTTGCTATCGCTAATAGGAAGCAAAGGCCTGCGGAATAACACATTGTCCACCAGTGACTCAGTGCCCCCTATATGGGCCCTCCTTCTCTCAGGGTCCTCTAGATAACCTAGAGCCCTCAAACCCATCTTTTCTAACGCGGCCAACTTCGACCATATTGCTTTCTTGGTTCTGTCTATTGTCCGTGTGGTGCGCTGACAATCAAGCCTCTGTATTTCTCTCTCTGACAAATTTCCTCTGTTTTTAAATTGGCAACAGCCATGGCTTCTTGCTGGATCTGTGGAACAGTAAAAAGATATTAAGCTATTTTGTCATTAACATTATTTATCACACCACTGTGATTACTGGAAATGGCATCATACTAATACCTTTGTGGGGTGGGGTTTCTACTGGGATGGGTATCTCTGGTGACAGAGGCCCAGATTCTTCCTGTTCTGAACAACCACACATGAAATAATTTTTTTTTAAATCTTATATCAAGCAAGGACATTGTAGACATAATCTGTCATTATATACCTATAACATAAATGGTATAATGGAAATCACTTGTAAAACCTACCACAGTCTTCATCAGGAGTGGATGACCTGTGCAGAAGTGCTGCCTCGTCATCACTATCCTGTATATCTACTGCCGCAAAAGCATGATCCTGGTTAAAATAAGATATTGTACTGAGAATATGATTGCTTACTTATGTTGTCCCAGATTTTAGATTTTAGACCGAAGGTCTCTTCTGCAACAATAATATTTTCACGGTATTTTTCTCATGCTGTAGCTAATACACCATTAATATAAGTTTATCATTTATTAATTTATTTAGGAGACAATACCTTCAAGGTTGAAGAGATGCCAGGGGAAAAGGGAAGGAAGTTGCCATCTGCACACCATGAATCATAAAACTTGAATAATAAAACTATTCAGAATAGATCAAGCTAAACTTACAAGAAACCAAGTGATGATTTGCATTGAATTTCATCACATTATGAAATGAAACACATACTAACGGTAGATTCAGCAGGAGATATGTGCCTGTCATCATCTTCTGTTGCACATGGTGAGAATGGTTTAATTGCTATCTTCTTAAACAATGCTAGCTACCAGTGAGCTTCAATTGATTGGTAACACTGTGCACAATCAAAATGTCAACCATTTAAATATTGTTTAACCAATGTCCATGCATAGAGTTCATGTTCTCAACTGGTATGTACTTACTACCTCGTCGTCAGTGCTGACCTCCAGTGGACCCACCTGATCCCCGACAAGGACCCTCAGTTCTAAATAGTGTTTGATGTGGACCTCTTTCTTCTTTCGAAGTACATGTTTGTTATAGTACTGCATGTGGTGCTCTCTCAACTCCCCGTCTTGTAACTGGCCAATGAGTATTTCAATTTGGGTTCCTAACGTAGATATAGTCTGGTTCTGAAGAGAATTATAATGGTGTTTCTCAGACATTGTGACACAAACAGGCTGTTGGATTGTTGGGTCATTAGGTGGAGCTTGACACATAAGTGGATCCAGCACCCTGTAGTCCCTCTTGCGGTTGACTGATTCTGTGAAGTGACACAGTCCGGGATCCAATTTGGTCCCTGACATAGAGGTGAGAGAATGTTCAAAGCCACCTATGTGATCACTCTCCCTCAGCGCAATCCTCCGCTCTTCAATAGCATCAGCGAGATCAATTGTTTTTTGGTGTTGCTCCTTCTCATGGAGTCCTAGGACATCATAAAAATTGGACCTGATGGAGTCTAGTCTTTCCTTGTTCCTGATAACCTGCTGCCACAACTCATCAGTGGCTACACCCCTCCTTATCCACCGCAAAACCTCACGGTTCTCTTCATCCAGGATAAAATCAAATCCTTGGCCTGATGACAGTGACCCAGACTTTGACACAGAGGTGTTCTTGGCAACAAAATCAGCAATTTCTATCGGAAGTACTGAATCGAAAAAAGACTTGAATATTTCCAGCTCTTGGTATTTCGGGTGGTGTCTGCCGTGAAATAGTTCTTTCGTCATAATTCTTGCTGAGCGGACCAATTCATGGTTATGCCTCCTGATGCCCATTCTGAAATTGATGATGCCTTGGGAATAACGGCACACCATTTCAAACATGTAGGCATAGTTTGAGGACTTCTTACACTGTTCAGGACCAAAATGGCTGAGAAAGTCTTCAGATGTCGGCTGAACCTTGTTTGCTAATGACTCCCGAACACAGGGCAGCACTAGCTCTCTCAGGGTGGCCATGTGGAAGACTGTGAGAAGCTGCCATGTCTTATGGTTATCGTAGCATTTCGTTGCTGATTGTTGGGCAGCCTCTGTCCTCCATCCCATCCGAATAGCTAGGTCTTTCATGAACACTTCCCAGTTCATTTCCACAAAAGACTTCATGAGATTCATCTCATAGTGTCCATCCCCAACAAGTGGCACGACCCAGTCGAATTCACGTATTTGAGGAACTTCTTCAACACCTTGGTGATTTTCTGGAACATGCCGCAAAAAGTCTTCTGTTCCCAGGAACTCACAATTACAGAGTTGACAAATCATGTGCTCTTGTATTAATTTCTTCATCAGCCCAAATGGAAGCCCGTCACAGCATACAAATGCCCATTTCCGCTGTTTTCCCTCCATATCTTGTCAAGCCCAAGGATTTGCCAATATGACGCAAAATCATGGCTATGTTGTTTACTGAGTTGGGGTTTAGGAAAAACAGGATCCATGATATGGACCTTGTATGGCTTGCCCGAGTGGGAAGAAGATATGTGCCCATATCGGTCATTGAGGGATTTCTTTGCGCCAGTTGACTTCTTTACACTGTCCCCTTGAGCCATTGATTTAGTGTTAACTACATCAACCTTAACTGTGTGGACAGCTTTCACAGAGCAGAATGAAGTTGGTGGTTTAGTTCCAGTCATGCTTCTACCACAGAAAGGGCATTTTCGTTTGGAACGCGGTACATCTTTGGCACACTGGTCATTTGGGCAAATACGAACCATCCTTAACTTCTGTCTGTCTGTGGCTGCTTGGTCTATGTTGTCAACATATGGTTCTGGTCCACCACTCTTCTGGGCTAAGGTTACCTCATCAATGGCAGCATCAACAAAATGGTACAGTTTTTCATAGTGGGCTGCCTGCATGGCCTCTTGTATGTTGGCTAGACGTTGGCTGTCTGTTGTAAATTGGCTACACATGATTAGCAGCAGCATCTTCATGGCCAAATATGGTGAGCTACTTACGAGGATGTAAGTCGAATCGGCCTTGGAGGTTGGTGGTCTCTGAAAGTGGGATTGCAGCAATGTTGGTGATCACTGATACTTTCACTTTATTGTTCGGTTTGATTGTCCAAGTTTTGCCAATGATCTGCTCATTGTCAAACATGACAATGAAGTCACGCCTACAGAGGGTCAATCCACGGTCATCATTCTGGGAAGAGGAATTGCGTTCACAAAGGTTCATCGGCAACAGTTTTCGTTCAACTTCTTGATATGATGGTCGGTCATTTCCATTCAATCTGAAGGAAATGATGAGTGAGAAAAGGCATGCAGTACTATGTTATACTACACATGACTAGGGATAAATATGACCGTGATCAAAAACAGCTTAATTATTATACATAATAACTGCCACCAAACTACAAACTACTACCATGAAAAAGACCCATGAACAAAGACCAATACAATACCCAAAAAAATTTGATAACAAAATACAAGGTGTCGTTAAAAACACAGTCTCAATATTGTGGGGCATAGTTTCTGGCATCATTTTTCATCTTTTTTAGTTTAAAATAGCAACAACCATGGCTGAAATTTTACTTATATTAAGCATAATAGGAAAGTATGTTGGAGACCATGTTGTAGCTATAACTAAAGCTTCACTAAACTAATGTAGTTTACTTTATTTAGCTACAGGTAGGGTCTAGCCCTGGTAGTAGTAGTAACTTCGTCAGGTTAGTACATAACACAAACCATCCAAATTCACCAACACGAAACAAAAAGGAATTTTTTTTTATCTGTTGATTGTGAAATACATTCATGGACGCGTTGACGTGCATATTTACGCTGAACATGCCCTTGTGAAAGTAGAAGATTCCTATGATTAGAGGCGTCCTGTGTTGTACTTGGTAATTGTAACTGAACAAGAAAGGCACCAAGATCCGCGAAAATACTTGTCATACATCTTTAGGAATATTAAAATGAGTTACTTTGGACATGAATGTACCTACCTAAAACGTCGGATTATTCTTCAATTTCCACTTGGTGCGCAAGAAGTAAACATCTGGTGTCGCAATAGAAAAATGTACAGTGGTAAAACAACGCCGGAACTTCAGTTTGCACAGCTAGAGGGTGCTATATAACTGTATAATGGTCATAACGCCGATATTTTAATATTTTTCCCAGTTGATATGGGGCTAAGGGCAGATGGAGAGAAAAAGACGCAAATACGTCCGGACGCGTTTACATAACGGTCTCGACTGTTAATATATATCTATATATATGTATATGTATATGTATATGTATATGTATATATATATATATATATATATATATATATATATATATATATATATATATATATATATATATATGCATATATGCATAAATATAATTATATATATTATTTGTAAATATATATATATATATATATATATATATATGCAACGATATGTTTATTTATTTGTAAATATATACATATTTGATATGTTTAAAAATATACATGCATAAATATGCATAAATATAGATAAAATAGATATGATTATATATATTAATATATAAATGTATATGTATCTATATTTATCCATATGTATCTATATATGTGCATATTTATAGATGTATATATATATATATATAAACACATATATATGTACATATGTATACGCATACAATAATATATACACATATATATATGTATATGTACATATACAAACATAAATATATATATATATTTATACATATATAATTTTATATGTACACATATATATAAATATGGACCTGCATATATATATATATATATATATATATATATATATATATATATACATATATATATATATATATATATATATATAATAATATATATATATGTATAAACATACATACGTACATGCATGCATCGATATATCTATAAATAGTTACGTGAATATATACACATATGCATCTATATATATATACATAAATATATTTAAATAGATATAAATACGTATAAATATACATACATATATATACGTAAATATTTACATATATTTATATATATATATATATATATATATATATATATATATATATATATATATATATACCCCAATATATGTATATAAATAAATATATATATATATATATATATTTATATATATATTGATATATATATATCATATTTATATATATGCTTGTATATATATATGTATATATATATATATGTATAAATATATATATATATATATATATATATATATATATATATCCATAGATATATATATATCTCATATATATATATGATATATATATGTATATATATATATATATATATATATATATATATATATATATATATATATATATATATATATATATATATATATATATATATATATATTCCAACCTATATATAAACATATATATATTGATGTATATATGAATATCTAATTCTATTCTAGGATAATGTCACATACAGACGCTTCATTTTCACAAGCCGAATTACTGATGATGTGTTAATTTGCTGATTGCGAAATACTATCAGTTAGGTTTTAGTTAGCGTCGTATTTCAAGCTGCTACTTCGTCATCTTTGATAATGAATGTATATTGTTTCCTAGAGCGAAACCATTTGCTACCTGAATTAGTCATTTTATGATACCCGTTAACCAACATGAGTCAGTCTGATGAATGAGGTATAAATATCAACGAACTCGCTGTGGCCAATGGTGATTCAATGCTGCGCTCCCATCCATGCATTCATTTTGATGTTAAAAGAACGGTTCCACATCCAATCCCTAGCCTGATATGTTTACATGTCTAGTGTGGATTAATCCGCAACAGCTCTTCATGATGGATGATTGTATGATATTAACTCGTGAATGATTTACGAATACCTAAATCTACCACAAATAGCATCCTGCTCAATTTAATTAGCCTTGTTGCATTTCACAAATATACACTTTAGATCGATACGTAAATTGCTATAGGAGATGTTCATTGTTGCGTACACTCTAAAAGTGGATCAAATGTACCATCGTGATTTAAATGTTCTGTGTGACGAAAGATATTTAATGCAAGGTATATGCCTGGGGCATGAAAATATCATTGATTTGGTCTCAGTTGCCAGTGATGATGGGTTCACATACTAGGGCCGTATTTTTTCTGATAAGACTCCATTGTAAGCTATTGTTATCAAGTTACCTTTTCAAACTTACCGATATAAGCGCCTTTGATACAACCCCGGAACTTTAAGTCCCGTACAAAATAGGGAACAGGTCATAGACATAAAGATAATCAGGAGCAAAAATTCTGCAAGATTTGACAGAAAAATTCGCAGGGAATAAGTCAATGAAATTATTTTAACATCTGGATGTCGATAATTGTTTAATTAAATGTACAATGTATATAATGTCAGGGCATTGATCATGATGGCCCCGTCAGGTTACGTTTCACCTGCAACTGGTTAGTTTGATTGTCCAACAAAATCTTCAGAAGATGATACATTTAATTAGCAATTTACGAAACAGATAATTATGTTGGAAGCTGATTATCAAAAATTGACCCTTTGTTGCTGCTTGAAGTATCAGCATACGCTCCATCTAGCCATTTTAACAACGAGTACAAGCATATTGCCCGGCGTTGCAGAGTCGACAACAGCAGTAAAAGGTCCAGATAGTTGTTAATTTTGGCATATGCAGTACGGATATACCGTCTCCAAAATTATAGATCCCAACTGTCACCACATCCTGATCTCCACCGTGACCGCACCGCATTCTATGCCGAGACACCGCCCAAATACGCGTCGTATCACCACCGTGAACCCCGCCGTGATCCTAACGCACTCCCCACCATCATTCCCCATCCCCCCGAATTTCTTGTTGTCATCCCACACTCATTTACCCCGCGCCCCGTCCCATCCCACCCTTCCGCCCACCCTCACACTAAATGCAATGCGTTTAAGCATGTAATTCCCTGCCGCCCACTGACTGGGTTCATTCCACCCATTCGTCATATTTTATAATTCGTTTATAATTCTAATAACCGCTTATTGACAGCATGTTGTCAAATGCTTGAACCATGTACTTGGTTACATACGCCTGTTGTTGCAATGAACCACTTTTGCCGTAACTATATTCTACGATCGAAACAAAATAGACAGGCTCTTGTCCTTAATACACCTGCTTAAACCTGAAAGGTGAAGCAGAAAATTCCTCAGCTGTGCGTCCCGCACAGATTTATGCTGTCGCAATGAATTGGACAATTAAGTCTGATTTACTTATGTGCACCCAGGGAGAAGTCCCGAGCTTTACGGGGTAAAAACGGGACACATTTCACATCACCTTGGGTGGTATTATCTGGTATAGCACAAAGCCACGGTAGATTTAGCCTCAATGATATATAATTCATGCGGAGCCAGTATATTTATATGCATACGCGCAGCGTTTTTCACTCATGGCACTCCATAATCCACACTCTCGCTCGTGTGCAGGTGCACATATGCATTTTACAGTCTCTGCTTGAATGATTTATAACATAACCCTACTAAAACCAACCTACGTGACGATGTTAGGCGTCAGAATATGTTGACACATTGACGTCGGTTTATGAGTTCCGTAATACTGTTGTGGGTGAATCAGGTCTATGTCAGCCAAAGGTTTGGTAGCTGACCTACAGCAGTGCATGTATTAAGTTGGCCTAAGGCTACGTTGAACAGTCGCGTTATTTCGACTTCGTTATATGCAGTCATGGTTCATCCCCAAAGACAATCAAAAGAAGCTAGCAGCGCCTACTTGCTGCTTAATTGTGCTATTAGTGACATAATTCATTTTTTGCGTCCTGGTTTGGTCGTATAGATTGCATCTGATGCATATCAGTAAAATACATCATGTGGAAGGAGGAATTGGTGACGTCACGGAGGAGTTATTGCACTGATTACCGATGTATTGGTCACTTGCCATTCAACGTGCAACCCGAGCGCTGTTAATTGGGCGCCGCATCTGATGTTAGCTTGTTTTTTCTATGTAAGTAAGCAACCGCGATGCGTCTACCAAAGTAAAATAATATGTCGGGTTTGCTCATGGAATAATTGATGGTTCGCGGAAGGCATTTCTGGAGTACGAATACAAAGAGTGCAATTATATAGACAGTGATAGATCGGTGTAATAGAGTTTGAGAAGCAACGGGGATAGGGTATAAGAATTTGGCTACCAGCATAGGTCATGTGTTGGAAAACTGGAAGGTCATTATAGGGATTAATTGGACTTTTTTACAAGATTTCATTGATTGATGATATATAGCCTAGTACTGCTGTCTAGATATTCCATCTAGTTGATATTATCGCCCTCGCATAGAGTAATTGTAATAGATGCTTTGTTCTATGAACTCACAAACAATAATAAGATATTTTATTTCAAATTATCTGGCCACGTAACATGCAATGACAGTGAAGTTATTTTTTACATTCATTTGACATGCATTTGACACGAAAGCCATGGTATGAAATATAGGTTAACAAAATCAAATTCAATATTCATGCCCGCTATTCTGCCATTTATTGACCACATAAAATGTTAAATCTAAGCATTAAATCCATTACTGATATCGGCGTAGCTCCAATAGGCACGGTAGGCCCGGGCCTACACATCGTTTCCAAAAATGAATCGCACCATATTGGATCTATAGTTTAAAAAATTTTCGGGGGAGGTCCTAATTACATTATCTCACTTTAACGAATCTCTTATCAACAGTTGATGATGTGATCCCAGAAGAAGCAATAGCAATAAGATTTGTATAATCGTTTGAAGCATGCACAACCGGCTGTGACCATTAGATAACACTAGTCGAGTCATTCTGGTGTTATTGGTCGATAAAGATAAAAAATACAATGCCGTGAGGATACTCTTTATTGCGACATGAATGATTGATCAGGTTATAATCAATAGTCAAGCTACCATTACCATAATAGCAGACTGTCGAAATAGACAAAAAAACACAGGGACATGAATAGCTACAATCCATTTTAAACCTCTACATGTTGTTAGCCGTGCCACAAAACATGTTCGCAGTTCTGCCGGTCGTTGATATTGTACTCAGTGCCTAGAAGAAGCATTTGGATAAAGCGATTTCAAGCGAGCAGTTTATGACATATTCACAGAGTGGCTTTGCCAGCTAAATCCAAATATGAGAATGCTAGTTCACCCTGTTGTTTGGTCCCCACATGACCTGACTCACGAACAGCTTCTTGGCAACTACTTATTTAAGCCTTACGGTAACTAAACGCTGGACAACTTATTTCACCATGAGATACATGATTTGCCAACGTTGTTGGAATACATTGTAAGCAAGACAGCCGAGAGATGTAAGAGAGATAGATCATATTCGTCGGACGGGACCATCGCTTTATTTCATTCATATCTTAACAGCACGGATCGTGGTTAGGTACAATATGCATATAGAATTGTAATAGGTGGAGCCCATGTAGTGGCAATAGGTATTGGTGATAACGTGCGGTCCTCTTGATATGAGATGTCATATACTGCCAGATGGCTGATAAACAAATCACACCGGATTATTATCGACACAAGTGAATAACCAAAGGTTGTTATCAATGAATCCTTTTGGTATGTACGACTAGACAATTTGCATTTTATCGAGCAAGATGTTCCGTTATTGTGCTAGAGACAGTCGCCATAAACGGCACCGAAATCAAATGCATCAAACTGCCTGCACGAATCGCTATGGTTCATCTCATTCCTCACGACAGCAAAACAAACCGGCTCGATAAAACCAACTTCATTGTTGTTAGTTTTGCGGGCGATGCAGCAGAAGAACATGCAAGTTGCAGTTTATCGCTGCATGGTAAGTTCACTAATGCCACCAATATCCATCTACTCGTTCCAAATCTCTGTAAGGCTGAGCAATTGATGCGCTGCGTTATAAATTTATATATATATATATATATATATATATATATATATATATATATATATATATATATATATATATATATATATATATATATATATATATATATATATATATATATATATATATATATATATATATATATGTATATATATATATATATATACACATATTTACATGATGTATTGAACTGTTGTTGGGATTAACTCGAATACTTTGGCAATATACTCATAAATACGCTAGAGGGGGCACATTCAATAATAATATTCAGATCCGCTTATGAACGGATAAATACTGGCAGTGAATCTAGCCAATTCGTGTTCAATTTAGCAATAACGTTTTCAAAGTCATTATGTTAATATTTAGTTGTGACGCTTAGATTTAATGGTATGTCAGGTTTTTGTCGATGCGTGATTGATACAAATTGTATTATTATGAACAAAAGTGTAAAAATCATAAGATTTGATCAACGTTTTATTGTTATTGTTGTGTGCATGGACACTTCCACATAATGAAGGAAATAAGTTTAGCACTGGTTAACTGATTTGTTTTTATGCTCATACACTATCACTATATCATTACTGCATCAAAAAAAGAAAAGAATAGAAATTCCATAGAATAAGTACAATCTAAATGTTTAATGTTTGATCATAAACCCGGAAGTACAATCATTTTTAATGTAATCTAATGAAAGTAATTCCAAAGTTACTCAAGTGTTGACGTTCAAACTCAGCTTGTGTGCTTGATAGCTTACCATACTCCTTGGCCATTCCCGGCGTGTGACAGCTGACAGTCAATTCCTCCCAGAAAGCTTAGTGCGGTTCTAAAATCAAGTTAGTGAATGAAGTGATGGGTGTACTAATACTATGCAAAAATTAGTAAAGATTAACATGTAAAGTCTATCAAAGTCGTCTTTCTCGATTTTTATCAGCTGTGATGTTGATGCTATTACCATTCCGCTGGGTTATATTAACACAAAGAAAACGTATCGCTATATTTTACACACTACACAGCTTTGAATGTAACTGAGACTCTCCATCTACAATATAAAACTGTGGTATATGTGAACAAGTGTCTGTCATAACGTTCGTCGTTCTTCAAGTGTTTGTATAGACAAACAACAGTAGGTATGCAAATCCATGATGGATCTATTGGGCTTTATTCACTATTAAAATGGTCTTTATACTGCAATCGAGCAGACTAATAGCTAAAGAGAGGTTTGTGTAGGCCCCATAAGTTCCCCATGTGGTCTGGCTTTTTATGAGGGCTGCAATATCACAACGACTGCATGCGATCACCATTGTCTAATACACCCAATCTCTTAACTGCAAATTCATATAAGCAACGCCGTAACCTGTTGAAGATATCAGAAAGTTTTGATCGCAAATGATGCCTTTTATTTAAGGTCCTCGGTCGTAGGTTTTATTTTGCCATTTGTGGAAGCAATATCAGGTCGCATCAAACATTATATCAGTTGTATTGGGCAATTTTGTTGTTTTATTTCCGGGTTTGACATCAATACTATTCTAATATCAATTTTCAAGAGTTATATAACTGAACAATTTGTCTATAACACAGCTCTGCAGGGCTGTTATATTGCGCTGCCGCTTATTTGCGTTAACACCATGCGACCGAATCTTGACTAAAAACTACAAATTATCCATTCTTATTGCAACCTGATTACGACCACTCTCGTTAGTCTCACAGGTTTACGCAACTGGCTGACTGAAGAGAAGAGGTAGGAACACAGCCAGTATCACCACCTTTTCCTAGAAGAAGTTACCAACTACCGATCTTCCTTGGACCTAGCGTTGAAACTGACACTCACCCTGAGTAATCTAACCACTGGTGACCAGTTTACAACCATGACCTACAGCTACAGAATTACGCATTTTCCGTTTAATGACAATCATTGTACTATTCGGAATATTCCCCAACGATGGATAACCTAAGAGCATTGATATCTGGTTGAAACGAAGCGCACGCCACCGGGCTGTACCCTAACCGATTATATGATATGATGCATCGATAGAAGCCATCAAATGAAAATGCAAACGACATTTTGTCAATATAAGGCCACATTACCAAGAGCTATGATTGTTTTTTAAAGACCCAGAGAAAAGGTTGCTCGGACAATTGAACGCTTCCTCACAAGCTTGTCGTCTTTTACAATTCTGTAGCAAGTTCTCATATATATTCACATAGTCCTGGGTTACATATTTCATACATTGCATGGTGCCACCAATACATACTGCAATTGTTGGATTTATTATCCCGATATTATTCTTGACTGATAATAAAGATAAATATGAATCAAACACATGGCAGCATTTACTGCGTAGACAAATATGGGTGTACTTTGGTTAACGATAGTTTCCGATTGATTCAATATTTTGCAGATTGGAGAACCAATAGATTAAAATAATTAATGCACTTTTATCTATGACAGAACGTTTTATGTATTGGATTTTGAATGAATTGTTATGCTGAGGCATAAATTCTGCTACATTGTACCATTAAATTTTATGTTCAAGTTAAAACTGATTCGCTTAGTGAGCGCTACAAAATATATTTTCATTGCAGTTATAAGCAATAAGAGTCAACTGCGGGGCTGTCCATGATTTATCAATGGCTACGCTAGCAGTGACCCATGATTGATCAATGGTAACACCAGCAGTGATCTATCTGTCACGTGGTAGTAGGTATTAACCAGCCAGTGGAGTGTTTTATATCATTCATACCCAGTCTGCTGCCAAACAAATATGTAAATCCACCATACGTGATTCTAAAGCTGCAGAGGCAGTGACTGGGCCTGAATGATGATCTGCAATCTGGTTACCACGAGATATTGCATATAAAGGTCAAATAATGACTGAGACGCCTAGTCAGCATTCTACAACTGGGACACACGTTACCATCAGAGCCAACAAGGGTTATCATTAAAAGTACATTGCATGATATATATATATATATATATATATATATATATATATATATATATATATATATATATATATATATATATATATGTATATATATATATATATATGTAAATATATATATATATATATATATATATATATATATATATATATATATATATATATATATATATATATATATATATATATATATATATGCTCATACTGCTGCTCTGCATATTAACATCTAATGCCTGGTACGGAATCGCTGCATAGTTTTTCCACAGAGAGAGCTTGCTATCTTATTCTATAATTTTCCAATGTGAATATTTCGTCTTCTGTTTATTATTCAGATGTTTGTTATTTATTTCAGAGCCTGGTTTTCAAAAGTTACACTGCACTGCGGAAGTCGGTTAATAGTTCTAATGCTTACTATTAAAGGTATGGGGCACCAACCAACTTTTTATGATCGCCAAACGCAGTAGAAGGATACGCAAGTAGTCATAGCGGATTGCGGATCGTTGAGACAGCATAACCGTTAATGTGGAAACTTTCTGAATATGTATCTGCATACATTAATTATTTTTCAATAAACTGGTTGGCAGGATATTGACATAACCATGCTACAAAATCTTTAATCATCAATAGTGTCGATACGCCAACACAGTACTGTCGCTATTTCATATTCTCTACCATCCAGAGGCGCCTATGTCGCGCCAGAAGCAGATTATATAATTATCTATGACAGGCAGAACAATTATCCATCACAAGCATCCACAACAGCTTGCCAACGTGATCTGCCACAATCGATTTGCGATGGCGAAAGTCGATCATAATGCTGGATATCTGTTTGACAATTGACGGTGAATTAAGGGGTTGTAATGATCATCATCATATGCCACAATGCAATTCAAAGCAATAGAATTTTAACTTAGTTGTCTGCACATGCAAAGCAGAAAAAGTACTGGTAACGGTGTACAAGTTGCATCGTTGATATAACATTGCAAATGTCACCTTTATGAGGTACTGCAAACCCCATGGACGTGTTCAAGCTTTTGTACACATAGAATAACTACGTCCAGGAGGTACGAATATGGCAAGGGCTATGCGCTCAATTCATGTGGTAAACAATCATAAAAAACAACAGTAATCAATTATAGCGAGATGTAATCGCAATTGCACATAAATAGCCTGATCCTCGAAAAAATAGGCTGATGTTTTCTGATTCGTGATCAAATGAAACGGTCGCAATTAAGTGCAAGTATACCTGTCGTGCTTGGCAACCATTTCATTAACTTTGCTGAAAGGACAGTAAAGACACGCTACATGCATTTAATCGTAAGCATTGGACTGCAGCATTGGATGGTTGATATTGACAATTTAATGTAAATATGTAGTACATTTACAAAGTAAGTGTTCGCAAATCATTCTAATGACGCACTCTATTAAGGACAACGAAAAACAAATACAGGATACGATGACGTGCACCGATATGAGTGTCGCATTAAACACCGATACAGCGACTCATACAAGCGACGATGTAGTTTGTGTAGATATCAATGTTGTCACCGGATGTTTATAACATTGTTTAAAAAGCCTTAAGTTGCAAGTAGAAGATTCAGACACAAAAGCGACCTATCCCGACCGAATTTTCCTTCCTAATCAAAAACTTGTAATACTCTTTGAATCCTGATAGCACATAGCTATTGCAAATTCCTTAACATTATCTCTGATTGGCGTTATAAGAAACGTAGAGACCACAGAGTAGGGTATATATAACGCATATATCATGGTCACCCTGTTATCGAGATATTTCTATAACCAAGAAAGATATTGATTCCCATCTACCTCTAGGTATTGACACAATATATATATTGAATGAGGCTCCTTGGCCAATTATTTTTAGACAGTTTCACACATGTTGGATATACCATTAACAAAAACGCTGTATACTGCCACGAGCTGCTAACGTATTGACCACAACCTTAGCTTTAATGATTTCCTGATACAAACCATGAGACAACTGTAAATTACTAATGTACACATATGATGCAATTAACAGGCTAGGTATCAATATTTCATGTAATATGATTAGGGAATATCATGGCATCGATGCAAAAACTAATGGTATCAAAGGGTGACGTCTTTGATTGATGAAATTGTTATAAACCGACTGCCGAAAAGCAATTTCCCTGAATGACCCAATGGGGCCATTGCTGCTGCAATTGTGAAGTCTTTGCTTAATGAAATCCCCTCTTTTAGAAATGTGATCAGCAGACTTCCGAAGAACCATTTTGCTCTATATCCCTCTCAAGTCGTTGTTATGAAAATGTGAAGCCTCTTATTGCACGATGCGGATTGGTCATTATGAATAGAGTTACAAAACTTGCAGCTTGCATCGGTGTCATCATATTGTGCGGCTCATTCCATACATACAATTTGTCCTTAAATGCAAACACTCATTAAATGCGCATTTGGCATTTGGCAATGAGAAAACGTAACGGACTGATATCCCGATATAATCAAGCCAAAATACGTTGCCATTCATCTTTATTATTCTTTATCCGTTTTTTATGCAATGGTTATCAGCTTGATCCAACCCGTTGCGCTTATTAGCGGTATAACGGCCGCATTATTACCCGTGCATTCTGCCAAATATCATAGCAAATACTCAACTCTCTGTACCTTCTATCAATGCATTCTATGTTAGGATGCATAAATGACATGCGATGCCTATCGTTTATCTGCAACATCAAAGCCTGATGAAATTACACGTCATCGGATTATAACTGCTACGCAAAATAACTGCGCCGCGAATACGTCTCAGTCGAAGTGTTTAGTTCTTGCCATTAGATATATAAGCGGACAAACAGATATTAGGGATAGGGATGGAAGATTTTCATTTACATGATTGTAAGAATGTCTAGTATATACAGACAAGTGCTGACAATTAAGTATGACCGATAAATCATGAAGTGTAGCCCGTACGAGGGTTTCCGTCCGCACATTTCACATAACCATTACTGATGCTCTGGTATGTAGTCCTAACTGCTGTTCAATATCTGTTTCAGTCAAATAAGTGGCGTGGATACACATCACTTGGCATTCCGGACCGCGTAACTTTCCCCTATGTACGACACTCACATCACGGAACTCCTCCGTTACAGCTTCATGGTTTGACTACGCATATGTTTCGACCGGGCCGCCGACAGTTTTGGTGCGGCAATTGTGGTGATCTGAACGAAATAAGAGCTAAGGGAATACAGCAGCAGTAACGGATAACCACCTAATGTAAAACCTGCGACCGGGCGCAACGCATAATTGAATACGGTGAATGAAATATTGAGGCAAATATATTTGCTTGTTAAAGTGACGTACTTCGTACATGGAAGACATGGAGAATGCGCGTGTATGGATCACATGCGAGAGGACGGTCGTTAATGCATCTTATTTCAATCTAATTTCGACCAATATATCACCGCAATGTTCATGTGTTAGATGCAGGAAAAACACACTGTGCATATGAAGGAAATACAAAACTTAAAAGGCATACGGCGGTAGGGCTTACATGCAGAACAGTAACACTATAGTGAACTAGTCTTTGATAGTATGACGTACACATATGAACATGCGCAATATTCAGATTAAATATTTTGCTTCCCTATTAGCTGTATCCGGAAATAAAGATGTGCCCATGACAGAATTTGAAGGTTGCTCGACCGAAACTGAATCGATTCCCCTATCTTACAGCATGCGCTAAGTTCACTCTGCTATCGCAACTATTCCCATTAGAATTATGATTTGCTACACCGAGCCATGAGCGTAATACAGGTCAAATGGTGATCGTAACGAAGAAACCGCTGACATCAGTTATCACAAACGAGAAATCTGGCAATTTAAATTGCTTGGTGTAGTTTCACCATTCTTACTGTGTTGATAATCAAAATACTTGGTACTCCCTGCCGTAGCCAATGTTTAGATATAAGAAAATGTGGGTGGTTGCAGTAATCGTTCAGGAAGCACAGTTAGGTACACAAGCTTTATTCTTCTCATAAATAAGTCAAATAAGCCTGAGATAACATTTACTTGTGGATCATATGGATCAGAGGCACAGCATTGCACCAGAATACCAACTCTTAGCTTTCGTTTGCCTAGTAACGTTCTTCTGCCAGAACTCGGATTTTGGATGTATCTCTGTCTGACCTGGACAATCTCGTGGTTTTATCGATTCGCTTCAAGGCATCACAAATCGGCTTACATTTGTTTAAGCGTAACAAACACGATGCGCTACTTATTCTCTCGCGATTAGAACGAGACGGAAGCGGGTTGACACCCATGCAAACATTCCTACGTTTTGATGGACCAATGAGAAGAGAATGCAATGACGGTGCTATTGCTTATTTGGTATGGTAAAAAAACAGTAACGCATATGTATATATATATATATATATATATATATATATATATATATATATATATATATATATATATATATATATATATATCTATATATATATATAGATATATATATATATATATATATATACACTATATATATATGTACATACATATATATATATATATATATATATATGTATATATATACATATATATATGTATATATATATATATATGTCTATATATATATAATATTATTATATATATATAATTATATAAATATACATACATATATATATGTATATACAGATGCAGCATCGACAATTTAATGTTATTTACGGCGGCAGTGATTGCCAATTCGCCAAAAGAAATAAATTGTGAGACCAGCTCTGGCAGTTAAATCACCACTTCATGGCGAACGTAGTGACGATATCTCATACCGGCTAAGCACACGAAAGTTTCATCTTTCATCATTAATCATGTGTACAAATAAGTACATACATGAGTATTCCAAAACTTAGATATTGACCACATAGAAGCAATATATTATTGGAAATCTATATGCAACAGTTCTCACATAATATGCGTCTCTGTCCATCATGTGCGACATGCCCCAAGCTAGCTATATTGTTGAAAGAGTTTAAGAGTTATTTATTGGCTTCTTGCAAAACTCGTGCAGCTTACGCGGCCATCTGTTCTACCGAAGCGTTGTTTGAGAGACAAGTAGAAGAATATCTTCATTTCATGTAATATCCGTCTCTCAAAGAAAACGAGTTTCGCCGTAATATTCTATCATGAAGTGATGATTATTTGAATCATTCAATCAGCCAAATCGATACCGCGCCAGACAACATGAATGTAACATTTAACGAAACAACTGCATCAAGTCATTGATATCACGGTCAGGTCGTGTAGAAAGGTCATGGTGTATCTCTCAATATAGAATGACCCTTTATATACTGTCCATGAATCGTAAAATTAACCTGCAACTGCTGTGCATTACGTTACGTTTTTTTATAGAGTTTTGTTTTACTTTAATTAAAATTGGTATTATTTAAGTGCAAATCAATTCGTAGTGTTTGCCGCAAATGTATTGTCATGCATATGAAAGCTATATTATATTTTTGTGCGACTTCCGTCGCTGAGCAGCGTTGTATTGAACATTCTATTCTAGAACAACCCTTTGAGGTTGCTCTTTTAGATCCCACTAATTTCCAACTAGCGTCTAATATGGCATTATATCACTGAATGACAGAGAACAGGATTCTTCAAAACGCTCCTACATGACAGGATGTACGTGACGTCACTGATTTGGGCAAGTCCAACTCTTAGATCCAAATGGGTAAGTTGACGCTTGCTTCCAGCTCCAGACGTTTCTGCCGTTTCCGGAGAAGAAACAGGAATGATTTTATGCCATCGAATATGTAAAGCTGCTCACCTAGATTAGTGAAATATAAGGTGCGCCCCATAGATGGCTCTGTGCATCAATACCGTAAATGGGGACGTCGTTCTCATTCGTCCTCTTGGTATACTTTGCCTACGTCTTTAAGTGCAAAATTATATAAGTTTATAGTAATTTTATGTCAAAGAAAACTAGTCTATACAGTGTTTGAAGCAGGGATATCAAATATGCAAGCCTTTTTATGCAACCAAGAGTATAGCTTCTGCATAAAGTGATGTTATAGATGTCAGCAATATAGCACCTTCAACGATATCGACCAAGAAGGTAATCCATTATTCTAGTAACATTAGCTTCCATTGAACCCATGTTCATAGTAAGAAGCCAGTCAGGATTATTGTGGTCTACACCCCATGAGTTGTATGTCCTCTGACTGGAATCTTGAACATATCACTCGAGTATTTACTGGGTTTATAGAGCTTTGTCATCAAATAACAGTATTGTCGACATTATGGTGACGAGTGCTATGGGTTTTGTGCACACCGTGTGAGGCCAGTTCCTCGTGCCCAGCATCATTAAACTCATAATTCATGTCGCCCTGCAACATCATATGGGTCTGTAGATATACATCACTTGGAACAGTAATATAAGCACAGTAAACCGTTAAGTAATTACATTAAAACAAGTCCAATTCCAATTAATGTTGTAATTATGCATTTTTAATTTTGAAGACGTTGTGCAGTGATGATTAAAAGCGGTGTAGCTACAGATGAACCAAAGGGGAGAGCATCAAGGGTCAGAGTGAGAGCAGATGCAGTGGCAAGAATGTCAGCATAAACGCTACAATTGTTGGGCTTACACTACGTTGATGGTTTGATGAATAATCGTCCCAGTCAGCCTGATATAATCGTTCGTTATGCGTCTAACGTTGGTGAACAATACTCGTGCGATAGAGTATTCTTTACAACTTGCCATCCGATGTTCCATCTGTTATCGTTTAAAAGAACTAGAGAGCATGCCCCATTCATAGTTATCGTAGAAAAATGTTCTGTATTTCTCCGCCAGTTCCCCGCTGGCTAGGAATGTGTCTGCACGAAAGCAGGAACGGAAGGGGAAATCGAGGTTCGTTTAATTGATCTGGAATCATTCACAATAAGCCTTTACACGATTGGTTTCCTTGGAGAACTATTTCTAGCTTAGTAAGCGTCGGCTCGACAGTAGTTTCACTGAAACAATTCACAAACCGCTTCTCAAATTACTGATCATAGTGCTGCATATTTAATCATCCCTCAATATATTACATATGCAACAGGGACGATTTGATATTATTTACGGCTGCAGTGATTGCACATTCTGCAATGGAAATAAATGGTGAGACCGGCTCTGGCAGTTACATTGGCACTTAATTGCAAGCGATGTCATACCGACTAAGCACACGAACGTTTCATCTTTTATCATTAAGTATGTATACAAATATGTACATACAGGAACATTCCAAAGCTAGGATATAATTTGAATCATTCAATCAGCCCAATCGATACCGCGGCAGACAAAAAAACGTAACGATACAACTGCATCAAGTAGTTTATAATATCATTGAACTTTTTTAAGACAACCATGGTTGCAACCATGCGATCTTTACAGTTTATTCGGAGTCAAAACCAAACATGTTTGATACTTCCCTGTCAGGTGAGGTTATTGCTAAAACGCTTATGACAATGGTCGTAATCATGTATAATATATTTGTTAATTGTTTTTTGAACATTTACTTTACATTGGCAGCATTCATTAAGTATTTTTTAGCAGTTGGGTCGCACGAGTTGGCGCGACGGCTATGTTATGTCAAGAAAAGGATTCAAATGTAGTTCAGTCGCTCTTTGATCGAGCCTTTGTGGGCGCGTATTGCGGGCATATATATTGAAGCATATTTTTCGATGGTAAATAAGGGTAAAGATAAACGTCATGTGCAATAATATTTGTTTACTACATGGCATGAATAATGCACCTCACACTACCTCTTTATAAAACCTTTGATCTCCGTTTTATGATTATTTCCGGCTTATCATCGTTCAGATAAAGAGCTGATCACATAGATATGTTACAAATGCTAATATCAATTCGGTAGAGCCAACTAGGTTTATGTTGTATTAAGCCTGTGATTACTTCAATCCTATTTTGCAGACGCAATGTCAACGAAGGGAATATATTTCAGGAAACTTGATTGCTGGCAAAGCATGAATAATCCAGTAATTACAAACTGAATGTTCTATGTTGGGCTAGCCCAGTTAGAGTTCACTGAATCGCGAGTATGATTTAGGCTGCGGAAATAGGTTACCCATGCTGATCTGGTTGTACTATGCCAAAGGCTTTTTCATTCTGGAAAGGGCATTAACCTGAAAAGCTGTCGCTGTGACAATATGAGACCATGGGGTTCCATTTCAATGTATTCGCAATTGTACAATATAATGCTACCTTCTAAAGGGCCCACCAGCAATGTCATCTAGTATCAGAAAACCAGCCTACATACACGGTTGTAGTATTGAGACTTGCTAGACGTGAGTGTTATGTATGGGAACATAATCCTATATCTTTTATCGCATAGCCCCAAAACGCAGCGACTGTCAATCTGTTTTGGTTCATTGCACATGGCATAATATAGGCATCAAAACACTGCTTGCAGATTACGAGCCAATTATTGTTGCAGCATATTGATGTCACATATTCGTCCCACTCAGAATATAATAAAGGCCTATCTTCAGCGCAAGAGTCGTGTCGCGATAATAGGATGATTGCAGTGTGTTCGTAAAGGCTGCTAAGGTAGTCGCTATGCTGCATATTTGCCATAGTCAACTCTTGACGAAAGTAACTATGCCTTTAATAACATTGAACAATGATGTTATGATTATCAATTAAACATAAGTACGGACTTAGAGGCAATATCAAGGTTTCGAAAGAGACTCGACATCACCATAAACCTTTTGTGTCATTTGCCACCAGCAATATAATGCAATGATGACCGAAGACGATTCTTATCACACATATGCAATCATGATATCTTGTGTTAACACGTATACGGCAATGCTGAAATAATCGTACAGAGACGCTTTTTGTATTGTTAAGCTAATGAATATTCCAAGCCACGCGTTTATTTCTGTTAGACAAGTTAGAATGCATATAACACTATCATTGGTCTAATGCATTATCCGCTGTACAATTGGTCGTGTAAACGACGCATAAATTCAGTATGCCTTAATATGTATGTTTAAACATAAATATGTCAATCGTCGGTTTATTGGGCACATGCCACTTCCTTTACTTCAAATTTGATCGATTAGTAGCAGGATATATCAGAACATTTTCGGTAGGTGACAGTCGAGCAAGTATCAAATACATACTACATCTCATAACATCTGAGTACCATGCAGAGCCAAAATACTATGCAGAGTATGCCATTCAACATTCAAACATTTAATACGTCAGAATAGCATTGCTCTTGTGATAAAACGCTAATTTGAAAATGATTTCACCAGCTGCGTACAATGGGTCATATGTAATTTATTATCTCCACATCGTGGACCGGGTTTCATGCTTAAGAGCATAATCTTGTATTTTGTATCCAATTGCCGCAAAACAATGCGACTGTGTATTTCAATTGGATTCAGCACATGGCGCAATATAGGCAACAAACACTGCGTTGAACTTTCGGGCTAGGTATCGTTGTAGGATAATGCAGGGATGGTTTGCGTCCCAGGCTTAACAGCAAGCGCTGATGGGAACACGGCTTAGTTTAGATTGTTTGAGCTTATCTCTTTCAGCTTCAGGGAGTCACTAATCCGCTCTGTGGCAAGAACATGACGATAGAGTCGGCCATGACGTCATCAGAACGAGCGTTGTGAGTAATGTTTTTGTTCGCGAAGAGGAGGAAATGGAGGTTTTTATTGGTTCTTTAAGCTCAATAAACCATGCATTATATCCACCGTAATAGTTTTTTTAAACAACGATGCCTTGGATGCTAGAAGATTTCTAACTTTTAACGTGTTATCATGCAGGATAAACCAACCGGAAGAATCTTTTTGCGAAGTTTTGCCTTTACTTAATGGCCCCTATAAATAACCTTCTGGATTGTGCACTACATGCATGTACAAGACACCTTCAAAGGACAACTTCAAAGCTTATGTGATGAGCACTGTGGTCATCGGTAAAAGCTACACTGCGGTTGAGTTACATGTATGTATGTATGTATGTATGTATGTATGTATGTATGTATGTATGTATGTATGTATGTATGTATGTATGTATGTATGTATGTATGTATGTATGTATGTATGTATGTATGTATGTATGTATGTATGTATGTATGTATGTATGTATGTATGTATGTATGTGTATGTATGTATGTATGTATGTATATGTATGTATGTATGTATATGTATGTATGTATGTATGTATGTATGTGTATGTATGTATGTATGTATGTATGTATGTGTATGTATGTATGTATGTATGTATGTATGTATGTATGTATGTATGTATGTATGTATGTATGTCTGTATGTATGTCTGTCTGTATGTATGTATGTATGTATGTATGTATGTATGTATGTATGTATGTATGTATGTGTATGTATGTATGTATGTATGTATGTATGTATGTATGTATGTATGTATGTATGTATGTATGTATGTATGTATGTATGTATGTATGTATATATTGTATATCCGCAAGCAATACAACCCCAAATCTTAGTTGACTAATGTGCACATGCAACATGCAGGTACTGGGGTACCAAAGGTGGATCTTCTAATACGCGTGTGACTTTTAAAAGAAGTGTGATGACGATTTCAAAATGTGCCGTCTCTTTATGACCTTATCAAAATATTATTACATAACCATATAGCTGTATGACTCAAAGTACATACTCTTGATAACACTGAAGCGTTTCATTGAAATAGGGGAAGTGTCGATCATCATAGGTGTGGGGTGTCTAATGCAATAGTGATTTTCTGTAATGTATTGCTCTTAAACAGATATTGTTAACACGACATACATTCAGTACACGAAGGATTTTCAAGACAGCCTCTCATTCAATCATCTACTACGCTAACCTTCTCTGTTTTTATATTCAAGTCGTGCTCTTTATTACAATTCATTACTAGTAACCGTAATATATACACAACATATATTTTTCTAACCTTTTCCTGTTAAACCATGATCATTTGGAACACAGGACAGCACGCCCGACAATAACCGAAACATGAGAAAACCATTCTAAACAAGTTTATATAAATGCTCGTGGAGATAATGAAACCATTCATGGTATTTGGTAAGTGTTAAAGTATATGACAGATATTTTTCAAAATGGATATTTGGCAGGGTGTCGGTATTCTACAATTAATTACAATGACTTGTGTTCATGTAATGGAATAAAAGTGAGCGTTATTTGAAAATCCACATAAATGGTGCACTCAAAACCCAGCTGGTGTTGTAGCCTTCCGTACATACAGATTTATTTGTTCTAACTTATCTCAATCCGCATTATAGCCAATCTGATCGGTATGATTGCGCTGTAGTTTCATCAACATGTTATAAAAACAGCTTATTCCCCATCTGAACGAGCGATGGTAGATCGTTGATGATGTGGTCAGTGTATCGAGTCAACATTACCTGGTGTATATTGCACCTCTCAGCAGGTTATTTTAACTACGTGTCTGCTTCATCTTTATTATATGACTGTGTGGTCAGATCCGAAAATGTGCAGAAGTAGTAGATGCTTTGTTTGTGTCATCAAATGCATGGCGAGCCTGTACAAGTGTTGGTGACAGTAGCAGGATGTCTACCCAGCTAGTTCTGCGTCATGCGCAGCAGTAATTTATGATGGATTGAAAGAGAATTTAGCACCACAAATGCACGATAAAAGACGCAAATGCTTCTCACCATGCTATATTATACTCATACTTTTGGCACGATTGTCTCAGCAGATTAGTTTTGTTAAATACAGATGCATCACTTTTACGGCGCATAGTTCCTGTCATTTTGTTCAAGAGGAAGTCGTGTCTACTGACAGTGTTAGATAAATTTGCAATGTTAGATAAAATTATTACCAGCATGTGTTTGACTGATTGGCAACTGTAAATTTATACTCTACGACAAGCATGCCGAATTTAACAACAACCAGCTCTTGCTAGCCACATTACCACCATGTGCAATGTATAGACTTGGTATTTCAACTGAATGGTTGGTTGATGCTGACCGTAATGTAAAACTAATTCATTCGCTGGGAAACGATATCCTTAAGAATATGGTGCGGCATTATTGGGCATTACGAGCTTTATATGAGCGCATCGTGCCGGATAATATGCAAACATGTACGATGAGGGATTCATAAGCCTTATGAATTTATCTTAGAGGAACAAACCAGGGGTAAGCCTTGGTGTACTTAGCGGTCTATTGATTCGGCACTTGAATCTGGAACAATGAATATGTAATGCGAGAGGGATGCCATGCCATAAGAGATATGCTGTAGTCTTGATATATGGCTCGTAGTACATCCATGATTCAGTGGATTGCCAATCATCTAATGCAAAGCGCATTACACGTTTGGGGATGCATAACCTGACTATATATATCATATACTGGGCATCGCAAGTGCCATATGGCCCTAACGCCAGCGTTACTAAAAGTGGAGCATCCATCGCCTACACGATAGCTGACTCTACACTGTCCTCAACTAAGTACGGAACTAAGAGATTATTGATTGCTGTATCAACAAAACGTGTGGGAGTCTGGTAATTTACAGTCCATGGACGTGGTGTCATGGCGATATTAAGCAAATTCAACGGATGCTTGACAAAACCAACTGACTTTGCGTCTTGCCAGGGAAAGTGAGCGTTGTCATTCGGTCACGTTCTTACAAAACCAACATATCGTATGCGTCATATGATTTACCACCTACAAAGCGCAAAGACCCAAAAGAAGTTGACTGAACCCTCGTAAGGTCACCGTATGCGAACGTTGGTGGACACCAATTATGCTCTGAAAGAGAATAGATTTAATACACAACTGATAGTTTGCTTTTGTCTTTGCCATCTGTTGCAGTGTTTAACACATTTGAGCAGATCCACAGTCATATTTAAGCTCTAATATTATTCGTTTCTCAGTCTTGACGATAATCATTCAATATCTCGAATACAATTATACAAATTATACTATTCACGTTTATAGGGTCCAAATCGGACATGTGTACATTGCGCAATCGATGGTCTAAGACCGTTGTTACGATCGGAGTACATCAGATGTTAGTTTATTGTCAGGAAGATATTTATATAACGACATACTGAGCTAGATAATTAATGAGAGGCGGCCATACTAGAGATGAAATCTTTTTTATAATAAGGCTACTGCTTTTATGGCAGTGGTGTTTTCAATGACGTCACCTGCCACTGTGATCCATCACACAGACTGTGCGGCACTAAAATACAACCTAAATTTCCATTGCAGCTCTTGATGTTCATTTTGGATCTATATTGCAGTTTGTCTACCTCTTCGTGTCTGGACCAAACTGTTCATGTCAATATGAATGATGCGTATGGATACCACTTGCGTTCATTCTTCTGTGATTCACTTTCACTACCTATAATTTCAGCAACTGATGGCACTTTATTGCCCACATTTATTAGGCTTACTTTAATTATGTAATAGCTTGTCTACGTCCTGTGTAATGTGGCACGAGATACACATTTTCACATATGCTAAAGTGGTGTCATTTTCGGAGAATCACTTTAACGCGTTGATAGAATAAGATTGGAAATTCATTGTAATCGGCTCAAAGCCCAAGACTGCACGAGTTCTCTGCACCTGGGTGCGAAGTATGTGATAAACGAACATTTCGGCGGTTCATGCAAATTCTCGCTAGCCGAGTTTGTGAGGATAGCTGAGCCTAATCACTTAAAATGTACAACGTGATGGGTTCTGTGTGGTCAATCTGGTTTTGCTTGCATATCTTGTCAATATGAATCAAATGACAGAAGAGAAGGCTTGAGTGTCTTTGAACTAAACATTACTCAAAAAGCATACAACATAAATGTGCATATTTATATCTATTATTATTGACAATATAGTGTGCATCCTGACACATTGAGATGAGATACTGTACATATCAAATGCACTACTGCAATACACACAACTCTTTCGCCAGTTATTGCTCATATTCAGTATGTTTGTTGTGATCTGGTGCAAAGTTACTCTTTATTAAATAACCGATCTACGTAGTGCATGAATGCCTAACTTCCGCTTAGAATAAATGTTAAGTGGCGCGCATTATATTGTCTTTTCCGACAATATTCCTACATAATACATCTACATGCAAAGCAATTGTACTCCCTGTGCATTTGATTTATGATTTAAGATGCGTGCAGCAATAGCTTGATAGCGACATAATTATATTCCGGCCAGTATCACATGAATAACAGCTAGATATACCATTTATAGTAAATGTTGAAGGACTCAAATGGGCGTCGTATATAATTATTATCATCCACATTCACAATAGTTGCCATATTGCATCTTTCATGAGGCTATCTTCCATTCCCCTTTCATGTCGAATGTAAGATAAGAAATAACCGCAAAGTATTAGAACGATGGTTGACTATGATAACTATACGTGCTAACGTTATTACATTTAAAACCACTAATTGGTATATTTATTGGTGAGGAAAAGCAGCATGATGTGATCATTGAGCAGACAAAAAACCGCATAAGAAATCATTGTGTTAAAGTTTTGTTCCAGTGATATGGTGACTAGCGAGAAAATCTGATTCAAAATGCATAATAACAGCTTTCATCATTATTGACAAGCGTCTCCAAAGCGTAAAAAAGAGCATTAAAATGCTTTGCGCTATACCTTTTGTGTAAATATACAATTTACATGCATAGTAGTATCAAACATACACGACACGAGACTGTAGTTTTTAAATCATTGAAGAAAGTGACAGCAAGCACATGGCGAGTTCACGTATAATGCTGAGAATAAGCATTTTTAGAATAACAATCAGATTAATATGTCACCGGAATCATATGAAAATATTGCTTGATGCAGCAAATTAAATGGACAGTATAATTCTGCCAGGTGAGTTGGCAAGCCATGGTTGAGTTAACGATGCAGTTATACATCTTTACAGTAGGTTACATACAATATTACCAATCCTATTTATTAGCCGCTTTACCCAGATACGCTGTACCCGAACTTAATCACCCCTGAGAGGGTACTCTCGCTGGCCACAGACATTTGCCATAAGTCTTGTCCAATGAGATCCGAAGTAAAGTCCTATCAAAATGATGCGATGTCTAAAATAAATCTGCACATTACGTGACTTTGACTGTTTCATCAAATAACAAAAGATACGACATTGCTTTCACAAGTTTATCAAATAGACTAAATAAAGGTTGATAACAAGAACACATAATGGCGTTTAAGCAAGCAAATAACCGATCTTTCTTAATGATGTTGTTATACCACTGTTGGTTAGTAAACAATAGCAAAACAGAGTGAGAATCGCTGTTAAAGACTGCGCGTAGAATGCAGCGTTTGTCAGGAGCAAAACACAAATGTACGTGACGTCGTCCCGAATGTCCTGTAAAGTTGCAACCATTCATTGATCAATATATTCTTTCATCTTTCCCTTATGGTTATTGTTACTGTTCTCCTCATCACTAACTACCAAACTTCAACTGAGATAAATGATCTATTTCAATCCGTCCATCCATCACAAATCGCTCTTTCGCTGGAAACATGATTTCCCGTAGGGTTATAGGCGACCTGTTGTTGTCGAATGACAAAACACCAATTGCAGTGGTCTTACTATAATTGTGCTAGTTTTGTCAAATAATTTCACCATGTTGCACCGAATGGTGCTGTTTGTTTTAGTCAAATGTTCGTTTCAAGCATTGAGAACAATCGCTTTTGCGTTCGAAAAAAATGAAGACGACATTGAAGAGAAAGAGGTGTCGTAGTTATTTATGTGTCTGCCTTTGTTGTCAGTTACGACAGACTGCAATTGCTACCCAGATAGTTTGGTAGTTAATATGGCCCTGGCCAGAAAATCATGCAGCAAAAAAGAATACCTCTCGGTTTTGTAATTGAACAATTTCACCTTATCGACATTAATGCCGTCAAAACATTTCAATGCCGATTGTACATATGCAATCAACTTCACAGCATTATCCTGAATTGATTGTACCGGTTTAATTAATATCGAGACAAGCCTCAAGCAGCCTTATTCTTTCCACTTTATTGGTGATTTCTACATCAAGTAGTTACACATAGTGGTATAAGATTTGTCCGTTGTAGTATGGGCCAATAATATATATAATTTTGGCGCATAGTTGGATATATCTTTATCTTGTTACTCCCGCAAACAATGCTGTGTCGTCATTCAAAGCACATCAGCGCGTGAAAGCGTTCAGCTCAGCTTTCGTCGCTGATGTCAATTTCCTATTTGGAGGTTAACGCTATACTACCGACGTCAATGTTGATAAACATTCATTTTGTACTTAAGCATACACGTCAACAGCCTACGCAAGTACCTGATGTGCGTTAAAGCAGTGCTGTCGACGACCAGGTAAACCGGGTCTTTGTGTTGATGCATTCACGTTTGCGTTGATATATATATATATATATATATATATATATATAGATATATATATAGATATATATATATATATAGATATATATATATATAGAGAGAGATATAGATATATAGATATATAGAGAGAGATATATAGATAGAGATATATATATATATATATATATATCTCTAGTATAGATATAGATATATATATATATATAAATATAAGAGAGATATGATATATATATAATACCATATGTATATCTATGTCTCAAATATATATATAGAACATCTATATATCTATATATATCTATATATGTATATGTTTAGATATATATATATATATATATATATATATTATATATATATATATATAGATTATAGAAGAATCTATCTAGAGATATATATATATATATATATCTAGTATATATCTCTATATATAGATATATATCTATATATATATAATAGATAGATATATATATATAGAGATATAGATATATATAGATATATCTATCTCTCTATCTAGATCTAGATCTATCTATATCTCTCTATAGATATATATCTATATATATATCTCTATCTCTCTCTCTCTATATCTATATATATATATATATATCTATATATATATATATATGTCCGGATTATAAACTAGTAGCAGCAATATATATAAAAATTGCACAAAATCACCGAAAATGCTTCTTCAAATTTAGAAATAGAACTCGAGGGTAGGTGTTCAAGAAGCACTGTCACTATCGCATACTTAAAGTTGTTAAAGATGTACGTTCGCACAAACATTGCACTGCAGTATGATATCTTTGGTCATAATGCATTCGCCTGCACACCATGTCATACAGCGTGTCATGTTAGGGTGATAAATTATGTCCTTGGTTGGAAGATGATACTAACTGTTTGTATTCGCTTTGATCTTAATGAATGCTCATTATGATAAATTCGACAACAGCGATTAACTCGAGGTCTGCTATTGTAGCCGATAGCTTTATTAACTGCTGGTGATGGCTTGCTATGTAATGCCAGACAATGTCATTTCAATTTGAAAGATCGTTCGTCTCAAGGGCTATCGATCATGGAGACTTTATTACTGTATTCATTCACGTCGGTATAGGGAAATTGTTCGAATCCGATTAGACAGGTATGCCGTTAGGATACGCTTTATTGCGACTTGAATGGTAAGTCAGAGTTCTGTAAATAGCAAAACTATCGGTGTCTGTCGTTACTGATCACAAAAACAGAGACAGAAATAGCTACTAGACCATTTGCCGGAATCAAATGGCGGCATCAATTGCAACAAGGGAGTTGCTACCTTGGGGTATAAGCAAAATCGATCTTCCAGCTCAATCTGTATCTGGGCATGCTGACTGACCCTGTTTCCAGATCATCGTAACAACTAACAAATTAAAGGCTTGTGACCACTAGTCCTTTGCGCTCACATTAGTTGTTTTATGATGAGCAAGGCTTGCGGCTGCAATATCTGCGATGCAGCAAGTATCACTGCTGTATAATTCTGTTGTAGCCCAATGCGACAACGTGCGTAATGGGCATATTTCATGGTTAGAACCTGGACGACATTACCACAGGCAACATAGAAAGGCAAAAAAAGAAACTGATTTTGCCGCCATAAGATCAGCCATAAGCGTCCCATAAACCATGAGGTCATTATACAGATGGTCCTGATTCGGGCAGGGTGATATAATCAAAGTACCTTTGTAGCACGCACACACACATACGCACACAAGCACACATATTATTATACCGCACACACACACACATAAACATCTTATTCATGTCACATACCCCAGTGGGTCGGGTGGTAGAATTGACCCACTGTTGTAAGAGACGACTCATAGAGAGGCAGCTGCTTGCCAGCTTTTGCGACATGTGTCACTGTATAATAGGATCCCGGTGGTCCTCGTTAGGGCCATATCTGTAACATACCCTTTTGGTCCGCATTTTGCCCAGACGAGAGGCTTAAATGTTCTGATTCAGTCAATCATCGGCTCCTGGTGACATATTTGCATTTTGTATCTTCTTGACATACACTGAGAATTTGGCTGCTTTGGGCAGTCTTTTGAAAGTGATTCACACCCTATCTTGAGATAAGTTATCATTCATACATGAAATATTTTGTTTAAATAAGCAAGGCTCGGCAAATGATTTGTTTCTTTTGTAAGTACTATCGTTTTATTTGTAATTTTGTACAACATATGGCTCCACAGTTATACATAATCTATAAGTCATAGTTCTTACACTATGTAGTAGACATTCTTATTCGACAGAAACACAAATGTAAATTTCTTTCCTACGTATCATTGAATCATTTTTAAAGTTCAAAACCCTTTCATATAATCTAACAATACACCATAGTACGTGTGATAAAAGTACTAACATCGGGGCTGCGTCACCCAGCACAGTTTATTGCTGTATAACTGTCAATGTATATTGGGTAGCGATGAAACAACAAAGCAGACCACATCACTGTCAGAACCATTGAGTGTTATGATATACGCTATCCTGGGGTGTTGATATAAAGTTTAGAGGCCGGCTGTTCATATTATTTGCAAGGAATCTTGTCTGGGGTAGATGTCCAATAACACACGCTCAATATAATCTGACTCTGAGCCATCCACTTAGTCGTGCCAAATGAAATCTTCAAGATTTTTTTGTTAGTAACGCATGAATCACTAAACGCTATGTTAGAAGACTTTGGTTCGACTTTATGAGTTACACTCACATATATCGACTATATAGAATATATGACATGACATGGTTGTTATGCATTCTCATGTAGCGTACCAGTGGGAATCATTCAAATCAGAAAGCAGGAAAACCTCACTAGTTACGTTCTGCTTACGCTATCCCTATCCTTAATGCCTCCACTTCTAACTTTACCATTTCTCGACTTCATTCGCCTCGCTTAGTTTAATATTTTGCTTATCATCCACGTAGATGCCAGCCGGTCGAATTGATAATGTCGATCGAACACGCCTCTCAGTGAACATTGTATATTTCCAAAACATGCATAGATTAGAAGAAGACGCCATCGATATGATATTTGGTAGACCTAATCAAATTTCAATGCGGCAACCTCGTCCAGTCTACAAAGCCCCTTTAATGCCAGCCCTTATCTAGTCTTACATCATAATAAGGGCACAATGATCCATGACATGATATAATCCTCTGGTGAGCATTTCATCAATGAGGTATGATAACGATGGAAAGCTTTAGAAAAAGAACAATATGAACATGCCTTAAATTTCCTCAAGGAGGTAAAAATGGAAAGCTTTAGGAAAAACATTAAAAACATCACATGAATTATTATCGATTTAAAATTTTAATGTTGAGCTTCATATAACCATCAAATGTCTGATACAGAGCTGTCTAGCACTTTCACGAAACATGTGTTTGCCACTGTCTGAAGGCTTGACCGCAGCGTCTTAAATAGTTTGAATGTCAGACTGCAGGAGCCGGCTCATTAGATAAGGGTAACCTCAATGTCAGAACCATTTTTAAATTGAATATATTGCATTACAAATATCTTCGTGTCCATATTTGGGCTTCCAAGGGCGTCGCTATATAGATAAAACCTGCTTGGTGTGTGGCATTCGGAAATTTGCTTCCGACAGGTAACTGACGGCAGACAGATGACCCGTGTACTACGATACGAATGTCAACACAGAACAAAGTTGTCGATAACATTTAACAACTAAACTAAATATTATGCATGCAACAGAGTGCGAGTGTGCTAATAATGTAATAGGAAGGTAGCTATGAGTTTGGTTTGCTTCTCAGGTTCACCATGATTATATGTGTCAGGATACTATAAGCTGAAGACAGAAAGGGGCGTTTTGCAGAATCTCTGAAGTGTCGCTCAACCCGTTCCGCCTGTGCTGTGTTCATCATATCACGTTTACGATAAAAATGGAATCCATTTAAACGTATAGTATTGTTCGGAGGAGTGACTGCTGCGAAACGTCAACATATCGCAAATGCATCCTCATCACTTTGAGAAATCTTTGTGAGTTAAACGCAAGAATATTTTGATATGCGAGCCTCAGCCGTTCCCTTTTTGTCGGGGACAACTGCGTGCTTGTGACAATAGACATCGTTTTTGATAATCATATAGCCAACATGGGAGTATCTGCCTGATAATAATGGGCCAAGGAGCCTCATTCAATATATAGTTGATAAGATGTCAATGCCTGCAGGTAGATGGGAGCAAACATCTAACATAGTTGTAGGAATAGTCGTTAACAGATTGACCATGCTATTAGTGTAATATATACCCTTTTATGTGGTGTCTATGTTTCTCATAGCGCCAATAAGAGATAATTATATGGGATTTGCAATAGCTCTGTGCTATCAGGGAGATGTAAGGTTGACCAAATCATTGGACATAGCTTCAAAGATCGATTACATCGTGCATAATCGTGAGAGTAAGACCACAAATAAAATGTCACTAAGCCTTGTACACATTCCGTGAAGAGACGTGTATGCTTTGACTGCAGTTGCTGGGAACGTCGATTCGGGATGGGTGGCTTGTTTGTCTGAATCTTCTACTTTCAACTTTGACATTTGCTATCTTAAGGCTTCTTCTTTTAATGTTATAATCATCCGATGACAACATTGATTTCTACGCAAACAACGTAGCTTGTGGATCAGTGTACCGTTCGTAACTCACATCAGTGCGCTTCATCGTATCAAGTATTTGGTTAAATGTAGTCCCTATTGCAGTTACGATTAAATGCATTAAGCGTGTCTTTACTGCCTATGCGACAAAAATAATGGAATGGTTGCCATGTCACGAAAGATGTACTTGCACATGGTTGCGACCGTTTTGAATGATGACGAGAATCTCTCGAGGATAAGGCTATTAATGTGCAATTGCGATGACATTGCGCTATTATTGATTGCTGTTGGTTATTATGATTGTTTACCACAGGAATTGGGAACATAGCCCTTGCCATATTCGTACGGCCACACCTTCTGGGCTTAGTGATTCTCTGTGTACAATATCTAGCATAGCTAACACGTCCAAATGTTTTTGCAGTGCATCATGAAGGCGATGCTTTACAATAAAACGTTATTCCACGCTAAGATGGAATGCATGTCTTGCCGCAGATTTCCGCACTAAAACCACACTGCTGCAAATGTTTAGCTTCCTATAACAAGCAATAATTTGGCCAATATAAACTTATCGAGATAATCGATAAAACAATTGCAGCATGTATTAGTGGCACCATGCTATGTATGAAACATGTAACCTAGGACTATGTAAATATATGTGTGAACTAGCTACAGAATTGTAAAAGACGACCAGCTTGTGAGGAAGCGTTACACTGTCCAAGCGACCTTCTCCCTGGGTCTTTAAAAACTAATCATAGTTCTTGATAATGCGGCTTTATATTGACAAGATGTCGTATGCATTTTCTTTTGATGGTTTCTATTAATGCATTACATTATATGCTCGGTTTCGGTACAGCATGGTGGCGTGCGCTTCGTGTCGACCAGATGTTATAAACCGACTGCTGAGAAGCAATTTTGCTGAATGACCCAATGGGGACATTGCTACTGCAATTTTGACGTCTTTGCTTAATGAAATGTCCTCTTTTGGAAATATTTTCAGTAGACTTCCGAAAAAACATTTTGCTGTATATCCCACTCAAGCCGTTATTTACAAATGTAAAGCCTCGTGTTGCACGATGCGGATTGGCCATTATGAACACATCAAGTGATCTTTTACAAAACCTGCAGCTTACATCGATGTCATCATATTGTGCGGTTCATTTCATACACACAATTTGCCCTTAAACGCAAACACTCTTCAAATGTGCATTTTCCCGATATAATAAAACCAAAATACTTTGCCATTCATTTATTATTCTTTATCCTATTTTTATGCATTGCTGATCAGCATGCCTGTATAATATGTAAATGTTATTCACAAACTCGTTGCGCTTATTCGCGGTATACTGCAGCGCTATTATACGTGCATTCTGCACAATATAATAGCTAATACTTAATTACTAGTTCATTCTAAACTATTTGCTCAATCTATCAATTTATGCTATGTTAGGATGTATAAATGAGTGAGGTGGTCACTAGTGTTAATAGCATTCGGTATATTAAGTTTAGCATTTGGTAGATATTCTTCATAACTACTGTGTGGAAGCTTGTCCGTAATCTACAAATACATAATTTTGGACTAGTGCCCTTACAGACGTGAGCCTTATTTGAGGACCAACGTTCACGGGGAACAAAAGTTCTTCCGTTAAATCAAGGAGATGACATAAAAGCATCGCATTCCGCGTCAAAGCCAATCTTATCTGCTTTATTGCTCTGACATTAAACATCTCGCTGGACGCCAGCACCAGCGTGTTGTGGGGGCCGCCACAAACATTTCGTACAATACAGAACAGAGCTTTGATTTAGGTAATACTATGCGGTTGATCTCTAAGATAAAATGACAACATTAATGTATGATGCCTATCGTTTATCCGCAGCATTACGGTCTAATGTATTAACATATAATCAGATCATGTCTGCTAAGCCAAATAACTGCATTGCGAATACGTCTCAGTCGCAGAGTTCAATTCTTGTCATTAGATATGTCAGCGGATAAACGGATATTGGGGATAAAGCTGGAATATTTCCATTTATATGATTGTGTGAATGCCTAGTTTATATCAGACAAGTGCTGACAATTTTTAAGTATGACTGATGGATCATTAGGTGTAGCCAATACGGGTTTCCATCAACACATTGCACATAATCATGATGCTATGTCCTAACTGCTGTTCCATATCTGTTTCAATTTTGTTTTGATGCTTGGATCATACACTACGCCTCTGCAGCTTTACTAGCCTGTAAGCATTCTGGTGATTTCAAAGTGCATGTTTCCAAGTGATGTAATTATTGTCGACTGGATCATTTTAAATGTATCGGCTGTCTGACCTGAAGTGCCTCGGTCTTGCTGGTTCGCCGCAAAGCATAGTTGGCCGCACCACCCTTCGTGTCCGGCATTCTATGTATGTAAATCAATTGTCAAAATAAATGGCGAACATAAATCAACAAATAATCAAATAAGTGGCGTGGTTACACATCACTTGGCATTCCGGACATCGTAACTTTCCCCTATGACACTCACATCACAGAACTCCTTCCATTACAGCTACATGATTTGACCACACATATGTTCCGAGCATGCCGCTTACAGTTTTGTTGCGGCATTTGCGATGAACTTAATGAAATAAAAGTTAAGGGAATACAGCAGCAGTAACGGATAACCAACTAATTTAAAACCTGCGACCGTGCGCAACGCGTCATGTAATACGGCGAATAAAATTTTAAGGCA
>CM067347.1:32259391-32469391 GCA_034190875.2 Urechis unicinctus
ATCTCGAGCACATAGCTATACAGTCTCCATGATACTCCAACACAAAATTCATTAATTCGATAAATGGCAACGACATGCTATCATACTGTTATCAGAATCGTACCGAGTCCTTAAGATACATGAGTGATGGTAGGTCCGCAGGTTTAACGGGTACAGTGCGGCAGATCTAAATACCACTTTGGCTTCTAATGCATACGCTAAGTTAGCCGGACTCGCGGATAATGTACCTGTCGCTCACGTCAGTCTTGCGTTTCGACTGGGAAGAAACTCTTTCAGCCATGGATTACAAATAAAACCCAACATCAAACTTCTGATTATTTACATACGTACATACATCCATACACACTTACTTACTTACATACATACATGCATACATACATACATACATACATAAAATACATACATACATACATACATACATACATACATACATACATACATACATACATACATACATACATACATACATACATACATACATACATACATACATACATACATACATACATACACATACATACATATACATACATACATACATACATACATACATACATACATACATACATACATGCATGCATGCATGCATGCATGCATGCATGCATGCATACATACATACATACATACATACATACATACATACATACATACATACATACACACATACATACATACATACATACATACATACATACATACATACATACATACATACATACATACATACATACATACATACATACATACATACATACATACATACATACATACATACATACATACATACATACATACATACATACATACATACATACATACATACATACATACATACATACATACATACATATAAACAAATCGGACTGATCGCCACAAACAGCACTCATCAATAATGCTTTGAGAAAGCATTCCCCAAGTTAAAAAGGATAAGCCACGGTTTCAACACTGTGCAAGTAGGGGACTTCCCCATTGGCAAATACGAGTGTCAACTGTGTACTTACATTTCGTATGGTTTTGTGGTCATCACGCTCAAAGGTAATTGAAGAAGAATAAGTAAAATAATAATAATCATCATCATCACAATAATCATCATCATCATCATCATCTTCATTATCATCATCATCATAGTCATCATCATCATCATCATCATCATCATCATCATCAGTATAGTCGTCAAGGTTATCTTCAAGATTTTCTACATAGTAAAAATCGTCATAATCATCATTATTATCATCATTATTTAGAAAAAGTTTACAATTCAATTAGGCTAAATAATCTATAAATGTTTTTACATTCGAATATGTCTTTGCAAATAACAATACAAAGACATGTATCCCCTTATTGGATCATTGGAAGGTGAACAGATGAACGCCTAATTGTAATGATAAGCGTGTTTAAAGGACAATGCTAACACATTAGGGACATAAGGGCGTTATCTGGGACAATGCTAACACATTAAGGACCTTGGAAGCTTATCTATGACAATGTAAGCCCAATAAGGACATCAGAAGGTTATCTAGATAAATCAGCGATACCTATGCTGCATTGCCCCGCACGGTCAGGTCACGTAGAAAGGTCATGTGTGTGTGTGAACGCGTATCCTTGTCTTCACACATGTAATAAGGTCTGATCGGATCATTTAGCAAGGCATGATCCTCTATTGCCTAGAACTGAAACCATGTATGAGCTCCATCGCTGCCTTCGGTTAAAATGGAGATTGCTTAAAGGAGTTTGCCATTTTATGTCAGAACGAAAACGAGAGAGCGTCAGTGGTGCGCCTATTACTGCTATACTCCCAGCGGGTAGACACTGGACTGTTCCGAAAAAGATATCAGAGTATATTGGATGGGAATAGGCATGTACTGACTCTGTGCAGTGGTGTCACATGATTTAGATGCGCGTTACTGATATTGCCGCCATGTGACACTCAATGACGGGCGCCACTTAAGCTGTGTGAGCCAGTTACTATCAGCAGAAAAGCCAAAATTTAGCTGCACATTTATGTTGAAACAGAAAAAACACAAGCAAAGTGAACATAGGGCAACCAGAAAATCGAATGTATCTCTCAATATAGAATGATCCTTTAAATATTGTGCTAATTGATTGTAAGAAACATATTAAATCCACCATGAATCGTAAAATTAACCTGCAACTACTGCGGATTAGTTAGTTGAACACGTGAGACTGTACAAACAGAACCCAGCTATAAGGAATGTAGTTTTGTTTTAATTTAATTACAATTGGTGTTATTTAAGTGCAAATCAATTCGTAGTGTTTGCCGCAAATGTATTGTCATGCATATGAAGGCTATATTATATTTGTGTGCGACTAACGTCACTGAGCAGCGTTATATTAAACATTCTATTCTAGAGCAACCCTTTGAGGTTGCTCTTCTAGATACCACTAATTTCCAATTAGCGTCTAATATGGCATTATATCACTGTATGACAGAGAACAGGATTCTTTAAAAGGGAGCAAAATACGAAAATCCTCCTGCATGACACGGTGTACATGACGTCACTGATTTGGGAAAGTCCAACTCTTAGATCCAAATGGGTAAGTTGACGCTGGCTTCCAGCTCCAGACGTTTCTGCCGTTTCCGGAGAAGAACGAGGAATGATTTTGTGCCATCAAATATGTAAAGCTGCTCACCTAGATTAGTGAAATATTAGGTGCGCCCCAAAGATGGCTCTGTGCACCCATACCGTAAATGGGGACGTCGTTCTCCTTCGTCCTCTTGGTATACTTCGCCTACGTCTTTAAGTGATAAATTATGTAAGTTTATGGTGATTTTATGCCAAGGAAACTATTCTATACAGCGTTTGAAGCAGGGATATCGAATATGCAAGCCTTTTTATGCAATCAAGTGCTGTATTTACCATAGTGTACGTTCCGGAATTAACAATGTTAGAATGATTTGTAAACAAATGTGTATCAGTATCAAGCCCATAAGCCATGTTAAACAACTCAAACATGTCATCTGGAGTATCTGTCTTCTCCTCAATGAATGATCCATGACGATGCTGGTTATTCACATCCCAATGACTCACAAACATAGAAAATAGCTGCTGCATAAAGTGATGTTATAGATGTCCGCAATATAGCACCTTCAACGATATCGACCAAGAAGGTAATTCATTCTTCTAGCAACATTAGCTTCCATTGAACCCATGTTCATAGTAAGAAGCCAGTCAGGATTATTGTGGTCTACATCCCATGTGTTGTATGACCTCTGACTAGAATCCTGGACCTATCACCCAAGTATTCGAGGTTATTACATGGTTTATAGAGCTTGGTCATCAAAAAATGTATTGTCGACATTATGGTGACGAGTGCTATGAGTTTTTTGCACACCCGTGTGAAGCCAGTTCCTCGAGCCCAGCATCAGTAAACTCATAATTCACGTCGCCCTGCAACAGCATATGGGTCTGTAGATATACATCACTTGGAAACAGTAATATAAGCACAGTAACCATTACATTAAAACAAGTCATCATTCCGAATACTTTTGTAATTATGCATTGTTTATTTTGTAGTGATGATTAAAAGCGGTGTAGCTTCAGATGAACCAAAGGGGAGAGCATCAAGGGTCAGAGTGAGAGCAGATGCAGTGGCAATGATGTCAGCATAAACGCTACAATAGTTGGGCGTACTCTTAGTCTCTTTGATTGTTTGATGAATAATCGTCCCATGCAGCCTGACATAATCGTTCGTTATGCGTCTAAAGTAGGAAAGAGTTATTGAACAATGCTCGTGCGATAGAGTATTCTTTAAAACCTGCCATCTGTTACCGTTTGAAAGAACTTGAGAGCATGCCCCATTCATAGTTATCGTAGAAAAATGTTCTGTATTTCTCCGCCAGTTCCCCGCTGGCTAGGAATGTGTCTGCACGAACGCAGGAACGGAAGGGGAAATCGAGGTTCGTTAAATTGATCTGGAATCATTCACAATAAGCCTTTACACGATTGGTTTCCTTTGAGAACTATTTCTAGCTTAGTAAGCGTCGGCTCGACAGTAGTTTCACTAAAACATCTCACAAACCTCTTCTCTAGTTACTGGTCATTGTGCTGCATATTTAATCATCCCTCAATACATTACAGATGCAGCAGGGACGATTTAATGTTATTTACGGCTGCAGTGATTGCACATTCTGCAAAGGAAATAAATGGTGAGACCGGCGCTGGCAGTTACATTGGCACTTTATGGCAAGCGATGTTATACCGGCTTAGCACACGAACGTTTCATCTTTTATCATTAAGTATGCATACAAAAATGTACATACAGGAACATTCCAAAGCTAGGATATAATTTGAATCATTCAATCAGCCCAATCGATACCGCGGCAGACATCAAAACGTAACGAACAACTGCATCAAGTAGTTTATAATATCATTGAACTTTTTTAAGACAAAGAGTCAAAACCAAACATGTTTGATACTTCCCTGTCAAGTAAAGTTATTGATAAAACGCTTATGACAATGGTCGTAGTCATGTATGATATATTTGTTTATTATTTGTGGAACATTTACTTTACATTAGAGGCATTCATTAAGTATTCTTTAGCAATTGGGTCGCACGAATTGGCACGACGGCTATGTTATGTCAAGAACAAGATAAGAATGTAGTTCAGTCTCTCTTTGAAAGAGCGCATTGTGGTCGCGTATTGCGGGCATATATATTGAAGCACATTTCTCTATGGTATATAAGGGTAAAGATAAACGTCACGTGCAATAATATAACTACATGTAACATATAACTACATGGCATGAATTATGCCCCTCACACTACTTCATTATAAAACCACTGATCACCGTTTTATCGATAAGATAATTTCTGGCCTATCATCGCTCAGATAAAAAGCTGATCACGTAGATGTGTTACAAATGCTAATATCAATTCGGTAGAGCCAACTAGGTTTGTTTTATCAAGCCTGTATTTACTAAAATCCTATTTTGCAGACGCAATGTCAACGAAGGGTATATATTTTAGGATACATTGATTGATGGCCAATAATGCATAACCCAGATATTGTAAATTGAAGTATCTATGTTGGGCAACCCCACTGAATCCCGGGAATGATCTAGCCTGCCACAATAGGTTATCCATACTAATCTGGTTTTACTATGCGAAAGGCCTTCGCGTTCTGGGAAGGTCTTTTAACATAAAAGTTGTCACTGTAATAATATGAGACCATGTGGTTCCATTTTACTGTATTCGTTATTGTGCAATGCAATGCTACCCCTCTAAAGGGCCCACCAGAAATGTCATATAATATCCGAAAACCAACTTACATACATGGTTGTAGTATTTAGACTCGAATTGTAATGTACATGAACGTAATACTGTATCTTGTACCGTATCGCTGCAAAACACAACGACTGTTTATCTGTTTTGGTTCATACACATTAGGTGATACTGGCATCAAAACACTGCGTGCAGATTTTGGGCTAGCTTTTGTTGCAGATTGATGTCTTCACGGTTTTCGTCTCACGGAGAATATTATTAAGGCCAATCTTCAGCGCAAGAGTCGTGTCGCGATAATGGGATCATTGTACTGTGTTCGTCGAGGATGCAATAGTCTTTATATCTTATTTATCCGATAGCAACAATTATAGGTGGAGTCTGTCCATATTGCACCGACATACTAGTGACGAATTGGTTATGCCTAAAGCAGATGACAGAGACGCACGAGGTACCTGCCAGTTACAGCATTCATTGAATAATAATCGCCGTCGCTCATGTTGGTATTAGCAGTTCATCCTGACTGTCTGTTACAGATAAATGCGCTGTGGCATCATCGGGACATTCTTATTGTGTCAATATGACATACAAACAAACATTTGATGTTGTCCTGTATTAGATCTCTGATACATGCTACACAAAATAGATAAGTCAATGATACGGGCAAACGACAAATGTGGTGCAGTTTGCAGAATAAGTTAAGATTGCTGATGGCCTGCAGCATTACCAGATCAACTAAATAAGGCAGCCTGTTTTATGACATCAGGCGACTTATTCACCATTAGAAACCATTTGAATAACGCTTACTGCTGAGGGAGGTAATTATGCCAATAATGAAATTGAACTTGGGTGTTATGATTATCAAAATAACCCAAGATGAAGACTGTGAGGCTAATGTAGTTTTCAGAAGAGACATCGACATCGCCATGTACTCCTGCCGTCATTTGCCACCAGCAATATAATGCGATGACGACCGATGGAACTTATTCTTACCACACATTAGCAATCAGGCTATCATGTGTTTACACGTATGCGACAATGCTGAAATAATCGTACTGCAACACTTTTGATATTGTAAAGCTATTGAATATTCCGAGCCATGCGTTTATCTCTGTTAGACATGTTAGGTTGGAGGTTACACTACAATCTGTCTAATGCATTATCAGCTGTATAACTGGTCGTATAAATGACACATTACTGATACTGCAGTCGACAATGTCTCAGTCGCAACGGGTGTTGTTAGATGACAAATTGTTTGGAAATGACACAGATCTATGTTAGTGTCCATATGAGGGAATTGATGTGAGATATAATATATTTTCCTGTAAGCAGGGGGAAACGTAAAGCCGTTCAACCGGTCTGTTGCTGCTGCCTTCTTTCTCTGCAGGTTGTAGAGTTGAAATAATAGAGTTGGGTAAACTGACGTTTTAGGCGTACAAGCACCAACGCCGCACATTATAGAACAAAGAACATGACGCAGCAGACATCTTACCACAAATACAACTCAGCAAGAGCCGGAATACGATATTAACGACTGATTCCGTCGACAATTGGTATTTCACAGCTAATCTCTCCCAATTATGTATTCAGACAAATACTGACGGACTGTCGTTGTATAATATAATACACCACATTACTAGACCTGAGAAATATTGTCATTGCTGGTCTTTAGGATTAGGTATCTTATTTTATTAAAGCTCGTGGGCTGAACATGAGAAACAGAATATATCTTTTAGCTCAGTATAGGATTTTCTTACAGTCCATTCATACATTAACTTTACAAAACACGAATGAGGACACATGCGGCATTACCGTTTATGCAAAGATTACATGGATACAACCATTTGCTGTGAGTTCCGCTTGCACACATGCACTCTCTCCTCGACGTTTTAATGAAAGATGAATGTTATCATGACAGCCTCGTGTTTCAATGAAATGTAAAGGCTATTTGAAAAAACAGCTTTCGCGATACAAAATATGTAAAAATAGCCAATTGGGAAGGAAATGTATTGGTGGATAGCTTTGTTGGGACAAGCCTACTCCTATTGGCCCTCATAAGAATCCTATCTACCTGCACTAAATGATAACAATTATATATGGATATCAAACACAGGCACACACACACACGCACACACATTCACTCACACTCATACACATACATATACACACACAGAAACGCAGTTAATATGCATATATTGTTCACATTGAGTACAATGTGAAGCGTCACCTTGCACAATGGGTTTGACGTCATTGTTTTAATAGGACGCTTTCTTCCCTAGGTCAAAATACGCTGTTCGTACCATACCTTATCACGCGAACATGTACGGAAATACTCACGGCATAAGTGGATACGCAAGTTATTATACCAGAGATACGGAATAGATTAAGATACGTAATAGATTCAGTTTTACATGATGCTACATCACAATGAATGTACAATGCTACAACTACTTGCCAATATGCGTATCGAGGAAATGTAGTAATTCATAACTAATCTACCATAGAGACAAGAGGACCCTTACCTTGTTACATCCCTAGCTATGTATTGATTTCTGTTTCTGTTAACGAGTGATGGATAGCAGTATCTGGTCTGGCATCGGAGTCGGGAATTGACGAACCTGCCCTCTGTACTTCGCCCGTGCGCCCAGTCAAAACGCCACGGACATCCCTCCCCTTTCTAAACCGCTTTAATGCTTCTGATTTACTTCATATCTGGGACAGCAAACTGGAATATTTACGTCTCTGTGGTTTGAATGAACATGTACAAGTTGCAAATCAGAATGTCTAACTTTTATATAAAGAGTGTAGCATTATCTATGTTAAGAGCTGTTTGGTTTATAATATATGGAATGACAGTAAACCATTGCACACGGAATGGTCGTAAGGTTTATGCGCTTGGTGTAATAAATAATTATCCCCTTCTTCTTCGCCGCGAACCACGAATATTTCACTTTGACCAATCAATCGATTATACTGTTTTCATTTATCCTTACTGCGTTGAAGATATTCATCAAATCTGAAGCAAAAGTTAATTTAGAGGAAAATATTACGCACCCCAATTTTACAGCATTTCAAGTAAACCATACTGTTCTGTGACAAATCGATTTCAGCGGATGGTGTGCCCAACTATTACAATGGAAAATATTTCCGTCTGCAAAGAGGAGACTAAGTGACCTATGATGACGCGACACGAATTATTGGCTGGAGCTGAATGTAACAGTAGGCTGTTGAACAATAAGACTGCTTTATGCAGTTATTATCTCAGTACCAAATATCAGAAGTAGACTAGAACCACCTACTTGCAGCTTAATTTTGGCATTAGCGTCAGAATGCAACTCATTTCTGGTGTACTGGGTAATAAAGATGGCACATAAAGCCCATGAGAAGCATGGAGATGCAATACGGAAAATATTAAGCATTCCACTCTACTGTGATATGTTCCAGAATATTTCAAATGCTGTTATGTCAGTTGTACCATATATTTATGACCAGCATTTGAATACAACAAGCAGCAGTATTTTGTAATATACAAAGGGGGCTTTCCAGCACAACCCATGTCTAGAGTTGTTTACAGACCCTGTTTTAAAGGTCACCACATGATTAAACGCTTTGTTGCAGCTTGTTATTTCTGTCGCACAGCATCGCCAAGCACCACAACAGCATTCGTCAAAAACAACTGCGCTATCATTGGAATAAAAGTGATGCGTTCAATAAGTATTGTCGAGCTTTATTGTTTGCAAGATCAGGGTACACATAGTTTGCATAGTTTGCATGATTGCATTAACGTCTGACTTCGTAATGGCGATTATTCGTATAATCATCGTTGCACATATTCGCCGCATTCCGAATAAATTAGGTGCTGATAACGTAATGTTTTATCAATGTGCATAAGTCGACACTGGAAACATACAAAGATCGCATCATAACAAGACAAATTCTCACTTATATTTAATCATGTTTGGCGTACACAAACAGGCAGTAAGTGCCTGGGTACAGCTATAATCGTGACCTTTGTAATAATTGAAACAGTAGTTATTGCTTCTACCCACGACAAATGACTAACTTGTATGTGTTATTATTCAAAATATCAAACTACCACCCGTGCAAAAATCAATGGCGCATCTCCAGTCATTATATTACTACAGTCATCGTAAAGTCAAAATAACTTTTTATATCGAGAACTGTTGAACTATAGTTTGGTTTCGACTTGTCTCATTCTGCTTCATAGTATTACTAACCCGCTCGGCGACGCGGAAGCGTTACTTAACATTACACAGTTACGAGGCCATGCGAATGAGCGTTGCGGGTAGTGTTATGTGAGCACAGTGGCAAAAGAATGATGTTTTTTTCAGTTCTTTGAGCATGTTAGCCATGTCTTATATTTATCGAACTGGCTTACGTTACCACATTGCTGTTGCTGGAGTACACGTACGACAAGCAGTTACCTTGATCAACCAATCTTGTTGCATTAAACTTACCCAACAATGCCCGTGTACCAGAAATCAATGTTGTAATTGGTAACAGCTATAAGAAGACGTGGAACAATTGCTTCGTTAACTTCTGCTTCATCTATCGCTGACTTTTTTTTTTTACAAAGTAGGTATGCAGCTCATAGCACTCGGGATTACCTTGATCGCAAACACTTAAAATACTGGTGGTTTTCTAACCTTTTACCTGATAGACACTGATAATGACTGACATCTGAAGGTAGACCATACATAACAGGCTGCACAGTCCATCAACAAAAACGTCGTTTGCTAACGATAGTAATATTCAACGAGACCGGTAGTAAAATTGATTGTAAACTCCTCAGGTAAACTCCAACACCCTGGGAACTTACAAAGACTCGAGTCGCATAAATATACAGCCACCAAAGCTTGCTTCTTCTTACGTATTTTCCTGCTTGATATTCCTATTGTGTTTCCATGCTAATCTCTATCACCATCGTTTTTACATCACATCTGAATACAAATACATACATAGAATCAAGCGCATTATGTTAATACCCCGGCATAGTAGAAACTGGTGTCCTTTGGTTTGGTTTCAATTTCATGTATATGGGAGATTGGAATATTTCATGGCTGGAAGCTATAACTTATTACCGCAGAGGATAAAAGGAGGCAATAAGAGTCATACGCACTGATGAATAAATAGCAGCATTGACAACGTAAACAATATGGCGGCCAAACAAATGACATAAATTTGTGAGAGTTATATAGTTGTATATCCATGTTAACAAATTTACACATACAGACATGCACCCGCAGAGAAACAGACGCATATACATATGCACATACATATATATATATATATAGATATATATATATATATATATAGATATATATATATATATATATATATATATATATATATATATATATATATATATATATATATATATATATATATATATATATATATATATAAATTTATATATATATGCATATATATATTTATATATATATATGTATTTATATATATACATATGTATGCATATATATGTATATATTGATGTATACATAAATATATATATATGTATAATATATATATATATATATATATATATATATATATATATATATATATATATTATATATATATATATATATATATATATATATATATATATATATATATATATATATATATATATATTCATATGCATATATAGTTATATATGTGTGTGTGTCTACTACACAAACTGCAAACGTAGCTAGCATAACTTTGTTACGGCATTGTGCAGCTGGGTTTGTGTTCCGTCCTTCATTTACACCATTAAACGTATTGTATGTAGTATTGGTGTACCTATTGCTGGAACACATTGTGATACATGGCTTCGTACAAAACATACTTTCCCTCGCAATCGCACTTTTCAAGTTATTTTAAATCAATTTGTTTAAGCTATTGTCTTTGTGACTTTGGGAGCTCCGTCATATGCGTATTTTGGTTGATTATCGCCATGATAAATCCCGATCCCTCGGAAATTTGTGTGGTTGAATCCCTTGAGTAATTGTTTATGAACATATGTGACTAGTTCCATATTTCCCAGTAGTAATTGTTTTTCAACATATGTGACAAGTTCCATATTTCCCATCACATGATTGTTCAGCTTTGATGTATGTATTTTTAAACGTGTGACACATTACAAACTACCCCTAACTGCGAAACTAACCGTTAGTCGATGCAAATGACATATAAATGACAAAGTGGTGAAACTAAGAACATAAAAAACTTAAAACAAGGCATCGTATGCAATCTGCGCCCCTCCTGACAAACAGGGAATATCTTTAGTTGCTGCTTAAATAAGGATATTTGAAGTTCGACGTAATTAATGGTAACAGTCTAATATGTCGTAAAGTCTGCTCTGACCAAAAAGTAATTTTTGCTGTATTTTCCTGAGTAAACAACTTTGGAGTGCTATTCAACACATGTCTGATTGATGTGTTCAATCTTATGTTCAATCATTAATAGAATCGAAGATGCATCCTTGCAAACGGCGAAAAAGCAACTGTTATTGGTATTCGATATTATCATTGTTAGCATTAGGTAGATAATCTTTGCAATTGCCAATGGACAGATTTCCTGCATAATATTTATTCTTACAATGCTGTCCAGGTGATATATAAGGCGAGAGCCATTTGTGAGATCTCACATGCACGGCGCAAAAGAAAACGCCGTTCAACCCAACTTGCCTTATAGCCTTCCGTCCGTGCAGCATACACCTCATCTCACACAGCCTCGTAGAAAATCGATTTATCTTGATGGCCCCGTTATCTCATGAACATAACGTATTGCAAGCTTGCTCGCGCTTGGGTGGAACGCATCAGAGGACGATGACAGGTTATTTCTTTATGGGCAGTTGTGAATTGGATATGTGGCCATATCCACCCACAGGCTCCGAAACCTAATGCAGCATGACATTTGTAGTGTGTTGGTCGATTACAGAACATGAAACAAAGAAGACGTAACATGCTATCATTGAAAAATACATACGACAGCATATGACATCACATACATAGAGCACACGTGGAGCGCTTACAGATTCGGCACATTTTTGTATTGTCTCGCAGCTAATTCGATATACCCACTTCGTTATCCAGCCACATTAACTTACGATGTAAACGTCCACCAGCCATTGGTTACGAACCACTAAATCCCCAAAGATGTTGATCATCGTTAAATTGTATAGCTAATTTTAATCGTTAGAACGTCATAAATCGGCAAAGTTATACCACATAAAAATTGTAGGATGCTTTATCAAACTCGAATACCTGTCATTCACTTGAGCAGGCCTCATGATGCCTAGCTATTGGATAACATTTCACTTTGTGCTTACTCTGAGTGTGCGTAGGCACGTACGTAGTTTCATTAAAATGATCCATGACCGCTTATCTAATTTTGTTGCAAATTGATCGTTAGCATTTACAGTACTGACGAGTTAGTGATATTTACGGCTGCAGTGATTGCCAATTCAGCTACGTAAATGAATGGTTCGATAGGCTCTGGCATTTGAATGGGACTTTGTTGCCAACCTGGCGGTATTTCACACCGGCTCGGCGCAAGAAAGTTCACTCCTATATCATTAATCGTACATACTATAGCGTCGTGAATATTTCTAGCCTTCGATGTTAATCATATAGACGCAACATATAATCGAAGGATATATATATGATGCATTTTATGTCTAAACTACGTATCTGTCCCCACTAAAACATCATGCGCTCTGCTAACAATATTGTTAAAACAGCCTGAGACCAGGTGATTTTGAGATATTGATTATGTGCAGCTTTCTCCCCGTCTGGTGCATAGTGAAAGAGACAGAGAGACAGGCTGTAGAATATCGGTAACAACATTACTTGTGTGGAGCATATCAATCTGTTCCAGTTTCGCAGTAAAATAATAAACTCAATATTTTAACATAGATAGAAACCAAATACTATGCAGAGTATGCCATCCAAAGTTCAAACATTTTTTACGTCGATGCTTGCACTGTTCTAGTGATAAAACACTAATTTGAAAAATGGGTCACATGTAGGTTTTATGTTCACCTGATGGTCTTTGTTTCATACTTAAGAACATAATCTTGTATTATATATCCTTTTGCCGCTAAACAATGCGACTGTATACTTGAATTGGGTTCAGCACATGGCGTGGTATTTTTGTAGGATAATATAGTGACGATTTGCATCCTCCGTAGGTAATGGTCAAAGTTTAGTGCACGAATCGTGCCTTGGTTATAGGCTGCTATGCCAGTCACTGTGCTGCACATTAGCGTTCTCGCTTCTGACATAGCAGCAATTTTAGTTTGAGTGTGTCTATATTTCCGTGCCATAATTGTGAAGATATGACGGTGTTATGCGCAAAAGATACAGTTTGCATGAGGTGCCTGTCAATTACAACATTTGTTGAATAGCTGTGTCTCGTATTGTTATTAGCTAATGCAACACGGCTTCGAAGTTGTACATATACTTCATAATGCAAACAACGCATTAGTGTCACTCAATTTAAGCCTTATGGGTGCTTTTTGCTAACTTGAATCTTTACTTTGTGTTAATAGGTCATACACATTATCACTTAATGTAGTCCCGTGGTACATGCAGAAGAGAACAAACAAGTCATAAAAACTGATAGGCTTGGGTAATTATTGCATATGGTCTCCATCATCACCAAATGACCGATATGATGCGCCAATGTTGGTGACATCAAGCGAGTTGTGTTCCTCAGATATCCGCTCACGACAGGTAAAAGCAGGCGCCATGTCATGATTCAAGCAATCACACTAAGACACTTACATCACTGCTCTCAAATTCACTTAAGTTCCATTGAGTCGGGCCAGACTTCACAGCAAGCACTGATGGGAACACAGCTTAGGTTAGATTGTTTGAGCTTATCTCTTTCAGCTTCAGAGAATCACACATCCGCTTTGTGACACGAACAAGATGATCCACCCGGCCCTGACGTTATCAGAATGAGCGTTGTGAGTAATGATATTGTTCGCAAAGTAAAGGAAAGGGATGCTTTTATTGGCTCTTTAAGCTTGATAAACCATGCATTATATCCTCCTTAATGGTTTTCCTAACCACGATGCCTTTTGTGCTGGAAGCTTTCTTCCTTTTGACGTCTTATCATGCACGATTATCCAACCGGATGAATCTCTTGGCGAGGTTTTGTCTTTACTTAATAGCTTCTATAAGTAGATCCTCCTGGATGCTACATGCATGTGCAAGACATCTACGGTAAAAGCCACATGGCCTTGTATGTGAATGTATGTATGTAAATGTATGTATGCATGCATGCATGTATGTATGTATGTATGTATGTGTATGTATGTATGTATGTATGTATGTATGTATGTATGTATGTATGTATGTATGTATGTATGTATGTATGTATGTATGTATGCATGCATGTATGTATGTATGTATGTATGTATGTATGTATGTATGTATGTATGTATGTATGTATGTATGTATGTATGTATATGTATGTATGTATGTATGTATGTATGTATGTATGTATGTATGTATGTATGTATGTATGTATGTATGTATGTATGTATGTATGTATGTATGTATGTATGTATGTATGTATGTATGTATGTATGTATGTATGTATGTATGTATGTATGTATGTATGTATGTATGTATGTATGTATGTATGTATGTATGTATGTATGTATGTATGTCATGCATGTATGTCTGTATGTATGTATGTATGTATGTATGTATGTATGTATGTATGTATGTATGTATGTATGTATGTATGTATGTATGTATGTATGTATGTATGTATGTATGTATGTATGTATGTATGTATGTATGTATGTATGTATGTATGTATGTATGTATGTATGTATGTATGTATGTATGTATATGTCATTCATGTATGTATGTATGTATGTATGTATGTCAAGACAGCCTCTCAAACAATCATCCACGACGCACACCTTTTATGTTGTTTTCGTTCATGTCGTGCTGCTTATGAAAATACCGTACTAGCGACCGTAAAATACTCAACATATATGTTTCTGGCCTTTTCCTGTTAAACCCAGACCAATTCGAACACAGCACAGCAATAATGAGAAAACCAGTTTGAGCAAGTTTATATAAATGCTCGTGGAGATAATGTAACCGTTCATGGTATGTGGTAAGTGTAGTTAAAGCATATTGTAGATATTGTTTAAAATGGTCATTGGGCAGTGTGTCTGTATTCTACAATTACATTACAATGACTTGTGTTAAGCTGGGTTCACATTACGACGTTTAGACCGACGTTTTCCGACGTTTCGGCAAACGTCCAGCTCCGCTAGTACAAGTTGCTAAAAGTTTATAAGAGTTGATGTTTGTTCGTTAAAATTTTTAACGCGCAAAAACTTTGCCGACGTTTGGAAATAAATGTTGGTGTAAGTTGTGCTCCGTTCGTAAACGTTCCTGAATGCTGGATTAAGTTGTATAGAGTTTGACTAAGTAGGACTCTGTTGGCAAACGTCGACTGAGACGCTGGTGGTGGAACAGTGGAAGGAACAGCAACAGCTTGCTCTAATGATTCTGTGTCCTCGTCTCTCATGGTAGGCCTCTTCTTCGACACATTCTTTTGTTTTTTGTCATGCGCTAGCAAACGCTGGGAAACGTTCGTAAAAGTTGATTTGCGCCGGATATAAAACATTCGTAGTGTGAATGAAAAATATCCTTCTCGCGAACGTAATTTCTTAGACTTTTCAAACGCTGGCCAACGCTGGTAAAAACGTTCATAGTGTGAACCCACTTTTAGTAATGGAATGAACGTGAGCGTTATTTGCAAAACTACTGAGGTGCAGAGAAACCGCAAAACCCAACTGTCCGTATATACAGCTTTATTTGTTGTAGCTTATCTCATCCTGCTTCAATTTGATAGGCTTGGTTTTGCTATAATCTCATCTACATGATACAAAACCATCTTATTCACAATCTGATCGAGCGTTCTGCAATAAATTGAGATAATTTTTGCTTTTGGCAGACGTCTGGCGTAGTGTTTTCCTCCTGATGTTATAACTGGATATATTCAGAAGCCATAGAGCAGTCGGTGTACTTAAAGGATGGCATTCAAAGATTAAAGACTTAAACTCACCGAACCGTTTAAATTGCATTATGGTGTTCATGAGCAAGCATTTTTCCCTGAGACAGCATTCTTCTAGCCGAAGATAACAATGATAGTTCACATTTCTCTTTAGTGGGATTAACAATTAAAAAAATATCATGCGGAAAACTCTAACGTGACTGTAAATAAGAAAACGATTTTCACAGGTTAATTTTGTATCACTTTTAAAGTATATTTAACGGCAGAAAAAAGTCAAATACCATATGTTTACCTACAATATAATGATAAAATGAAGGTCTCTAGATGTCTGTGTAAATTTCGCAAATTGTTGGCAGATCAATGGCAGTTGATGATGTGGTCAGTGTATCAAGTCAACATTATCCCTACCTGGTGTGTATTGCACCACTCAGCAAGTCAAGTGAACTAGGTGTCTGCGTCTTCTCTATTCTATGACTGTGCTGTACGATCCGAAGATTTGCCGAAGTGGTAGATGCTTTATTTGTGTCATAAAATGCACGGCGAGCACAAGTGTTATTGACAATGGCAGGATGTCTATCGAGCTAGTGCTGCATCATGCGCAGCAGTAATTCTTGATGAATAGACAAATGCAGATCAAAGACGCAAATGTGTCTCGCCATGCAAAATTATATTCATACTATTTGTCACGATTGTCTCAGCAGATGAGTTTTGTTGAAATACGGATTCAAAACTTTTACGGCGCATTGTTCCTTTCGTTTTGATTAAGAGGAAGTCGCGTCTACTGATAGTGTTACATCAATGATGCAATGTTCGAAAAATGTTGTTACCAGCCCGTGTTTGACTGAGCATAGACTGGCAATTGTCAATTTGTACTCTATGACAGGCATGACAAGGAAGGATCAACCGACGAACTTAAAAGCAGCCGGCTCTTGCTAGCCACATTGCCACCGTGTGCAATGTATAGACTTGGTATTTCAATTGAATAGTTGGTTGGTGTGGACCGTAACGTAAATGCTAGCAACATTGCCACAGTGTGCAATGTATAGACTTGGTATTTCAATTGAATAGTTGGTTGATGTTGACCGCAAAGTTAAATCAATTCATTCTCTGGGAAACAATATCCTTAAGAATTTTGTGTGGCATTATTGGGCATTACGAACTTTATAAGTGCGCATTTTGCCGGATAATATGCAAACATGCATGATTGCGGGTTTCATAAGCCTGATGAATCTATCTTACAGAGAACAAACCAGGGGTAAGTCTTGGCGTACGTAGCGGGCTATGGATTCGGCACTTGAAACTGGATCAATGAATCTGCAATGCGAGACGGATGAGTTACATGCCATAGGAGATATATTCTAGGCTTAATATATGGCTCGTAGTAAATCATGTGGATTATGTGGATTGCCAATCATCTTATGCCAAGCGCATTATACGTTTGGGGATGCATAGCCTGACTGTATATATCATATAGTGGGCATCGTAAGTGACATTTGGCCCTAACACCGGCGTGATTTTACTGAAAGTAGAGCATCCATCGCCTACATAGTGGATGACTTTACCCTTACCTCAACTAAGTACGGAACTAGGAGATACGTTAGTATCCCTACCTCAGAAAAACGCTTTGCGCTGGTAACACTTATTATGCTCTGATAGAGAATAGATTAAATACACAACTGATGGTGTGCTTTTGTCGTTGCCATCTGTTGCAGTGTTTAACACATTTGCGCAGATCCACAGCCGCATTTAAGCTCCGATATTAATTGTTCCTTAGTCTTGACGATAATCATTCAATATCTCGAATACAATTATACAAATTATACTATTCACGTTGATAGGGTCCAAATCGGACCTGTGTACATTGCACAATCGATGGTCTTAAACCGTTGTTACTATCGGAGTACATCAGATGTCAGTTTATTGCCAGGAAGATATTTAAAAACGACATACTGAGCTAGATAATTAATGAGAGGCGGCCATACTAGAGATGAAATGTTTTTATAATAAGGCTACTGCTTTTATGGCAGTGGTGTTTTCAATGACGTCACCTGCCACTGTGATCAATCAAACAGACTGTGCGACACTAAAATGCAACCTAAATTTCCATTGCAGCTCTTGATGGTCATTTTGGGACTAAATTGCAGTTTGTCTACCTCTTCGTGTCTGAACCAAACTGTCCATGTCAATATGAAAGCAGCGTATGGATGCCACCTGCGTTCATTCTTCTGTGGATCACTTTCACTACCTATAATTTCAGCAATTGATGGCACTTTATTGCCCACATTTATGTGGCTAACTACAATGATGTTATAGCTTGTCTATGTCCCATTTAATGTGGCACGAGGTACACTTTTCTACATATGCTAAAGGGGTCTTTACATGTCATTTTCGGAGAATCACTCTTTGATAAAAATAGATTGGAAATTCATTGTAATCGGCTCAAAGCCCATGACAGCATGAGTTATCTGCACCAGGGTGCGAAGTATGTGATAAACGAACATTTCGGCGGTTAGTGCAAAATGTCGCTAGTCGAGTTAGGATAGCTAAGCCTTATCACTTAAAATGTAAAACGTGGTGGGTTCAGTCTGGTCCACCCGGTTTTGCTTGCATATCTTGTCAATATAAATCATAAGACAGAAGAGAAGGCCTGAGTGTCTTTGAACTAAACATTACTCAAAAAGTATACAACATAAATGTGCATATTTATATCTATTATTATTGACAATACAGTGTGCATCCTGACGCATTGGTATACTGTACATATCAATTGCACTACTGCAATACACACAACGCTTTCGCCAGTTATTGCTCATATTCACTATGTTTGGTGTGATCTGGTGCAAAGTTACTCTTTATTTAATATTCGATCTATGTAGTGCATGAATGCCTAACTTCCGCTTAGAATAAATGTCAAGAGGCGCGCATTATATTGTCTTTTCCGACAATATTCCTACATAATGCATCTACATCCAAAGCAATTGTACTCCCTGTGCATTTGATTTATGATTTAAGAAGCGTGCAGCAATAGCTTGATAGCGACATAATTATATTCCGGCCAGTATCACATGAATAACCGCTAGATATACCACTTATAGTAAATGTTGAAGGTTTCAAATGGGCGTCGTATATAATTATTATCATCCACATTCATAATAGTTGCCATATTGCATCTTTCATGAGGCTATCTTCCATTCCCCTTCATGTCGAATGTAACATCAGAAATTACCGCAAAGGATAAGAACGATAGTTGCGTATGATAACTATACGTGCTAACGTTATTACATTTAAAACCACTAATTGGTATATTTATTGGTGAGGAGAAGCAGCATGATGTGATCATTGAGCAGACAAAAAACCGCATATGAAATCAGCGTGTTAAAGTTTTGCTCCAGTGATATGGTGACTAACAAGATTCTTATTCAAAATGCAGAATATCAGCTTTCATCATTATTGACAAACGTCTAAAGCGTAATAAATGAGCATTAAAAGCTTTGCGCAATGCCTTTTGTGTAAATATACAATTTACTTGCACTAGTATCAAATATTTAGGAATAAGACAGCAAGCCCATGGCGAGTTCAACGTGTAATGCTGAGAATGAGCATTTTTAGAGTATAAATCAGATTAATGTATCACCGAAATCATATGGAAATATATCTTGATGCAGTGGATTAAATGGACAGTTTAATTCTGCCAGGTGAGTTGAATATCAATCAGATTAATGTATCACCGGAATCATATGGAAATATATCTTGATGCAGCGGATTAAATGGACAGTTTAATTCTGCCAGGTGAGTTGGCAAACCATTGTTGAGTTTACGATGCAGTTATACATCTTTACATTCGGTTACATACAATATTACCAATCCTATTCATTAGCCGCGTTACCAAGATTCGCTGTACCCGAACTTAATCACCCCTGTCAGGGTAACACAGTGGAGAAACACCCACCCCAAACACACACACACACACACACACACACAAACACACACACACACACACACACACACACACACACACACACACACACACACACACACACACACACACACACACACACACACACACACACACACACACACACACACACACACACATACACACACACCACACACAAAACATACATACATACATACATACATACATACATACATACATACATACATACATACATACATACATACATACATACATACATACATACATACATACATACATACATACATACATACATACATACATACATACATACATACATACATACATACATACATACATACATACATACATACATACATACATACATACATACATACACATACATACATACATACATACATACATACATACATACATACATACATACATACATACATACATACATACATACATACATACATACATACATACATACATACATACATACATACATACATACATACATACATACATACATACATACATACATACATACATACATACATACATACATACATACATACATACATACATACATACATACATACATAAACGCACACGCATACTTACGGACACCTGACTACATTACATTAGCTAAGTAGCTTTCCTTTGGTATGCTTTGATGCAGATCTATCTTCCATTCAAAAGCCAGCTGTCAGAGATAGCCTTTTCAATTGATCACCTCTTCAAAAACTCTGTTGATTTTGGCAATTTTTAAAAATCTTTTGGCTTGTCCCATATTGCTTTTAGGAGACAAGCATCGTGCAATGCTTGACATTTCCATAACGGATGATAAACGAATATTTAAAAGCAATAATTGCATACCGCTGGTCTTTCCATAGATGGCAAGCAATAAGCAGGCAGCAGGTGTAAAATCGTGCATTACACCTCACTATTAATGGCCAAGCCCAAGAGCAAAACATTTTATTATTCAAACCCTACCGTGAATCTACTTATTACTCTAGTTGCCTGCTAACTTTATCACGTTTGCATTTTTGGCTCAACCGATGCAAATACTGAAGCAATTTGCCTCCTTCTGCTCATTACACTGTCCACTTGAAAAACGCTTGAATAATAAGCAATTTCAGTCAAATTTAACCCGCACTGTTGGAAATAATCCAGGACATGGTGTAGCCGATGACTAATTGGCAATGTTTGAATCTTAAGAGGGTTAAATGAAACATTGCGGTTGTCATCAAATGCAAGGTATTTCGAAATCGCCGATAAGGCACTCCTTATACGTTGCTATGCAACAGCATGAAACAATTGCACTGCTGATGACGACACATAAAAGCACAAAACAGTGCAATTATTTGACATAACTAGCAGAACTATAGTAAGACCAATTTAATTGGTGTTTTGTCATTCCACAACAACAGGTCGTCTATAACCCTACGGGAATCCATGTTTCCAGCAAAGCAACGATTTGTGATGGATGGACGGATTGAAATAGATCATTTATCACAGTTGTAGTTTCGATAGCGATGATGCGAACAGTAACAATAACCCTAAAGGGATAGTTGAAAGAATATATTGATCAATGAATGGTTGCAACTTTACAGGACCTTTCGGGACGCTCGTCACGTACATATGTGTTTTGCTCATGACAAACGTTGTATTCTATTTGCATGCTTAAACGCCATTGTTTGTTTTGGTTATCAACCTTTATTTTGTCTATTTGATCCACTTGTGACAGCAATGTCGCTTCGTTTGTTATTTGATGAAACAGTCAAAGTCACCTAATGTGCAGATTTATTTTAGGCATCGCATCATATTGATAGGACTTTACTTCGGATCGCATTGGACAAGACTTATGGCAAATGTCTGTGGCCAGCGAGAGTACCCTCTCAGAATTAGGCCATCATGTTAGTCACAAATGGATTATCTTGGTCATTAAACGCGAGATATTCTCTGGTTAATATTTATTATATTGCTCGGAGGTTATATCGCGGAGCGTCTCACCATGAAATATGCCGATCACTCTGGTGAAAACAATATGTACATAACTATAAAAACACCATTTCAAGAGAATATAAGCATAATGCGTTCGGTATATATCGAGGCGATATGACGAAGGTGATGGATGCCGACACGAATACTGCGGCATTCTATATGCACCAAAATATAAAAGAGAAATGCATGCGATTCCCTCCTGACTATCACTTGATTGCTATTTACCTGGCGGAGGCTGTATGTCTATGTTCAAGATCATACAACAACGAACTGTACTAATCAGTTTTCAAGAGTTGAAGATTTCAAACAAAATGCTTGTATCATTACCGATTGCCAGGCCGTGATATTTGCTATGGCATTTATCCGTGTTTGCATAAAATAGAGCAATGGATGCGGATGAATGTATCAAATTAATTACTCCGCCGTAGTTATGATTCATCTGTAACTGCGCTCCGACTACTGTCTGTCTAAATCAATATGCGTTCCGCGCTGGGACAACGGACTCATCTGTAGAACATGAACAGACTTGACATTGCTGAGAATATATTTATACGATGACGTAGCGAACAATCAGCAGGGTTATGCTTGAGAAGCTATGATGCAATGACCATACCCGGACAAGAGATTCGGTGTTAAAGGTAATTGTCGGTTATATATGTCCTGCTTGAAAACCGAAAAAACTGATTTATTTTTTCACACTTCAAGCATATATTCGTCTAAATACGTCCATCAAAACGGGCGTTCGATTCTCGGTTACTTTCCCAAAGTCACATAAGACTATGATGAACCATAAATTTACACAACATCAAACCTCATCGTAAACGCCAATTAACGTTTTATAAATCATGGAAATCAACGAGCAGTACGTCATCTAAATGTTGGCTGCTCTTTAATCCAGTTGAGAACAATTGGTAATTCTGGCTGTTAAAGCTGTATTTGTACAACGCAACAGTATAAGCTGGATCTTTTCTATAATCGTCTGATATAACATTTCATGTGCTCAGTAATCACCACCAGTCATGAATATATTGCTTTATTAATTTTTAATTGCCACCTTAGTAATGCATTGTTATTTTGCCAAACTGCCCATGCTGAAATCGCTTTTTTCGATTTCCATTCGTTACACCGGTGAAAGTTCATAGAAAAAGAGCTATGTTTAAGCGGCTATTATGAGTTATAAATGCAAATTATCCAACCCATTCTCGAGCTTACACTCTCAACCATTGGATAGTGGTCACTTCGCCTTACATTAGCACCCATTGGGTAGTGTAAGAAGGCCTCTCGGCGCCTATGCCCGACAGCCTTTCATAAACTATCGCACGTAGGAGAGTGTAAGGAGAATGGTTTGGCATGGGGCGTGAAATAAGGAAGGATCCCTTTTTACCGAGCCTCATCAGCCCAAGATGGCGGACACACGGTCAGGTGAGGATGCTTCGATGTTTTAATTGTTATTAAATCGTCAATTATGTACACTAACCGAAGATGGACTCAGGTGTAAGCACCATGAAACTTGTCAAAGGGCACTTGTAGTAATATTTGTTCCATGCTTTAATTTTATAGTCACTTGTTTCATATTAACACGCTCTCTACCTTAGGTTACACAATATATTGCGATCAGTGGAAGGGGTTGTCTTGTTTATATTACCGTCGTGTGCGGCTAGGGAAGTGGGGGGGGGGGGGGGGGGCTTTGCTTCCTGCAAACGTTTATGTCATTCCTATATTATCGACAATCTGATATGATGATATGGGAATGTACAGCGTTCCTTTTATCAGCATCTAGGCAAAGAATCTTAACCTCTGATAGCCCTACAAGATGTCTGCATGTTACCGTTACACCGGAGCTACACCTCTGACAGCTCCGCTCTTTTTACTACTTTCGATTTCACATCCGATCTTTAGAGGCGAAGTGCAGCCAGTAAAATTACGGAGCCTTCGAAGTCAAAACGACCGATGAACTCACTAAAAACTTACCGAAGCCCTCAAAGCAAAACAATTTGTGACAAAATGCAAGATTATATCACAAAATCACACGAGGTATGTTTATATTACTACAGTTTTGTCTACTTGTTCTGTTTGAGCCGCGCACGACGGTAGTATAAAAATATGTCAATAAGAGTCGTCCACAGCTATAAAATACGGCAAATCATGAAACTTTGTTAAAAAAACAACATGGTTGACTCCCATAATGCAACATATCTGCGTTAATTCTCGTTCATGTTTTCGATTGCACGATAGCCATGTTGGACAACAATTTTAAAATTGTGTTGGATTTCGTTGATTCTGTTGATTAGAAGTATGACTGTTGTTGGACACTAGGCAAGATTGATGATAAGACATTTGTTGATATGAAAATGTATATTTTTTTAACTGTCCCTTGTCTGCGTTGCGAGAAGGAGCAAATTTGCTTATAACGCTCACAATTCTGCATACGGACCGTCGCCTCTTAGGTGGCATCAAAACACCAGGGGCGAGTTACCTTGCCTAATCAGCAACCACCTCCTCTTTGTTCGTTGGTAGTTTAGGGGGTTCCTGTGGCAGTTGTACAGGCTGTTAAATGATAGCATTATCGATAGCTATAGACAGGACAATGAAATCGGTGAGGCGACGTAAGTTGAGAGAAAGCTAAATAAACTGAATTTGATGTTTGTTTTGGCACTTTTGAAGGCTAGAATTTCTGCAGATACAAAAATATATGTGAAACTTTTGTTTAAATGCAGACCCTGAGAAGGCATTTGATAAAGCCGCTGCTAAATTACTCAAAGCACTTCGCCCAGCTAAGGCAAAATCTTCCCGTCTTGTTGTTAACTCTCCACTGAGGAGTACCTCTGGTGTAATACCACATGGTGTGAAGCGCAAGCAAACCTGAGCTTCTTCAGCCTGACTAAATAATCATGGTACCTTTGTTAATTATGAAATATTCCAGAAAAATTAATTTCACAAAATTTACTGATCTCTAAGAACACATTCAGGAGCATCCTTTGCTTGTGTTACAAACAGTTGATACACCTACTTCCATAGAGGCCCTTATACAGGAAAATCCTATCGGTAAGATCATGATATTTGTGGAGAGTTGCTACTGCATTTTTTTATGTTCAATAAAAATTAAACATGAATTAGTAGTTATAGTGATAGAGGGTAAATTTATATCTTCTGACGATAGATGTTAACTGTGTGAAGGAGACGATTTAGTTTCTGACATTTGGAAAAAGTACAGCCAATTATCTGACCCAAGTTCAAGATCACCATGATGATAGTGAGCTGACCGATTAGCAAAAGCGAAAACTGGAAAGCCAAAATCTTTGGGAGACCCAAATGCAATCGGTAGTTGACTCATTGCTAGCAAACATGGCACCATCTGCTCAAGAGCTAGAATGTTGCCTGTGTGCAAATCCATCAAAACTACGGTAATGTTACGCAAGTAATATTGTAATATCTACCTTTTGTGCACTAATGTATAACTTTCATATTCAGGTGTCTACAGTGCCAGATGTTTATGTGTGAGGATCATGACAAGCCCAACACCTTTGTGAAGGATGCCATGACAGGGAATGGTTTCATCTTGATTTCTACTACCCACTCCCTACTGAGATGCCAGAAGATAATCCCAAGGCAGGATATAATCATTCAAATCGATTCCACTATACTGAATAGATTGATATTTTGCAAAAGGGTACCCGAGAAACTTTTGCCAAAATACTGCAGTCAGTGTGCATATTCTGCCTGCATGGTGTTGGTTCCTGGTGTCAATTGTATTATCCTTCCTATTACAAATTTTTTATGCATTACACTTATGTTAAAATCTTCCATATGACATGCCACGATAACATATTGTGACTTTTTCCAATGTGCATTTGCAGGGAGATATGATCTTCACTTGCCAAATTCCATTTGTGAAAACTGTGGTTACAATGATCCAATGAAAGTAAGTTTTGTTATAGCATCTTATATAGATAACCTTTTAACATTTGTTATTTTTGTGCTCCGAAATATAATATTAGTTATTATTCTTTCACTAGACATATATATATTTGAAACTGGTCTATTGGAAACCTTTCACACTCTGAAGTGTGGGCTACCGGGGAGATCTGTGTAAGAGTTTTGGAGACCTTGAATCAAATATCTAGAAGCCACAGTAGAGTAAGTATCAGTTATGGGAATAGAAATTTTGAAAAAAGTATTTATTGAATAATTGACATGAGGTTACACTTTCATTTGAATGTCAAACAATATCAGTTGTCTCTGTCGTTGATGTATACTAGGTCATAGGGATAAGCAGATCATTCAGACCTCTTGCCAGAAGAGCGGTTCTACCAATTGCACACCACCTTGTCAGATGACTTTGTGGTTTTGCCTCCAGTAAGGTTCCAGGACAGGCACTCTTAAGTGGAACATCAAACCTCGTTACTCAGGCTTTGAAAAGGATGCTTACCCCAAAATTGTGCACTTCAATGCAAGAGAAGTTCACATTACAGCTAAGAAGGTATGAGATTTATGATATATATTTGGTTGATGAACTTATTTATAAGTATGTAATGCCCTTTAAACAGCATCGTTAAAATGAAATTGTATTTATTATACATATTATGTTCCCAGTCTTATGGTGAAGAACAGCACAAGTTCTGAAAGTGAGCTTGTTAGACAGGGCCAAGTCCTACAAAAAGATCCATAACAAGTGTCAGGCAAGATGTGGAGCTGACGATGACTAGTATTATGAAACACAAGATGCTCATTGAAAGGAAGGCTTGTAATTATTCAAATTTCACTTAAACCTCCAAATTTTGTGGCCATAAGGATCAAATACTTTTGTATCTGTGTACTAGACAGCAGCAAAAGTGCACAGGTCATAGGACAAAACTCTCTGCAGAATGCCAACGATGGTCACAGCTCCTAACAAGTTACAATTGCCTTGCCACAATCTTGCATGTCCCTCTTCTCAAGGGTGTTCCTGAGAGTCAAGACTCCTTGCCGTGGCTGTAAGGAGCGGGTTAGCAGTTCTTGTATCTGATATGCTCTTGCAAAAACAATTTTGAATTGTACTCTCATTCGATTCTTAATGAATTGTGACAGAACTGATACCTCCTAAAAAACCCGAGCTCTGGTTGAGCAGTGGCTTCGCCTGCAACGCTTCAAAGAAGAAAGGAAACAGCTGGCAAATGAAGTCAACATCTACTTGACCAACTAAAAATTCACAGCAGAAATCTGGCAGACATGAATCAATTACAGTCAAGTATGAATTATTTCTAACATAATTTAATATCCTTATATAAAACTCCAGACTGTTTACCATTAATAATATATCTGTACATTTCTCCAGGCATGGAGATAGAATTCACGACAACAGCAGGCAAGCTTGCAATCCTACAGAGGCACCACCATGACATAAACATGCATGAAAAGAATGCTCTTCCTGGCTATTGCTCAAGCAGCTGGCAATTCTGGGATAAGTACAGATATATATGTCAATGGTATGACAGAACCTCCTGTGTCATCTGATTCTGAATATGGGTCTGATGCATAGAAGTCTGATCCCCTAAGAAGTTACATTACTTGAAATTTCAAACCAATAATACTTTGTCCAATTTAAGATTCTTGGGAAAGTAACTGTACATGTATGTATTGTTTTAATCTTTTTGATATACTACATGTAATGAGCACAACATTTATAAAAACTTGTACTCATTAACAGGCAACTGTATTACACCATATCTTTTGAAAATAATTACATGCACTTGAATGATTTGATTGCTGGCACTGATTTGTTTGTTTCTTCAGAAATTTACCATGCCCTGAGGATAAGCCAATCCAGTACAGTGATGGTCACTGGTAGAGCTATGGAACCCAGTGGGCCTTTAAAGGACACCCCTGTCAGTTATGATCACAGAGATACACAATTGTGCAAGAATTGTTTTTTACGAACCAAAAAATATTATCTATTGTTCAGAATGTAAATGGTATAAACATATTGATGCTTATCCCAAACATTTAAATTCTCCACTGATGGGGTTTTGAATGGTGACCCATGGCTGTATTATGTTTTATGCATGCATTGCTACTAAACCATTATGCTGTTCGTCATGCATTAACTAAGGTGTGTTTATCCTGGGGGAAATTGTTTGTCATCCGTTCTTTAGCTTGTAATAAATGAACATTATGCACTATGATCAAAGTCTGAACTTTTTAATAAAAGTATTGATTGAAAATGAGTGAGAAGCATGTTGTTGATGTAATTGTAACTTCTCAGTTTTTAAAAAGACCTTAAAACATGGATGATTCATACCTCACAACAACTTACTCAGCTGGAAGTCATGAAATAAAGGGGGTAAAAAAGTCTTTTTGATGCCAAGCAAGATTCCTTGAAAAATCCTGTACAGTTTGCATGCGAAGTGAAATTTTCCATAATGGGAGGTGTCCTATACCTAGTCTTGCTGTCAGTCATCGTTAGTGTAAAGAAAAGACTACAAGCTAATAACAAATAAGCAGTTTGTCCCTAGGACAAAATCGACCAAATGGTATCCAGTTTCCCTAAACACCAACGGAATATACTCATTGGAATTAATATCGAGCCTTATTAATAAAGCAAAGTTTGGGTCTTGCTGCATCGGGACTTTCGAATAGACCAGCAAATTTCCGCGTTAACTTAGTTACTACATAAACTATCGCCATATTGACTGCTGCCAAGCAAGTGTCATTCTCCCGTACTACACCGTCGCCGCAACAACACTGTGCAGTTACATGGAAAACACCTCTGTAACACCTTGCCCCTGACCATTAATTACGATCGGATTTCACCATAATCTGCAGACAAAAACAATCGCCAAGATGTAACTCGCTTGCGAGACATATACCCATGTATTGACGATGTTCTGTTATTAATTCATGTTTCTTAAAGAATAGATCGCGTATTCCATAGGCAAATAAATGTCACATTGGACAGCGTCCGTGCTGATGACTAGTATTGATTATCATGTCCATGCTGCCCAAATGCGAACCATCAAGAGCGAGGTACCTTACTCACTCATTCAAACAGTGAAACATGCAAGACAGAGAGTCGGCTATCAAAGTGTACGATATTCATTTATCTCAGTGCCTAACTCTTATCCCGACTCTTATCACATCTAAATGTCCCGAATATCTATTCATGTGTCTCTTAGGTAATCCAATGAAGCATACAGAACAGTTTTACTCCTTCTGCCTTTCCCCTAAAGGGTACTGAAACACCGTTTAAGTGCATTCATATTAGTTCAACTAGATATCGGTAACATATAACCGAATAAATGCGTTTCAAATATAACTATTTTGGTATCAGATGTTTACACAGTCAAACAATTTGACAATGCATATTGAGAATTGAAAATTTCATCTTGGTGCAGAACTGATCGAGATCGGAGGAATCGAAAAAAAGTAACATTTAGTGATGTTATTGACAGTGCCAAACGCCAAGTGGAAAATTAACGTACGTTTATAACGTTTTATTCTATAACTGGGATTTATGTAGGACATAAGCATTATAAAACATGGTGTGAGATGTTATTACATTATCTGCTCCCACGCATATAATGCATTCTGCTCTGCGATTCATCTCGCATTGAAGTTACCACTGACTAGTGTTACTCCAGTGACACGTCTTTCCTTCTCGAGTTAACCGACTTTTTCCACTAATCTAAGAGCAATCTATTTGACAGTCTTGTAGTGTACAAACTGGACACTAGTCTTATTTTTTACTAGCAGACTATATATCTAGCCCAACAGACCAACAGTCGATCGGGTACTCCACTTGGTTCATAAGAGCTATATATATATATATCTAACTGTAGCTGCCCAATCTTAAACCATATCTAAAAATGACAATGAATTGCGGTTTGCTTGATTACGGGATTCCTTCCGTGACCAAACTTTTATCCCTACCCCGGGTCCCCACCATGACCCTATTAACCCTAATCTCCACAACTTTATCCCCACTGCGTCCCAACCAAAAAGCCTGTACAACCTGACGTTCCCCACCAAATGCCCCAAGACGGATATGCAAGTCCGGTGTTTTAATCCTTGATATGAAGTTAAAGATATAGCCTTGAATGCTTATAGCCTTGAATGCTGATAGCCTTGAATGCAAAGATATTGCGCAATATGTGATCCGCAGCAGAGATCCTCAGATCACCAGTATACCGTCGAGTGCGGTTGTTGTGGAGAAGAAGGTTGACGACACAGACAAAAAAGACAAACCAATAGCCATTCAGTCGATTGAGTACTACCTTGTCAAGAAGGTGCAAAAGCTCAAGTTGTTTCAAAGAACTAAAACGAAACAAAAACAAGCAAATATTCACTCTAATGTCTTCATTCTAATAAGTCATATTTATTCTATAGTGAAACAAATCTATCCGAGTCGATTTGCTAACCCATTTTTGTATGAATTCTCGAAAATTAATTTCTAATGGTTCAATAGGACCATGTAGTTTCCTTTGTGAAGCTTGATTAAAAGCTGAATTATTCGAGAAATCATTTCAGGTTAGAGCGGGTTTTTTTGCATATCCAATGGACCATCGACATTTCCCTCATTGTATCGTTACTGTCGCGGTAATGTCCTCAAATTTATCTATTGCCAATAATAAATCAACCCCTTTTCCAAACATACAACTCGGCCTGGCAATAGGTTATACAGCCTTATACCCTGTTCCTTCTTTCGCACATTCTAGCGGTTTTATGTCTATAGGCGGCTGCATCAACAGCCATTGCGAGACGTTCACCTCGCCGGGATGACCTAGATAAAATTGAGCTGCTGGTAAGTGCGAGTGTCCTTGTTGTCAGTTCCGGTATAAACAAAACAATTGATCTGCAGACCAACTCAAAACTCAGTGTCAAACCGCCATCGTCGTTCCAACTCTCGCATTCGTGTACATAGCGAGGCACAAGGAACTTAAATAAGTTGACTGATGAATCGAATTACGCAATGTTATCGTATATTCATGTTTTGCGTACGATCTTAGTGCGATTTTGAAGATAATGCATTAGAAGTTAGTGCTAGATATTATCGGTATCATGTTATCGCTCATATTTACGTTTGAACACGTAGTGATGCTGACTTTATCTCTTCCTGTGTTTCGATGTTTAAATAGCAGTTGTATCGGATAGTGTCCTCACATTTTGTGTTTCGATCCATTTGATTACATACTTCTGATAGACCTCTAAATCTCACAGCAATTGATCAAGTCGCACAAGTCTAACAAGAGTTCGTTGTTTTAGAAGGTGGATGTGGTTGGTGTTCATCATCACCTATAGTACAGATACTATCTTTACAATTAGTGATGACGAACACCAACAACTCCCACCTTCTTCAGTGAAATGTTTCAACAGGTATGCATCTTTTCTCATCTAATTTCATAGATATATCTAAAAGCTCCCTCTGGTGTTGTTGTTTATACTAAGATGATGATGAAGTGAAGAAATCCATGATGTGGACAGATGATCTGAACATTTTCATATTTATTGATTCTATCCATTTGCAACAAATCTTAACAAACTTAATGGGATGTCATCCTCTGACACTTTCTCTTCCCACCGTGCATTTCCAGGAGCTGAAATAATACAAGAAATTGGATGACTAAACAAACACAATACCTTGTATATACATGTACAGATTTTCCTCGTTTATTTGGGATATCCATTCACCGCATCTGAAGATTGCATTTTTTCAGTATAAGCCCTAAAAGGGTGATTCTGTTGAATGTGGATCAAAACTTATGTTTTTGGGTCAATTTAATAGTCCAACAACCAGAAGGTTAGCATGTGATTCACCAAAATATAAAGTAACCAATAAAACTAAAGGTACGCACTTACCAACTGTAATTTCGATTTGTTTGTCATCTGAATCAAAACAAGTTTGTACCAGGTTATAATGATGTCTTTCCATTCTAGTTGTGTTATCATGAAAAAGACACATCCATGTTTGATTACAGAGCTAATAAAAGTACTCACTTACCAACAAGACTACTGAGTTCTGACTGGTCAGCTGAATAAAATAAAGCATACATGTGGATGCTAGGGACCAATTCTATTTTATCTGGGCGTTTTGATGATATAGCCAATTCTTGTATGGATAATTGAAACAATAAATGCATACACCTACCAGTGATCATCTTTTTACTCTTTTACTCTCCACACCTGCATCATGTATATTCTTGAGTTGCATTTAATCAAATGGTTATTGCAGTTAGAGAATTTATATTTTGAAAAAGCCAAATACTAAATATGTGAACTATGTATATACTCTGTTCTTACTATCATTGACAGCTGTTGATTGTGGTTGGCCAACAGAATTCTTCTGTTTCTCTGAAAGCCAATGAATAGACCCCATAAAAACAAAGCGCACATGCTAGTTTTACCTATCATACAGATGGCGCCTTTTTTACAATCAGCAAGAGCGAGTAACCACCTGGCAGATGAGTGACATCACAAGTGTACAGGGTATCAGACAGGAAATAAGGTATCATAAGTGCAATGTGAATGAAAATATAAACATTGTATGTAAGCTGTGTCAGGAGTAAAAAAAAGTTTATGCACACACTAACTGCATGATAATCATTTTTGTTTTTGCCCGATGTCACTAATCACATACAAGGTCAATCTGAACTTGACTTGCTGTCAAATGTATATTAGCTTACCCTTGTTGTGGTATTCCACATCAAGTATTTTGCTGTAGACATCTTTTGTATTGTAAGCTGTGTCAGGAGTAAAAAAAAGTTTATGCACACACTAACTGCATGATAATCATTTTTGTTTTTGCCCGATGTCACTAATCACATACAAGGTCAATCTGAACTTGACTTGCTGTCAAATGTATATTAGCTTACCCTTGTTGTGGTATTCCACATCAAGTATTTTGCTGTAGACATCTTTTATATAACTTCGGTGGGATGTCAGCCCTGCAGCAACTACATCGCTGCCAGGCCTCATGGTAACGTGTACCCGCTTTCTTGCCCCTGTAGGCCTGGCAAGGAAGAGGCAGTCAAACGCAGCCCCCTTCAGCTGTGCCATCTAAACACAAAAAAGGCAGACAAGGTTTCTTTACCAATCAGTGCATAAGAACCTAATTGAATATCAAAATAGGTGTATTTTTTTTTAAAGATTGTACCCAAAGGTCACTGAATAACAACCACTAGCCTTGTTTTCGATTAAATTCATGATTCTGTAAACATTACTGGGGTGCATATTGGCCCCCTTTTGATTCTCTTTTCATTTGCTGATGCCTGCCTTCTTTGCAAATACTCCCTGAGGCTATACCCATACTCACAAGAATACCTTTTGGAGTGATTCAGTGAACCACATGATGGAAAAAGTGTCTTGATTATTTCAGTTTTACCGAAAACCAAAATTGACCACAAATTTTCCATTAAGCAACATTGATTTACAATCAAATAATAAATGCAGCTAAGCTATGAAAAGCTAGAAACAAGTAACTAGTGGTAACAAAATCAGTGTAGTTTGAATTTATCCCGGGGGGGGGGCACTTGGCCTTATTCTGGATAGGGGTGTGCCGCGGGACCTCGAAAACCCGTACCCGTCATACAAGGTCAAAATGGCCAAAAGCATACCCTGTCGTACAAGGTATTATGCGAATGTATAACCCGTCGTACAAGGTGAAAATGGCAAAAAAGCATATTCCGTCGTACAAGGTATTATGTACTTGTATTGTCAACGATCGATAGGAAATATGTATATTCAACCCGTTATACAGGTGAGAAGAGAAAAACATACCCCGTCGTACAATACGAAGCCCCCCAAAAACCTGTCGTACAGATTGAAGCTGAAAAAACACACCCCGTCGTACAAGTATGAGGCCCAATAAAACCCGGCGTACAAGTCGAGAGGCCGAAAAAACATACCCCGTCGCGCGGCACATATATACTACCACTATACACTTAAGTGCCCCCCCACCGGGAATTTATCACATGATTTACCAGAAACCTTCATTCACTTAGGCAAGGCAAATTGATAAATTATCCATCGGTACATCACTTTTATTATGTCTACGAAAAACGGCCTGATATACTAATTACACTCGCTTTGAGGACAGGGGTTACCTTTGGCCCGGCCGCAGTCTCTGGCATAGAAGATAGCTCCGGTCGAACGTTAACATGAATTCAGACGTCTTGTAGGGCTAGCATAGAAGATAGCTGCGACCGAACTAGGTCTACGACCGAACCAATGCTAATCCCTGTGGCTGCTACCATCCCTTGTCAATGTCATACGAAAATCATTTTACCTCTGACACTTACAGAAACGACCAAGCATATGTTGTCACGCATAAATGTATTTCAAACCCACCATCATTGGACGAGGACATGCTGTCAGTCACGATAAACTATAGCAGAATATTATATATATATATACATCAATTTTCATTTTGAGTATGCGATGTTTTAGGTCAGATAGAGGCTCAGGGACCATTTATTTTTTCTCAAGTGCGCCGCCGGGCGCAGCGTTGCATGCTGGAAATGTGAACGAGTGCAGTGCAGCGGGGGATGAGGTGGGTGGGGAGAAAGGTGTGGCTGGGCTTTGGGGTGGGGGGTGGGGATTAGGGTTTTGCATGGGAAGGGTATACAGGGTATACGAGAATGAGGAGCGAGAGAGGCAATCGATCAAACAGATTGGATTTAGAGGGGCTGGGGAGACATGGGGGGGAAAAGTTTGATTTTTATTTAAAATTCTTCATAATCTGTTTTTCCTCTTCAAATTATCAAAAAATTTCAGTTTCTAACAAATATTACATATTTTTTTATTCTGCGGACTACTAACATTCTATTCAAGGGCTGCGCCGTCCGCATTTACAGCCGCTCGTGTGGGATTCCTTATACTATCCAAGCTATGATATTGTAAGGGGCATTGACCACTATCCAATGGTGGAGAGTGTAAGCTCGAGAATGGGTTGAATTATCAGTAAGCGTTTTTTTGGAATGACTACAATCAAGTTCGCTCGCGCAATAATGGTCATTTTTTACATTTCATTGTAATTCTTTAAGTGATTGGTTTTCATTTGAAACCTAGCCTTAGGACTTGATGTAGACGCTGTTTCGTTGGTTGCCCGGGTTGAGCCGGATACGATACATGCTCACCCATACAAATCCGATACAGTTGGCGATATTGTGGTAGTGTCACCTGATGATTGGTGTGTTTCACTCATTTTCATAATCACCACACAGCTTGTTAGAGTGAGCTCTCTTAGCGATGAAATTTACCAAGCATCGAATAATCACCATTAAACCGATGATAACAAACGTGGCCAACTGGGGTGGGATGCGTTCAACACGTGCACGTATGAATTCAGCGAATTTAAATCAATAGTAGTTTGAGGGCAAAGGTTTCCGGTGACCTTATGTAAGTGCAACAGCAAAGGCCCGAGGCATACAAAACCCTGTCTCCAAAACCTTGTCTAAATTAACTTTAGTCATTCTATAGCTGCGTTTTCGACGAGAATGCATTTGGTTGGTGAGTCGGGTTGATATGACATGACTGCTATTGACAGTTTGAGTGGGCCGCAAGTCGTCAGTTCACCTACTTAGATGCTAGAAAAGACGGGCGCTTAACGACTCGACTCGAATGTCTTTGCTGCGTGTAGGATTTGCATAATTGAATCAAGCACGACCGTGACGATGTATTTGTTATCTAATACTGTAGATGACGACAGGATGCCAAAATAACTGTGGGCTGCTAACATTGAAAGAATTAAGCAAAGTGTTCTTGATTATCTTATGCGAAGTTCCTTGAAGGCTATAGGTCCTATACAATATGCCAAAAGAAAACGCAGATTGATCGTCCTTTTAATCATAATATGGCCAGTGTCCTCCATATACGCCGCAAGCCTGACAAAAGAAGCACGCAAATGTGTGCAGACAGTTACTCTTGATTCATTATCGTTCTTCTATTTCGTCCCCAACTGACCACACAACGTTTTGCAAATAAATCTGTGTCCGCGCAGTTCGTTCTCAGCGAAAACTATTTTATTTATTCATTTTCTCTGGGACCCAGGGTGCCACAACAGGATCGTAAAACTACAGATACTAGCAAAAATGTTGGAGTATTCGCCTCACGAGAGCAGTAAAAGATATGATTTATTTGGCACATTGACTGCAACAGGAACTATAAACACTAGTTGCGATCAGATGGTAGATCTTTGCTTCCCCTGCATGACGTATAAACGTTTTATTGCAGCCTGTTATGTCTGAAAGGTATTATTGGTTGCCATCCAGTAGTACATTATTCGAACGAGGCATTTCAAATACAAATGATGTTGGGGTGGGGGAGTTGGGGATGCGTTCGGCATATATCTCAGTATTATGCATGCTGTACATATAAACAGTAGTAAATGTTTTGCAAGCTTTTATCATTAATAATGTCTATACGTGAGAGCAATGTAGTCAACCCCTTAAACGTTGACTTATTTTCTATATTCCATTGGTGCTTATTTTGCGCTGAACATGGACCATTATGACATTTTTACCGGGCGGTATATAATTATCATCTCTACGTAGCAATTGCTTGTCTACACATCGAAAACACTGCATATTTTCGTGAAGTTGCTATGATATATATACTTATGATAAACAGTCCTGGTGGTGACAATTGTGGCTATTGATGTGGCGGATGAGCCAAAACATGTGGTTACCACTGTCTGAAGACTTCACCGCAGCATTGCACATATATAACGTTTTGGATATCAGACTGCTGGAGCTCACTCATTAGATAAGGTTAACCTCAATGTCAGAGCCTTTTGTAAATTGAATATAGTCCATTACAAATATCTTCGTGTCCATATTTGTGCTTCCAATGGCGTCGCTATGTTAATAAAACCTGCTTGGTATGTGCCATTCGGAACACAATTTGCTTCCGACAGGTAACTGACGACAGACAGATGACCCGTGTATTACGAATGTCAACACAGCACAAAGTTGTCGATACCATTTAACAACTAAACTGAAGCTTATGTTTGCCACAGAATGCGAGTGTGCTAATAATGTAATATGTCGGTAGCTATGTGTTTGTTTTGCTTCTCAGGTTCACCTTGATTATATGTGTCAGGTTACTGTCAACTGAAGGGAGGGGCGTTTTGCAGAACATCTAGTGTCGCTCAACCCGTCCCGCCTGTGCTGTATTCATCAGATCACTTTTACGATAATGAGCAAATCCATTTAAACGTATAGCATTGTTCGGAGGAGTGACTGCTACACAACGCCAACATATTGCAAATACATCCTCATCACTCTGAGAAATCATTGTGAGTTAAAAGCAAGAATATGTTGATATCGAAGCCTCAGCCGTTCCTTTTTTGTCGGGGACAGTAGCGTGCTCGTGACAATAAACATGGTTTTTGATAATCGTATAGCCAACATGGGAGCAACTGCCTGAGCCAAGGAGCCTCATTCAATATATAGTTCATAAAATGTCAATGCCTGGAGGTAGATGGAACCAACATCTTCCATAGTTGTAGAAATAGTCGTTAACAGGTTGACCATGCTATATAGGTAACATATACCCTTTTCTGTGGTCTCTACGTTTGTCATAGCGCCAATAAGAGGTCATTTTAAGGGATCGGCAATAGCTCTGTGCTATCAGGGAGGTTGACCAAATCACCCGACATGGGTTCAAAGATCGATTATGACGTGCAAAATCGTGCGAATAAGACCACAAATAAAATGTCATTGAGCCTTGCGCTAATTCCCATATTCCGTGAAGAGACAATTATGCTTTGGCTCTTCAGAGAGTAAAACAATTGACTGATTCGGAAGGGAAAGTCGACCGCGATAGGTGGCTAATTTGTCTGAACCTTCTACATGCAACTCTTGAAATGTGACATTTGCTTACTTAAGGCTTCTTTATTTAATGTTATAAACATCCGATGTCAACATTGATTTTAGGCGAACAACGTAGCTTGTGTGACTCGCTGTATAAGTGTACCGTACGTCACTCACATCAGTGCACTTCATCGTATCCAGTATTTGGTTAATGTTGTCCCTATTGCAGTAACGATTGTATGCAACTAGTGTGTCGTTACTGCCTATTCAACCAAATTAATGAAATGGTTGTCATGTCACGACAGGTACACTTGCACATAACTGCGACCGTTTTGTATCATCAAGAATCAGAAAAGAGTAACCTATCTCTCGAGGATCAGGCTATTAATGTGCAATTGCGACTACATCTCGCTATTGATGATTGCTGTTGGTTTTAATGATTGTGTACCACAGGAATTGAGATCATAGCCCTTGTCATATTCGTACAGCCACACCTCCTGAGTTTAGTTATTCTCTGTGTGCAATATCTTGTATAGCTAACACTTCCAAATGCCCTTGCAGTACATCATGAAGGCAACGATTTGCAACTAGAAAACTGTTCCTAGTAGCTCTGCTTTACAACAAAGCGTTCTTCCACGCAAAGATGAAATGCATGTCTTGCCGCAGACTTCAGCACCATCGCTGCAAATGTTTAGCTTCCTATAAAAAGCAATGATTTGGCCAGTATCAACTTATCGGGATAATCGATAAAACAATTGCAGCATGTATTGGTGGCACCATACTTTTATGAAACATGTAACTTAGGACTATGTGAATATATATGTGAACTAGCTACAGAATTGTAAACGACGACCAGCTTGTGAGGAAGCGTTACACTGTCCAAGCGAACTTCTCCCTGGGTCTTCTAAAAACAATCATGGTTGTTTGTAATGTGGCTGTATAATGACTAAATGTCGTTTGATCTTTTATTTGGTGGTTTCTATCGATACATCACAGCATATACGCGGTTTGGGTACAGCCCGGTGGCGTGCGCCTCGTATCAACCAGATATCAATGCTTTTAGATTATCCATGGGGGGGGGGATATTTCGAATAGTACAATGATTGTCATTAAATGCAAAATGCGCACCGCGTCCAAAAGATACTGGGTGGTATTTATGGTAGCCATGCAAAAACTAATAGCATCAAAGGTTAAAGTCTTTGATTGATAAAATCACCTTCCAAAATTGTTATAAACTTACTGCTGAAAAGCAATTTTGCTGAATGACCCAATGCAAACATCACCGTTGCAATTTTGACGTCTTTGCTTAATGAAATGCCCTCTTGTAGAAATATTATCAGAAGACTTCAAATATGCATTTGCCATTTGGCAGTGGTTACCAAAACACGTCGCCATTCATTTTATTATTCATTATCAGTTCTTGATGCATTACTGATCAGCCTGTATAATATGTAAATGTTATTCACAAACTCGTTGCGCTTATAAGCGGTTTATTACAGCGTTACCATACGTGCATTCTGCACAATATCATTGCTAATACGTAACTACTAGTTCACTCTACACTATTTGCTCATTCTACCAATATATGCTATGTTAGTATGAATAAATGAGTGAGGAGGTCACTAGTGTTAATAGCATTCGGTATATTAAGTTTTAGCATTTGGTAGATATTCTTCATAATTACTGTTGGGAAGCTTGTCCGTAATCTACAAATACATAATTTTAGACTAGTGTCCTAAGAGACGTGAAACTTTTATGAGAACCAGCATGCACTGTGAACAAAAGTTCTTCCATGAAATCAAGAAGATGTCGTAAAAGCATCGCATTCCGCGTCACAGCCAATCAAATCTGCTTTATTGCTCTGCAGTTTTGTGAAAGGATATTAAAGATCTCACTGGACGCCAGCACCAGCGTTTTGTGGCGGCCGCTACAAAGCAACGCGACTGAGTATTACTTTATGATTACTATATCATCGTTTAAACATCTCTATGCCTATCGTTTATCTCCAGTATTATGGTCTAACGTATTAGCATGTCATCGCATCATAACTGCTAAGCCTTATAACTGCATTGCGAATACGTCTCTGTCGAAGAGTTCAATTCTTGGCTTTAGATATATAAGCCGACAAACGGATATTGGGGGTAGGGACGGAATATTTTTTATGATAATTGATTGTGTGAATGCCTAGTATATACCAGACAAGTGCTGACAATTGTTAATTATGACCGATAGACCATTAGGTGCAGCCAATATGAGGATTCCCATCAACACATTTCACATAATCATTACGAATTCCTAACTACTGTTTCAATCGTGATATGTTTAATCGATTTCAAACATTTTGGCACGACACGTGCAGTTCGAATTCGCAAGCAAAATTACCAAAAAGAGATACATATTAAAATGGAGAGGGATGTATTGAGCGTTGCTCAGATTGCAAAAACGAGAGACAGAGTGACGCATCGCTAATGCCCGAAATATTTAACGCGCAACTTCTTTGTGTTAATGCTCGGATCACACACTACGCCTCTGCAGTTTCACTAGCCTGTAAGCATTCTGGTGATTTTGAACTGCAAATTTCCAAATGATGTAATCATTGTCGACTGGATAAGTGTTTCGGTCTTGCTGGTTCGCCGCAAAACATAGTTGGCTGCACAGCCATTCTCATCCAGCATTCTATGTATGTAAAGCATTTGTCAAAATATATAGCGAACATAAATCAACAAATAATCAAATAAGTGTTGTGGATACACATCACTCGTCATTCCGGACAGCGTCACCTTAGCATATGTACTACACTCACATCACAGAACTACTCCATTATAGCTAGATGATTTGACTACGCATATGTTTCGACCAGGCCGCTGACAGTTTTGTTGCGGAAGTTGTGGGGAACTGAATGACATAAAAAGTTAAGGGAATACACCAGCAGTAATGGATAACCACAAAATGTAAAACCTGCGACCGTGTGCAGCGCGTAATTGAATACGGATAATGAAATCTTAAGGCATATATATTCGCATGTTATATTGACGTACTTCGTACACTGTAAACATGGAGAATGCGCGTGCATGGATCACATGGGTGAGGGCGGTTGTTAAAGTCCTACTTTATTCTACGTTAGACCAACACATGAACGCAATGTTCATGTGGTCGATGCAAGAAAAACATACTATGCATATTAAGGAAATATAAAATTTAGAGGTAAACGACGGTAGGGGTTACATGCAGAAACGTACCACCATATGGCGTAGCACTTGAACAAGTCGTTGTACACATATGATGATGTGCACTATTCAGGTTGGGTATTTTGCTGCCTATTAGCTGTACCCGGAAATAAAGTAGTGCCTATGACCTAATTGTATTTTACGCCGAGTTAAGTACAGTTAGGTACACAAGCTTGATGCTTCTGATAAATAAGCCAAATAAGCCGGAGATAACATTTACTTGTGGATCATAAAGATCAGAGGCACAGCATTGCATCCGAATACCAACTACAGCTTTCGCTTGCCAACTGACGTTCCTCTGACGTTCTTCGGAGATAACTCGGTGCTTGGATGCATCGTATTACCGAATCTCGTTCCGCTTCAAGGCATCACAAATCGGCTTAAATTTGTTTAAGCGTGAGGAACACGATGCGCTATTTGCTGTCTCGCGATAAGAAAGAGCCAGAAGTAGGGAGGGGAGGGATCTTTGTGTTTAGCAAGCGCCGTGGACAATACTGGATGGCTTTATCGATTCGATCTCCAAGATCAACCATTACTTAACTACAACGTCATTCTTGCTCGAAGCAGTTGTATATTGTGCATGATTTCATGTGAATCACAAATGACGGCAATAATCTATATCAAACTACGTACTCCGTCATAATTCATTTACATCATGGCTCGAACTCTAAACCTATGAATCACTCAGGATGTTGAAACTGTCAACTGTATTCAAGTGCTTATCAATGTGTTCATTAGATGAAATGCTGCCCGTTGAAACACATACATGCTTCCGTTTTGATCGACCAACAAGTAGACAATGCATGCACGGTGTAAATGTTTAATTGGTATGATCAGGAAACAGAAACGCAACCCAGCCAACGCCAAATTGAGAACTGATGGCAGATTGATTCATTTCGCCTATAACTTTCGTCTATTACTGTCCAATGGTTTTCTAAATGAGTTAAGCAACTTTTCCAATTTGGCAAAATCAGGTTTGTGTCATAGCAAATGTCGGCCCGTTTCCATGTCGAACATTACCATCTGGCACGTATCAATCCGTTATCAACTTGCACAACCAAATGTTCCAAGATAATCCTACATCTCTCTAGGTTTCCGCACGCAGCATCGTAGCAAACCGAATAAGCTTGATGGCCCTGCAATCCCATGAACATGATGTACAGCAAGCCTGCTTGCGCATGGGTGGAACTCAACAGAGGATGATGACTAGTTATTGCTATAAAGGCATTTTTGAATTGCATACTTGGCAATATCCGCCCACAGGCTGCGAATCTCTGACATTTGCAGTGTGGCATTCATAGAATGACCGCTTCAGAGCCCGTGTGTCGTGTTGTTTGTGATCGCAGAACTAAAAACAAAGAACAGTTAATCACATGTTATTAATGAAGAATGTGCATGCGTATGAGAGCACATATGATGAGCGCGGTTTTCAGATGCTCCACCTTAAATATATATATAGATATATATATATATAGATATAGAGATATATATATATATATATAGAGATATAGATAGAGAGATATATATAGATATAGATATATAGAGAGAGATATAGAGAGATACATATAAATATATACATATATATATATTTTTATATATATATAGATATATAATAATACATATACTTATATATAAATATATACATATATATATAAATATATATAAATATACATATATATATATATATATATATATATATATATATGTATATTTATATAAATATATATATATATATATATTTGTTTGTGTGTGTGGGGGGGGGGTGTGTGTGGGGGTGTGTGTGTGTGTGTAGATAACATTAAAAGGGCCGTCGTTGTATATTGCATAGGACGTTTTGCATTGCAATGACCTGCTCTCATTCCGCTTTATAGAATCTTAATTCGGCTTGATTGTGTTCATGCGGCTAATACATGAGCTGCTGCCAGCATTCCTGCTATCACAACAATTCAGTAACAGGAAATGTCTTTTAAACACTGTGGAAGAGAATGGATGGTTTCGTTGATTGTTTACTCAAGATATTGTTTGCATTACTTAACCACAACTGCTCGAAGCAGTGGTATATAGAACATTTTTGTATTTGAATTCTATCTAGCAGACATTGGTCAAAATCAGCCTACGGATTCAGAATCACCTTAAAAGGTTAAGCATAAACACAATTGATGACCATACTTAAATTAGCAACCATATCAAAACTGTGAACTGCATTTAAATGGTTGGAAATGAGTTCATAGATAACAGGTTCATGAAGATATACTGCCCATTTGTACGCATCCAAACATTCTTATGCTGTGATAGCCATATGCGCTGACAACTCAAGCATGATGTTCGTGTTTATTTGGCACAATTAGGAAAGCAGTAAAGGCCTCAGTACCACTTATTATGGAAGAATAAAATATTTGTCTTATTCTTATCAATGCATAATATTTAAAAAACGAGTCATGTCATGTGAGAATATATTCTAGCATGAGCAATTTGGCGAAACAACATAGCATTAATAAGATGTCATTCTCATGTGAGCTTGGACAAAAATATAGCTACGAAATCTTGAAATACGAAGAACAGGGTAAAACACTCAAATTCACTTAAGCTCCATTGAGTCGGGCCAAACTTAACAGCAAGTACCGATGGGAACACGGCTTAGTTAAAATTGTTTGAGCTTATCTCTTTCAGGTTGAGAGAATCACACATTCGCTCTGTGACACGAGCATGATGATACACCCGGCCCTGACGTCATGAGAATAGGCGTTGTGAGTGACGTTTTTGTTTGTGAAGTGGAGGAAATGGATGCTTTCATTGGTTTCCTTAAGCTTGATAAACCATGCATTATATCCACCCTAATGGTTTCCCTTTTACTTCATTCATTCATGTCGTGATGTTAATTGCAGTACAGTACTAGCCACCATAAAATACACAACATATTTATTTCTTATCTTTTCTTGGTAAACCTAGATCATTTGAACACAGCACAGCACGCCCGACCATGAACGAAAAATGAGAAAACCGAAAAAGTTTATATAATTGTTCTTGGTATGTGGTAAGTGCATTTTAAGCATGTGGTAGCTATTGTTTAAAATGGCCATTGGGCAGGGTGTCATTATTCTACAATTAATTACAATGACTGGTGTTCATGTCATGGAATGAACGTGAGCGTTATTTGAAAATCCACATAAATGATGCACAGAAACCGCAAAACCCAGCCGACGTTGTAGCCGTCCGTATATACAGCTTTGTTTGTTCTAGCTTATCTCATTCCGCATCATAGCCAATCTAATCGTTTTGATTGCGCTATAATCTCATGAACATGATATAAAACCATCTTATTTGCAATCTGAACGAACGTTCTGCGAGGGACACGACCGAGGAAAACGGCAGATGGGTTAGTACTTTATGAGAAGTTGAGTATCGCATGCGTCTCTTCGCAGGCTTCTAATCTCAGCATAACGTTTGCATTGTTGCATATACAGAATGATTGTATCAGAACGCGCTTGTCGTTAATCGGTAAAAAAACTATAAACCTATTTGCAGACGCTCACATGCTTTCGTAGCGCAATAGATTTCGACATCAAGTCAAATACGTGGACCCGCAAATGCAGGATTAATTGCAAGTCATGGTTTCGTGGCTTAGACAGCTAATATTGCTTTTAGCTGTCTTTCACCATATATAATTATGCACAATTGACATTTATTTTTTCAACAATGGCTGTAGTGTTGCGTATCTCTGCAGAATATGAGCAAAATGTCCAATGATATGTTCTGCATTGATCCATCGTAGATCATAGTTTTCTTTGTGAAATGGATTGAATTCAAATACAAATTTTTGTAAATTTGTTCTCCTTAGGCTGTGTTTATAATACCATTATAATTTTACAACAGCACTTATTCAATTCCTTTTCCATGCAACAGTTTCTCAGTGATCCATGTGTCAATTCACCAAATTCCGACGGTCCCATATCACGAACCATGAAACAATTGCCGTATAATTAAAGATCAAAGTATTTATTCTGCTTGCATATGATATCACTCACGGCTGTACAATACCTCGTGCAATGACGTTGTTGTGATATTTTACGAGCGAATTTGTGAAAATCTTTCCCATTTTACCTGTGTTATGAAATACCTAGGCAAATGAAATACTGCAAACATCTTTCACATAAAAGTTCAATAAAATAATCATTTGCTTTTACATGTTCTTCGTTGTTCTACATACCGCCGAAATAGTTGACTAATCAGTTATTCATAGAAAAACAGATAATTTAAGTCTAAGCAATAATTGAGAGAATTGCTGCTGTTTGCAGACGTGTTGCGCAGTGTTTCCTCTAGATATTATGACTTTAATTCACAGAACAGTTTTTATCTGTATAAATTGCATTATGCTGTCCATGCGCTAGCATTGCTTTCTTACTCAGAGTTCGTCTCGCCACAGATAACAATAATTATTCGCCTTTCCCTTTAGTGGGATTAACAACATACAAAATATTTTGAGGAATACTCGAACGTGACTGTAAATCACAAGTTAAATTTGCTTCACTTTTACACGATCTTTAACAGCAGAAAAAGTCAAATACCATCTGTTTACCAACGCGATTATGAAATAGTGACGTTCTCTAGATGTCGCTGTAAATGTCGCATATCGCTGGCAGCTCAATGGCAGTTGATGATGTGGTCAGCGCATCAAGTAAAAATTATCACTACTTGGTGTGTATTGCACCACTTAGAGGGCCAATTGAACTTGGTGGCTGCGTCTCCTTTATGCTATGATTTTGCGGTAAGATCCGAAGATTTGGCGAAGTGGAAGATGCTTTATTGGTATCATCCAATGCATGGCGAACATGTTAACAAGTGTTATTGACAAAAGCTGGATGTCTACCGAGCTAGTGCTGCGTCAAGCGCAGCAGTAATTTTTTATGGATGAACAGAGGATTTTGCACCACATGTTACACAAATACATGATAAAAGATGCAAATGAGATAAATGTTATTACTAGCTCGTGTTTGACTGAGCTTATACTGGCAACTGTAAATTTGTACGGGTGTGGAACTAGGGACATTTTTCTCGGTCATTGTATTCCTTAATCATACCGTGATCTATGTTGCCAGGAGTATTCGGTAACTAAGGCAAGAAATGGTGTTATAAGAGCAATTGCAGTGCTGAAAGTAACATGGGGTACAATGCTTTACAAATACACTTCCAAGACATAAATATGTTCCGACGCCCTATCAAGAACCAGTCCATTGAACCTCATACCTCTACCAGACACGGTCGCTGACATTGAATTGTAGCTTCGATTCCGTTCGGCTTAAATGCCAAGTTGTAATACAGTCGTTGATATGGTAATTGAGCCAGCTTGGTCATGCATGGATTCAGGTAGCTAAGGGCATTTAGATAATACCTTAGGTAGCACATTTATTTTTGCACATACGTTTTATCCTCATCCGCTCATAAGGTATTTTATACTTTCACCGTAACAAGCAATATTGGTAAGCATGCTTTATGGCTCATCTAACAACCGGAATCAGACATACACAAGTGATTGCGATGCGGTACAAACTCTTCTTATAGCTTGACTGTTAGTGGAGCCCTGGCAAAACATACTGGTCGCATTAGCGAGTATACTCACTACCTGCCTTCTAGTCCTGAAGGAACATCTCCGCCACAAAAGCTCCAGTGACATTTTCGATTGGTTGTAGCCGCTTGTGCGAGACACAAATGATTACACACGTCATAACACTAATGCTGCGGCTGATGAGCTATTGCTTAAGAATTACAGTAGTTTCGGCACGTTACCTGTTCGGCCCACAACACCAGAGTCGTTTCTACTGTCACCAGTTCAGCCCATATGAAGTTCGGACCGTCACTCGTTCGGCTCGTGTTTATTTTGCCCAAATGAATCTTGCAAATAAACTCGGATTGACCTTTACCACTCTTCCCCGTGTCCCGATGTCATTTGCACTGAATGCTAGATGGCACACCAAATAGCGATTAACTTTATTTGGCCATACGGATCATTTACCGTCTAAGGGATGTATATATACTGTGCATTAACCTTGAGTCAACACAATATACCTTTCTGGGCCTTCTAATGGAAAATAGCACAATCATTCTACCACAATTACCCATGCATCTCCGCCCTCTATCCAAACCGTCTGCCATACCATTACCTTCACCCCCTCACCCCAACTAATGTCTGATTCCGATGCCTAGTATGATACATACCATCGGAATGTGATGGATGAAGAGGTACCACTGGGATGGTTGTTTTAAGGCCAATTCTTGGGTATAAAAGATCCCCGAAATAGGCTACCACTCAGAGAGACTCCAAAAGAGACTCACTCACTTTGATTACAAGAAGCCAGTTCTACCTTGTTTTCTGTTTGTTTCCGGATTGTACTAGATATAAACCAGCCTTAATTCAAGAGTCCTTCGTTCACCTGTGCACTCATAAGCCGTGTTGCTAATCAGAAGGAACACGCAATAAAAGAACAAATAATAATATTTAGGCCTTACCCCAAGGCACGATATTACATACATCATGATTGCATGATACTTCAGCCGGATTGGGTAGATAATTATGGTTAAAACAAACAACGATGTTGCATTCATTTCAGCAATCCATGTTTTATTAACCATTATCAATCGAATCAGACGAACAAACTGTGTCGTGTTCTAGTTGTCAACCTTATGAACGCACTGCAGTATTACAAGGTATACATTATAACTCTCATTTGACTGGGGTTCAAGGAAAAACAGCTGCAATAATTCCTTAATTTAGCGAAGACGCATCAGCATTACAAGGCATTGTGCCGGCATAGCAGCAGGGCATTTTTGGGTATTGTATTTAGTGGTTTATTAACATTGGTAACCTGGCGATGTGCGCACTTCATATCAGCTAAGTAGTAGGCACCTTATCAAATAGTCAAGTTGCTAAGTGGGCAGTTCCCCCTGTAATGGCTTTGTTCCTCCTCCACTAGACAGTGGCAATTCATGATATAAATTCAATGCGACACTTTTAAATACCTTGCCGGAATTATTGCAATAAGATGTGGCTAAAATAATCTTTTGCTTTCTCAATTGTCCATAAATTTAGCTTTTACCCGCAACAGTCCAGTTGTGCATATTTAGCTTTTCGAATTTGCTATAGCGGCACATGATAATACACAAAATACAACATTTATTCTATTCGGTACACATGAGCCATTTCTGCTATTCTATGATCACTTAATTGTTTTCGTTTATTTATGATTTCATTGTTTCCCATTACCTCATCCTGGGTTTATTCGTAATACAGTTTACCGTCCCAAAAAACAGTGACTATACCTTGCACATCTGAGGGAATTCGTCCATATTGCTGATTGAAAGATAGTACATGTTAAATGATAATTGTCAACAGTGTCGGTCATCATTTATGTTTTCAAAGCATCCCTGGGGCCATATCGTTTTGTTGTGGCTGCGGGTCTATATCGCAAGCTCTCTCAGTACGCCAGTCACAATTATTATTTATCATTATCACCACCATCGATGATCTCTGCATATATATATATATATATATATATATATATATATATATATATATAGATATATATATATATATATATATATATATATATATATATATATATATATGTATATATATATATATACACATATATATATATATATATGTTTATATAAATATACTCATATATTTCTATATATATATATAGAAATATATTTATTTATATGAATATATATAATTATATATATATAAATATATATATATATAGAAATATATATATATACTTATATATATATATAAAAATGTATATACATATAGGCATATATATATATAAGGATATATATATGCATTAATATACATATAAATATATATATATATATATATGTTTATAGATATATATGTATACATACATACATATGTATATATAAACAAATATACAGCTACATTTATATATATATATATATATATATATCGTCACGTACATATGTGTTTTGCTCATGACAAACGTTGTATTCTATTTGCGTGCTTAAACGCCATTGTTTGTTTTGGTTATCAACCTTTATTTTGTCTATTTGATAAACTTGTGACAGCAATGTCGCTTCGTTTGTTATTTGATGAAACAGTCAAAGTCACCTAATGTGCAGATTTATTTTAGGCATCGCATCATATTGATAGGACTTTACTTCGGATCGCATTAGACAAGACTTATGGCAAATGTCTGTGGCCAGCGAGAGTACCCTCTCAGAATTAGGCCATCATGTTAGTCACAAATGGATTATCTTGGTCATTAAACGCGAGATATTCTCTGGTTAATATTTATTATATTGCTCGGTGGTTATATCGCGGAGCGTCTCACCATGAAATATGCCGATCACTCTGGTGAAAACAATATGTACATAACTATAAAAACACCATTTCAAGAGAATATAAGCATAATGCGTTCGGTATATATCGAGGCGATATGACGAAGGTGATGGATGTCGACACGAATACTGCGGCATTCTATATGCACCAAAATATAAAAGAGAAATTCATGCGATTCCCTCCTGACTATCACTTGATTGCTATTTACCTGGCGGAGGCTGTATGTCTATGTTCAAGATCATACAACAACGAACTGTACTAATCAGTTTTCAAGAGTTGAAGATTTCAAACAAAATGCTTGTATCACTACCAATTGCCAGGCCGTGATATTTGCTATGGCATTTATCCGTGTTTGCATAAAATAGAGCAATGGATGCGGATGAATGTATCAAATTAATTACTCCACCGTAGTTATGATTCAACTGTAACTGTGTTCCGACTACTGTCTGTCTAAATCAATATGCGTTCCGCGCTGGGACAACGGACTCATCTGTAGAACATGAACAGACTTGACATTGCTGAGAATATATTTCTGATACGAAGACGTAGCGAACAATCCGCAGGGTAATGCTTAGAAGCTATGATGTAATGACCATACCCGGACAAGAGATTCGGTGTTAAAGATAATTGTCGGTTATATATGTCCTGCTTGAAACCCGTAAAAACTGATTTATTTCTTCACACTTCAAGCATATTTTCGTCTAAATACGTCCATCAAAACGGGCGTTCGATTCGCGGTTACTGTCCCAAAGTCACATAAGACTATGATGAACCATAAATTTACACAACATCAAACCTCATCGTAAACGCCAATAAGCGTTTTATAAATCATGGAAATCAACGAGCAGTACGTCATCTAAATGTTGGCTGCTCTTTAATCCAGTTGAGAACTATTGGTAATTCTGGCTGTTAAAGCTGAATTTGTACAACGCAACAGTATAAGCTGGATCTTTTCTATAATCGTCTGATATAACATTTCATGTGCTCAGTAATCACCACCAGTCATGAATATATTGCTTTATTAATTTTTAATTGCCACCTTAGTAATGCATTGTTATTTTGCCAAACTGCCCATGCTGAAATGGCTTTTTTAGATTTCCAATCGTTACACCGGTGAAAGTTCATAGAAAAAGAGCTATGTTTAAGCGGTTATTATGAGTTATAAATGCAAAACATCAGTAAGCGTTTTTTTGGAATGACTACAATCATGTTCGCTCGCGCAAAAATGGTCATTTTTTACATTTCATTGTAATTCTTTAAGTGATTGGTTTTCATTTGAAACCTAGCCTTAAGACTTGATGTAGACGCTGTTTCGTTGGTTGCCCGGGTTGAGCCGGATACGATACATGCTCACCCATACAAACCCGATGCAGTTGGCGATATTGTGGTAGTGTCACCTGATGATTGGTGTGTTTCACTCATTTTCATAATCACCACACAGCTTGTTAGAGTGAGCTCTCTTAGCGATGAAATTTACCAAGCATCGAATAATCACCATTAAACCGATGATAACAAACGTGGCCAACTGGGGTGGGATGCGTTCAACACGTGCACGTATGAATTCAGCGAATTTAAATCAATAGTAGTTTGAGGGCAAAGGTTTCCGGTGACCTTATGTAAGTGCAACAGCAAAGGCCCGAGGCATACAAAACCCTGTCTCCAAAACCTTGTCTAAATTAACTTTAGTCATTCTATAGCTGCGTTTTTGACGAGAATGCATTTGGTTGGTGAGTCGGGTTGATATGACATGACTGCTATTGACAGTTTGAGTGGGCCGCAAGTCGTCAGTTCACCTACTTAGATGCTAGAAAAGACGGGCGCTTAACGACTCGACTCGAATGTCTTTGCTGCGTGTAGGATTTGCATAATTGAATCAAGCACGACAGTGACGATGTATTTGTTATCTAATACTGTAGATGACGACAGGATGCCAAAATAACTGTGGGCTGCTAACGTTGAAAGAATTTAGCAAAGTGTTCTTGATTATCTTATGCGAAGTTCCTTGAAGGCTATAGGTCCTATACAATATGCCAAAAGAAAACGCAGATTGATCGTCCTTTTAATTATAATATGGCCAGTGTCCTCCATATACGCCGCAAGCCTGACAAAAGAAGCACGCAAATGTGTGCAGACAGTTACTCTTGATTCATTATCGTTCTTCTATTTCGTCCCCAACTGACCACACAACGTTTTGCAAATAAATCTGTGTCAGCGCAGTTCGTTCTCAGCGAAAACTATTTTATTTATTCATTTTCTCTGGGACCCAGGGTGCCACAACAGGATCGTAAAACTACAGATACTAGCAAAAATGTTGGAGCATTCGCCTCACGAGAGCAGTAAAAGATATGATTTATTTGGCACATTGACTGCAACAGGAACTATAAACACTAGTTGCGATCAGAGGGTAGATCTTTGCTTCCCCTGCATGACGTATAAACGTTTTATTGCAGCCTGTTATGTCTGAAAGGTATTATTGGTTGCCATCCAGTAGTACATTATTCGAACGAGGCATTTCAAATACAAATGATGTTGGGGTGGGGGAGTTGGGGATGCGTTCGGCATATATCTCAGTATTATGCATGCTGTACATATAAACAGTAGTAAATGTTTTGCAAGCTTTTATCATTAATAATGTCTATACGTGAGAGCAATGTAGTCAACCCCTTAAACGTTGACTTATTTTCTATATTCCATTGGTGCTTATTTGCGCTGAACATGGACCATTATGACATTTTTACCGGGCGGTATATAATGATCATCTCTACGTAGCAACTGCTTGTCTACACATCGAAAACACTGCATATTTTCGTGAAGTTGCTATGATATATATACTTATGATAAACAGTCCTGGTGGTGACAATTGTGGCTATTGATGTGGCGGATGAGCCAAAACATGTGGTTACCACTGTCTGAAGACTTCACCGCAGCATTGCACATATATAACGTTTTGGATATCAGACTGCTGGAGCTCACTCATTAGATAAGGTTAACCTCAATGTCAGAGCCTTTTGTAAATTGAATATAGTCCATTACAAATATCTTCGTGTCCATATTTGTGCTTCCAATGGCGTCGCTATGTTAATAAAACCTGCTTGGTATGTGCCATTCGGAACACAATTTGCTTCCGACAGGTAACTGACGACAGACAGATGACCCATGTATTACGAATGTCAACACAGCACAAAGTTGTCGATACCATTTAACAACTAAACTGAAGCTTATGTTTGCCACAGAATGCGAGTGTGCTTATAATGTAATATGTCGGTAGCTATGTGTTTGTTTTGCTTCTCAGGTTCACCTTGATTATATGTGTCAGGTTACTGTCAACTGAAGGGAGGGGCGTTTTGCAGAACATCTAGTGTCGCTCAACCCGTCCCGCCTGTGCTGTATTCATCAGATCACTTTTACGATAATGAGCAAATCCATTTAAACGTATAGCATTGTTCGGAGGAGTGACTGCTACACAACGCCAACATATTGCAAATACATCCTCATCACTCTGAGAAATCATTGTGAGTTAAACGCAAGAATATGTTGATATCGAAGCCTCAGCCGTTCCTTTTTTGTCGGGGACAGTAGCGTGCTCGTGACAATAAACATGGTTTTTGATAATCGTATAGCCAACATGGGAGCAACTGCCTGAGCAAAGGAGCCTCATTCAATATATAGTTCATGAAATGTCAATGCCTGGAGGTAGATGGAACCAACATCTTACATAGTTGTAGAAATAGTCGTTAACAGGTTGACCATGCTATATAGGTAACATATACCCTTTTCTGTGGTCTCTACGTTTCTCATAGCGCCAATAAGAGGTCATTTTAAGGGATCGGCCATAACTCTGTGCTATCAGGGAGGTTGACCAAATCACCCGACATGGGTTCAAAGATCGATTATGACGTGCAAAATCGTGCGAATAAGACCACAAATAAAATGTCATTGAGCCTTGCGCTAATTCCCATATTCCGTGAAGAGACAATTATGCTTTGGCTCTTCAGAGAGTAAAACAATTGACTGATTCGGAAGGGAAAGTCGACCGCGATAAGTGGCTAATTCGTCTGAACCTTCTACTTGCAACTCTTGAAATGTGACATTTGCTTACTTAAGGCTTCTTTATTTAATGTTATAAACATCCGATGTCAACATTGATTTTAGGCGAACAACGTAGCTTGTGTGACTCGCTGTATAAGTGTACCGTACGTCACTCACATCAGTGCACTTCATCGTATCCAGTATTTGGTTAACGTTGTCCCTATTGCAGTAACGATTGTATGCAACTAGTGTGTCGTTACTGCCTATTCAACCAAATTAATGAAATGGTTGTCATGTCACGACAGGTACACTTGCACATAACTGCGACCGTTTTGTATCATCAAGAATCAGAAAAGAGTAACCTATCTCTCGAGGATCAGGCTATTAATGTGCAATTGCGACTACATCTCGCTATTGATGATTGCTGTTGGTTTTTATGATTGTGTACCACAGGAATTGAGAGCATAGCCCTTGTCATATTCGTACAGCCACACCTCCTGAGTTTAGCTATTCTCTGTGTGCAATATCTTGTATAGCTAACACTTCCAAATGCCCTTGCAGTACATCATGAAGGCAACGATTTGCAACTAGAAAACTGTTCCTAGTAGCTCTGCTTTACAACAAAGCGTTCTTCCACGCAAAAATGGAATGCATGTCTTGCCCCAGAATTCAGCACTAAAACCACATCGCTGCAAATGTTTAGCTTCCTATAAAAAGCAATGATTTGGCCAGTATCAACTTATCGGGATAATCGATAAAACAATTGCAGTATGTATTGGTGGCACCATACTTTTATGAAACATGTAACTTAGGACTATGTGAATATATATGTGAACTCGCTACAGAATTGTAAACGACGACCAGCTTGTGAGGAAGCGTTACACTGTCCAAGCGAACTTCTCCCTGGGTCTTCTAAAAACAGTCATGGTTGTTCGTAATGTGGCTGTATAATGACTAAATGTCGTTTGATCTTTTATTTGGTGGTTTCTATCGATGCATCACAGCATATACGCGGTTTGGGTACAGCCCGGTGGCGTGCGCCTCGTATCAACCAGATATCAATGCTTTTAGATTATCCATGGGGGGGGGGGGGGGATATTTCGAATAGTACAATGATTGTCATTAAATGCAAAATGCGCACCGCGTCCAAAAGATACTGGGTGGTATTTATGGTAGCCATGCAAAAACTAATACCACAAAGGTTGAAGTCTTTGATTGATAAAATCACCTTCCAAAATTGTTATAAACTGACTGCTGAAAAGCAATTTTGCTGAATGACCCAATGCAAACATTACTGTTGCAATTTTGACGTCTTTGCTTAATGAAATGCCCTCTTGTAGAAATATTATCAGAAGACTTCAAATATGCATTTGCCATTTGGCAGTGGTTACCAAAACACGTCGCCATTCATTTTATTATTCATTATCAGTTGTTGATGCATTACTGATCAGCCTGTATAATATGTAAATGTTATTCACAAACTCGTTGCGCTTATAAGCGGTTTATTACAGCGTTATCATACGTGCATTCTGCACAATATCATTGCTAATACGTAACTACTAGTTCACTCTACACTATTTGCTCATTCTACCAATACATGCTATGTTAGTATGAATAAATGAGTGAGGAGGTCACTAGTGTTAATAATATTCAGTATATTAAGTTTTAGCATTTGGTAGATATTCTTCATAATTACTGTTGGGAAGCTTGTCCGTAATCTACAAATACATAATTTTAGACTAGTGTCCTAAGAGACGTGAGTTTTATGAGAACCAGCATGCACTGTGAACAAAAGTTCTTCCATGAAATCAAGAAGGTGTCGTAAAAGCATCGCATTCCGCGTCACAGCCAATCAAATCTGCTTTATTGCTCTGCAGTTTTGTGAAATGATATTAAAGATCTCACTGGACGCCAGCACCAGCTACAAAGCAACGCGACAGAGTATTACTTTATGATTACTATATCATCGTTTAAACATCTCTATGCCTATCGTTTATCTCCAGTATTATGGTCTAACGTATTAGCATGTCATCGCATCATAACTGCTAAGCCTTATAACTGCATTGCGAATACGTCTCTGTCGAAGAGTTCAATTCTTGGCTTTAGATATATAAGCCGACAAACGGATATTGGGGGTAGGGACGGAATATTTTTTATTATAATTGATTGTGTGAATGCCTAGTATATACCAGACAAGTGCTGACAATTGTTAATTATGACCGATAGACCATTAGGTGCAGCCAATATGAGGGTTCCCATCAACACATTTCACATAATCATTACTGAGGTTACGAATTCCTAACTGCTGTTTCAATCGTGATATGTTTAATCGATTTCAAACATTTTGGCAAGACACGTGCAGTTCGAATTCGCAAGCAAAATTACCAAAAAGAGATACATGTTAAAATGGAGAGGGATGTATTGAGCGTTGCTCAGATTGCAAAAACGAGAGACAGAGTGACGCATCGCTAATGCCCGAAATATTTAACGCGCAACTTCTTTGTGTTAATGCTCGGATCACACACTACGCCTGTAAGCATTCTGGTGATTTTGAACTGCAAATTTCCAAATGATGTAATCATTGTCGACTGGATAAGTTAAAATTTATTGGTTGTCTGACCTGAAGTGTTTCGGTCTTGCTGGTTCGCCGCAAAACATAGTTGGCTGCACAGCCATTCTCATCCAGCATTCTATGTATGTAAAGCATTTGTCAAAATATATAGCGAACATAAATCAACAAATAATCAAATAAGTGTTGTGGATACACATCACTCGTCATTCCGGACAGCGTCACCTTAGCATATGTACTACACTCACATCACAGAACTACTCCATTATAGCTAGATGATTTGACTACGCATATGTTTCGACCAGGCCGCTGACAGTTTTGTTGCGGAAATTGTGGGGAACTGAATGACATAAAAATTTAAGGGAATACACCAGCAGTAATGGATAACCACAAAATGTAAAACCTGCGACAGTGCGCAGCGCGTAATTGAATACGGATAATGAAATCTTAAGGCATATATATTCGCATGTTATATTGACGTACTTCGTACACTGTAAACATGGAGAATGCGCGTGCATGGATCACATGGGTGAGGGCGGTTGTTAATGTCCTACTTTATTCTACGTTCGACCAACACATGAACGCAATGTTCATGTGGTCGATGCAAGAAAAACATACGATGCATATGAAGGAAATATAAAATTTAGAGGTAAACGACGGTAAGGGTTACATGCAGAAAAGTACCACCATATGGCGTAGCACTTGAACAAGTCGTTGATAGGATGACGTACACATATGATGATGTGCACAATTCAGCTTAGGTATTTTGCTGCCTATTAGCTGTACCCGGAAATAAAGTTGTGCCTATGACCTAATTGTATTTTACGCCGAGTTAAGTACAGTTAGGTACACAAGCTTGATGCTTCTGATAAATAAGCCAAATAAGCCGGAGATAACATTTACTTGTGGATCATAAAGATCAGAGGCTCAGCATTGCATCCGAATACCAACTACAGCTTTCGCTTGCCAACTGACGTTCCTCTGACGTTCTTCGGAGATAACTCGGTGCTTGAATGCATCGTATTACCTAATCTCGTTCCGCTTCAAGGCATCACAAATCGGCTTAAATTTGTTTAAGCGTGAAGAACACGATGCGCTACTTGCTGTCTCGCGATAAGAACGAGCCAGAAGTAGGGAGGGGAGGGGAGGGATCTTTGTGTTTAGCAAGCGCCGTGGACAATACTGGATGGCTTTATCGATTCGATATCCAAGATCAACCATGCTTGTATTACGTAACTACAACGTCATTCTTGCTCGAAGCAGTTGTATATTGTGCATGATTTCATGTGAATCACAAATGACGTCAATAATCTATATCAAACTACGTACTCCGTCATAATTCATTTACATCATGGCTCAAACTCTACACCTATGAATCACTCAAGATGTTGAAACTGTCAACTGTATTCAAGTGCTTATCAATGTGTTCATTAGATGAAATGCTGCCCGTTGAAACACACACATTCTTACGTTTTGATCGACCAACAAGTAGACAATGCATGCACGGTGTAAATGTTTAATTGGTATAATCAGGAAACAGAAACGCAACCCAGCCAACGCCAAATTGAGAACTGATGGCAGATGATTCATTACGTCTATAACTTTCGTCTATTACTGTCCAATGGTTTTCTAAATGAGTTAAGCAACTTTTCCAATTTGGCAAAATCAGGTTTGTGTCATAGCAAATATCGGCCCGTTTCCATCTCGAACATTACCATCTGGCACGTATCAATCCGTTATCAACATGCACCACCAAATGTTCCAAGATAGTCCTACATCTCTCTAGGTTTCCGCAAGCAGCATCGTAGCAAACCGAATAAGCTTGATGGCCCTGCAATCCCATGAACATGACGTACAGCAAGCCTGCTTGCGCATGGGTGGAACGCAACAGAGGATGATGACTAGTTATTGCTATAAAGGCATTTTTGAATTGCATACTTGGCAATATCCGCCCGCAGGCTGCGAATCTCTGACATTTGCAGTGTGGCATTCATAGAATGACCGCTTCAGAGCCCGTGTGTCGTGTTGCTTGTGATCGCAGAACTAAAAACAAAGAACAGTTAATCACATGATATTAATGAAGAATGTGCATGCGTATGAGAGCACATATGATGAGCGCAGTTTCAGATGCTCCACCTTATATATATATAGATATATATATATATATATATATATATATATATATATATATATAGAGATAGATATATATATATATATATATAGATATATAGAGATATATATAGATAGATAGAGATATATCTAGAGAGAGATATATAGAGAGAGATCTATATATTATAGATATATAGACATATAGATATACATAAATATATATATATATATCTCTCTATATATCTATTTATATATGTCTATATATATACATATATATATATATAAATCTCTATACATATATATAAATATATATATATATATATCTATATATATATATATATATTTATATAAATATATATATATATATATATGTGCTTGTGTGTGTGGGGGTGTGTGTGTGGGTGTGTGTGTGTGTGTAGGTAACATTCAAAGGGCCGTCGTTGTATATTGCATAGGACGTTTTGCATTGCAATGACCTGCTCTCATTCCGCTTCATAGCATCTTAATTCGGCTTGATTGTGTTCACGCGGCAAATACATGAGCCGCTGCCAGCATTCCTGCTATCACAACAATTCAGTAACGGGAAATGTCTTTTAAACACTGTGGAAGAGAATGGATGGTTTCGTTAATTGTTTACTCAAGATATTGTTTGCATTACTTAACCACAAATGCTCGAAGCAGTGGTATATAGAACATTTTTGTATTTGAATTCTATCTAGCAGACATTAGTCAAAATCAGCCTACGGATTCAGAATCACCTTAAAAGGTTAAGCATAAACACAGTTGATGGCCATCCTTAAATTAGCAACCATATCAAAACTGTGAACTGCATTTAAATGGTTGGAAATGAGTTCATAGATAGCAGGTTCATGAAGATATACTGCCCATTTGTACGCATCCAAACATTCTTATGCTGTGAGAGCAGTATGCTTTGACAACTCAAGCATGATGTTCGTGTTTATTTGGCACAATTAGGAAAGCAGTAAAGACCTCAGTACCACTTATTATAGAAGAATAAAATATTTGTCCTATTCTTATCACTGTATAATATTTAAAAAAACGAGTCATGTCATGTGAGAATATATTCTAGCATGAGCAATTTGGCGAAACAACATAGCATTAATAAGATGTCATTCTCATGTGAGCTTGGACAAAAATATAGCTACGAAATCTTGAAATACGAAGAACAGGGTAAAACACTCAAATTCACTTAAGCTCCATTGAGTCGGGCCAAACTTAACAGCAAGTACTGATGGGAACACGGCTTAGTTAAAATTGTTTGAGCTTATCTCTTTCAGGTTGAGAGAATCACACATTCGCTCTGTGACACGAGCATGATGATACACCCGGCCCTGACGTCATGAGAATAGGCGATTGTGAGTGACGTTTTTTGTTTGTGAAGTGGAGGAAATGGATGCTTTCATTGGTTTCCTTAAGCTTGATAAATCATGCATTATATCCACCCTAATGGTTTCCCTTTTACTTCATTCATTCATGTTGTGATGTTAATTGCAGTACAGTACTAGCCACCATAAAATACACAACATATTTATTTCTTATCTTTTCTTGGTAAACCTAGATCATTTGAACACAGCACAGCACGCTCGACCATGAACGAAAAATGAGAAAACCGAAAAAGTTTATATAATTGTTCTTGGTATGTGGTAAGTGCATTTTAAAATGGCCATTGGGCAGGGTGTCATTATTCTACAATTAATTACAATGACTGGTGTTCATGTAATGGAATGAACGTGAGCGTTATTTGAAAATCCACATAAATGATACACAGAAACCGCAAAACCCAGCTGACGTTGTAGCCGTCCGTATATACAGCTTTGTTTGTTCTAGCTTATCTCATTCCGCATCATAGCCAATCTAATCGGTTTGATTGCGCTATAATCTCATGAACATGATATAAAACCATCTTATTTGCAATCTGAACGAGCGTTCTGCGAGGGACACGACAGAGGAAAACGGCGGATTTGTTAGTATTTTATGAGAAGTTGAGTATCGCATGCGTCTCTTCGCAGGCTTCTAATCTCAGCATAACGTTTGCATCGTTGCATCTACAGAATGATTGTATCAGAACGCGCTTGTCGTTAATCGGTAAAAAAACTATAAACCTATTTGCAGACGCTCACATGCTTTCGTAGCGCAATAGATTTCGACATCAAGTCAAATACGTGGACCCGCAAATGCAGGAATAATTGCAAGTCATGGTTTCGTGGCTTAGACAGCTAATATTGCTTTTAGCTGTCTTTCACCATATATAATTATGCACAATTGACATATATTTTTTCAACAATGGCTGTAGTGTTGCGTATCTCTGTAGAATATGAGCAAAATGTCCAATGATATGTTCTTCATTGATCCATCGCAGATCATAGTTTTCTATGTGTGAAATGGATTGAATTCAAATACAAATTTTTGTAAATTTGTTCTCCTTAAGTTGTGTTTATAATACCATTATAATTTTACAACAGCACTTATTCAATTCCTTTTCCATGCAACAGTTTCTCAGTGATCCATGTGTCAATTCACCAAATTCCGACGGTCCCATATCACGAACCATGAAACAATTGCCGTATAATTAAAGATCAAAGTATTTATTCTGCTTGCATATTATATCACTCACGGCTGTACAATACCTCGTCCAATGACGATGTTGTGATATTTTACGAGCGAATTTGTGAAAATCTTTCCCATTTTACCTGTGTTATGAAATACCTAGGCAAATGAAATACTGCAAACATCTTTCACATAAAAGTTCAATAAAATAATCATTTGCTTTTACATGTTCTTCGTTGTTCTACATACCTCCGATAATAGTTGACTAATCAGTTATTCATAGAAAAACAGATAATTTAAGTCTAAGCAATAATTGAGAGAATCGCTGCTGTTTGCAGACGTGTTGCGCAGTGTTTCCTCTAGATATTATAACTTGATATATTCGGGACCCATAAAGCAGTGGGGATACTAAAAAGAAGGCATTTCTTGGATAAAGACTTTAATTCACAGAACAGTTTTTATCTGTATAAATTGCATTATGCTGTCCATGCGCTAGCATTTCTTTCTTACTCAGCGTTCGTCTCGCCACAGATAACAATAATTATTCGCCTTTCCCTTTAGTGGGATTAACAACATACAAAATATTTTGAGGAATACTCGAACGTGACTGTAAATCACAAGTTAAATTTGCTTCACTTTTACACGATCTTTAACAGCAGAAAAAGTCAAATACCATCTGTTTACCAACGCGATTATGAAATAGTGACGTTCTCTAGATGTCGGTGTAAATGTCGCATATCGCTGGCAGCTCAATGGCAGTTGATGATGTGGTCAGCGCATCAAGTAAAAATTATCACTACTTGGTGTGTATTGCACCACTTAGAGGGCCAATTTAACTTGGTGGCTGCGTCTCCTTTATGCTATGATTTTGCGGTAAGATCCGAAGATTTGGCGAAGTGGAAGATGCTTTATTGGTATCATCCAATGCATGGCGAACATGTTAACAAGTGTTATTGACAAAAGCTGGATGTCTACCGAGCTAGTGCTGCGTCAAGCGCAGCAGTAATTTTTTATGGATGAACAGAGGATTTGGCACCACATGTTACACAAATACATGATAAAAGATGCAAATGAGATAAATGTTATTACTAGCTCGTGTTTGACTGAGCTTATACTGGCAACTGTAAATTTGTACGGGTGTGGAACTATGGACATTTTTCTCGGTCATTGTATTCCTTAATCATACCGTGATCTATGTTGCCAGGAGTATTCGGTAACTAAGGCAAGAAATGGTGTTATAAGAGCAATTGCAGTGCTGAAAGTAACATGGGGTACAATGCTTTACGGTCGCTGACATTGAATTGTAGCTTCGATTCCGTTCGGCTTAAATGCCAAGTTGTAATACAGTCGTTGATATGGTAATTGAGCCAGCTTGGTCATGCATGGATTCAGGTAGCTAAGGGCATTTAGATAATACCTTAGGTAGCACATTTATTTTTGCACATACGTTTTATCCTCATCCGCTCATTAGGTATTTTATACTTTCACCTTAAAGTGCAAGTAATGGGTAAAATATGAATTTTCGGGATCTTATAGAACGCGATTTTCTGATCAATAATTTGCAGTTCTTTTTTCGATCCGACGCGTAGTAAACAAGAAATAAGCAAAAACAAACAACACATTCCGGAACTTCCCGACCACACACCGAAGATGAACGAAGGCGCTGTGACGTCATATGTCACCAGAAGATCTATGTTACCACGGACGCCGTTTCTATTCGCGAACTAGCTGTCGTACTAATTTATCGCTATTTACAGAAACTCATCAGCGTTTTTGTATCCATGGTTTCTTGAGAATCTGTAAGTATACTCATCCTTACATTTCCCATATGAAAGTCGAATTAGAATTCATTAGTTATGTTTCCGTACTGATTTTGAAAACAGAATTTGCACTTGCCCGTTGACAAAATTGACATGGCCGGTAGTGATCAGTGTGGGGCGGCTCAAGTTTTATAAGGCTGTTTCACAGATAACATATAGATTTGTCTCGTCAGGCTGCAATATGTAGATGTATGCTAGCCTGACAGTAGCTTACACTTGTCCTAAACAATCCTCGGACGATGCCCAGTGCTCAGTGAGTCAGTTCTGGCCTACTGTCAAATTTGCTTCATATAACTTTACTCTTATGTCTTCCAGTCTGTATCATCATTGTGCGAATATGTGAGTACCAGTACTGCAATAATTCGCATCTAGGGCCTCAAACGAAGCATGTCATTTCGTTTGGATGACCAAGGACTCAAGTTGGACTGCATCATCACCGATAGGCACACGAGTATCAATAAGTACATCCGTGATGACCAATGAACCAGGTGCACTTGCTGAAATGTATGACTACCCTGACAAGGAGGAGGCTGAGAGGCAGCATATGGAGAGGTTTCTTCTTTAGATGAGTCATGTAGTTAGGTATCTAAAGGTGATGATGAATGATGGTGGTGGTAGTGATGGGGTAGGGGGGGGTGGTGATGGAGTTGATGGTGGTGGCCTAAGCATTATATTGGTGGTTGGCCGATTGATATTTGCTTGTTTACAAGTAATATCTAAGCTCTGTTTATTTTTCAGCTTTGGCTTCAGCTAAGTCAAGCTTGTAACATTTAATTTTACCTATCTGTTAACAAGTGCACAAGGACATAACTATTTCTTATCATCATACTTACAAAATAAATGGTAAATATTGGGGTTAAAATTCACTTTGAACATCAAAGGTCATTTCAAACTGGTGGTGTAAGATGACGAACAAACATTGGAGTTTAAGATCCTATCGCCCAAATGGCACCACCGTGCATAGCACACAGTGGGATTTGAACTTGCCACATTTGGGAAACTAGACAAACACCCACCCTGCTAGACCACAGTTGTGGACCTATCATCTTAAACATCATTGGTGAGGTAACCGCCACAATATGACCTCTGATGTTGAAAGTGATGTTAAACAACAATATTAACCATTTTTATTTTCAAATCATCCAGCATGTGTATGGCTTTATGACTTAATTTGAATGTTAAATGGGTCTAAGGTAAGCTAAGCTGTGGTGAAACTCAAACACTGTTATATGATTCCTCTTTGTGGCTTGCTGAGAATTAATTTTGTAAATATATATGTTGGACTGGTGTATATATTTTGCCATTTCTATTATCACAGACAAGTGAATAAGAACCAGACATTGTTGGTATTGTGAGCAGAATTGCATAAGCATTATTTGTATAATGTGCCCGCGAAATTTAATCATGATGATTGATGTGCAATGGCACAGGATATATAAAATATCCTGCAAAAAAAAACGACTGTTAACATACTGTTATTTGAGTGATAAAATATCTTTTGTACGAGATACAGGATACAGGAACAAGATGCCCTGCAGGTATGTCATGATTTTGGAATTGATGCTTCCTATCATTTTATGCATATGGTATAATAAATTAGGTGGACTAGCCTTAACTGAATTTTGTTGCTGGTTGTCATCAGCGTGTAGTATCATCATAGCTGAATGTAAATAACAGAATAAGACACATAATGCTTTTTTGTCCCTTTATTATTGTAATGCTGGCAGTTTGAAACCAACATAAACTGATTCACCCTTGGGAAATCATCTCTAATTTTAAGTACATTGTAATCATTGGCCCACATGAGCACCTAGTACAGAACATAATTACAATGAATAACTAGCTTTTCAGCAAACAAAAAATTGACATAAAACATGAATAAGAAGATGACTTGAAGCAAGACTTAAGGACAACTGTAAAGTAAAGAGAAAAATATCTGCAAAGATTGTTTGGACTGAAATGTGCCAATACCAAGTGCTGTTACCCAGTCGGCTCAAGTCCTCTTCTTTTTGAGGAGAATTTGCAGGCCTTGTCTTAGCTGGAGGTTCAAATCTGTATGCCCCCCTTAGGTTCCTAGTTCCTCTTCTTGGTGAGACAAACACTCACTGCTGTAATCCAGCTCATCGCTTCCGGAGTTGTCTGTATATGAGGAAGATGAGGACATTTTGCTCCCTTGACATATAATAAAAGCAAAGTATAATGGCAGTTATGCACTGTACTAGGTGTAAGTAATAAATATAGAACTAATAAGGACAAGATAAAGTATGTATTATTGAGGTTGGTACCCCAGGTAATTCAAAGAACTAGTGTAAGGCCTTGAACTCTTTAAAGGCCTATGATATATGTAGTCATAAACATGTCACTGAACTTGGATCCTGTACAATTCACTGGAGAGGTATATTCAATTGTAACAGCTTATCCCTGATAGGTCTCGGTTCCCAAAACCAGTGCCAATATTTAAAATAAAATTGATATTTTCTGTTGTCAAGGAGAATATAAATTATTGAAATTTTATTCAATTTATAGCAAAAACGAAATATCGAGTGAAATCCCCATTTAATGTAGAATCAGTTTTCATTTGCGATTAAATCAAATAAAAGCACAAGAAAAGATATTCTCCGTAACAGGACAGGCAAATGGTGAATCAATCATTGATAACCATTAAACGGGCCTGAAATCGAGGTGCAGACCTCTGTTCCAGTACTGCCTGTATTATCGCTCGGTCCCCTTTGGTTGACGTTTTCAACCAACATAATAGAAGTTGATCACAATTTAATGTATTCTAGGCGAACAAGTACTCCATTCCACATTAAATGATGTGATTCGTTGCGGTATATGATGTACATGATGACGGTATAAAATACGATTATGCTCACACCTACCACAGTTCCCATGTAAACAAACGAGGAAATGACTGCGCTATCCGGCTGGACGGTGACATATGACGTCACAAACTCAGGAGCCAATGGCCGTCGTTTTTTGCGCATATGCCAAAACGGTCCGAAAAATCGATGGAAATATTGAAAAAAAACACACAAAAACGACATCTATGGACGAAAATATTGTCGGAAACGTCTTTCACAGGCTGAAATACACCTTATTCAACTTTGATTAGGGATTCGAAAATAGACGTTACTTGCACTCCACAAAGGCTCCAGCGACATTTTCGATGTTGTAGCCGCTTGTGCGAGACACAAATGATTACACACGTCATAACACTAATGCTGCGGCTGATGAGCTATTGCTTAAGAATTACAGTAGTTTCGGCACGTTACCTGTTCGGCCCACAACACCAGAGTCGTTTCTACTGTCACCAGTTCAGCCCATATGAAGTTCGGACCGTCACTCGTTCGGCTCGTGTTTAGTTTGCCCAAATGAATCTTGCAAATAAACTCGGATTGACCTTTACCACTCTTCCCCGTGTCCCGATGTCATTTACACTGAATGCTAGATGGCACACCAAATAGTGATTAACTTTATTTAGCCATACGGATAATTTACCGTCTAAGGGATGTATATATACTGTGCATTAACCTTGAGGCAACACAATATATCTTTCTGGGCCTTCTAATGGAAAATAGTACAATCATTCTACCATAATTACCCATGCCTTGCGGATAACAATTGAAATAATACTTCCACAGCACAGCTAAGATAACGGCAATGCCAATCACAAAACAGAGATAGATATCAATATTATGCGTATGTTGTTAAAACTATCATAATCCCGACGGCATTCTTTAGTCTAATCTCGTGTTAAATTGACAGATGCAATTTGTTCTTGATTTAAGAGGTCAACGCATTCATGAGTGACACGACGCTTGCGAGTTTGAAAGCAGGCGTAACCATTGGTGCTAGGTCTTCTTATGGCATATCTTTGCAGACGTTTGCTCTTTGATTTAGGCCTACGCCAAATATACGCTGCCCAAAACTCAATCGTATTACTTTCTCGACCTTTTTTAATGGGGACAGACTTGTTATAGGCATATATGGTTGTAGCCATTTGTTGCGGGATGATACGCACGAGCTAATTTACTTAAGGATTTAAGAGAGGGAATCATTCTAGAAAGTCCTGCGATATATATCTTGCCAAAATGTGTCCCGCCTAAAACAATTGGACGTTGTGACTTTGATGAACGATGTATGCGATGTCAAACGTTGTCTTTCTACCGATACCGATGGTATGGTGCTGCCTTATCGATCGTGATCTATTGGTTGGAAACGTTATAGTAATCTAAAGTGTTTCAAATATGACAATTGACAGCATGCGGTTAGGAGAGTTATGTTATGACGAGATTGGTGGGCAGTATTAAGCGAGATGCTGTTACTATCTGTAGGTCTATTAATACCTTCACAACATGCTTGTTGCTTACTCGTCTTGGTTACCAAGGCGTGCTTGGTTTCTAAGGAGTTATGGCACTTCATTTTTGTCTGGTCTTAGTGGTTTGGGTGTTGTATGCATAGCATCTCCGCCCTCTATCCAAACCGTCTGCCATACCATTACCTTCGCCCCCTCACCCCAACTAATATCTGATTCCGATGCCTAGTATGATACAAACCATCGGAATGTGATGGATGAAGAGGTAGCGCTGGGACGGTTGTTGAATTCTTTCCTTATATGGAGGCGTTAAGGCCAATTCTTGGGTATAAAAGATCCCCGAAATAGGCTACCACTCAGAGAGACTCCAAAAGAGACTCACTCACTTTGATTACAAGAAGCCAGTTCTACCTTGTTTTCTGTTTGTTTCCGGATTGTACTAGAAATAAACCAGCCTTAATTCAAGAGTCCTTCGTTCACCTGTGCACTCATAAGCCGTGTTGCTAATCAGAAGTTACAAGGAACACGCAATAAAAGAACAAATAATAATATTGAGGCCTTACCCCAAGGCACGATATTACATGCATCATGATTGCATGGTACTTCAGCCGGATTGGGTAGATAATTATGGTTAAAACAAACAACGATGTTGCATTTATTTCAGCAATCCATGTTTTATTAACCATTATCAATTGAATCAGACAATGAACGCACTGAAGTATTACAAGGTATACCTTATAACTCTCAATTGACTGGGGTTCAAGGAAAAACAGCTGCAATAATTCCTTAATTTAGCGAAGACGCATCAGCATTACAAGGCATTGTGCCGGCAGAGCTGCAGGGCATTTTTGGGTATTGTATTTAGTGGTTTATTAACATTGGTAACCTGGCGATGTGCGCACTTCATATCAGCTAAGTAGTAGGCACCTTATCAAATAGTCAAGTTGCTAAGTGGGCAGTCCTCCCTGTAATGGCTTGGTTCCTCCTCCACTAGACAGTGGCCATTCATGATATATATTCAATGCGACACTTTTAAATACCTTGCCGGAATTATTGCCATAAGATGTGGCTAAAATAATCTTTTGCTTTCTCAATTGTCCATAAATTTAGCTTTTACCCGCAACAGTCCAGTTGTGCATATTTAGCTTTTCGAATTTGCTATAGTGGCACATGATAATACACAAAATACAACATTTATTCTATTCGGTACACATGAGCCATTTCTGCTATTCTATGATCACTTAATTGTTTTCGTTTATTTATGATTTCATTGTTTCCCATTACCTCATCTTGGGTTTATTCGTAATACAGTTTACCGTCCCAAAAAACTGACTATTTCTTGCACATCTGAGGGAGTTCGTCCATATTGCTGATTGAAAGATAGTACATGTTAAATGATAATTGTCAACAGTGTCGGTCATCATATATGTTTTCAAAGCAACCCTGGGGCCATATCGTTTTGTTGTGGCTGCGGGTCTATATCGCACGCTCTCTCAGTACGCCAGTCACAATTATTATTTATCATAATCACCACCATCGATGATCTCTGCATATATATATATATATATATATATATATATATATATATATATATATATATATATATATATATATATATATATATATAAATATACTCATATATTCTATATATATATATATATATATATATATATATTTATGTATATATGAATATATATATATTTATATAATATATATATATATATCTATATATATATATATATATATATATATATATATATATATATATATATATATATATACATATAGGCATATATATATATATATCTATATATATGGATATATATACGCATTATATATACATATAAATATATATATATGCATATATATACTATAAATATATATATATATATGTTATATATGTTTATAGATATATATATATACATACATACATATATATATATAAACAAAATATACAGCTATATATATATATATATATATATATATGCATATATATATATATATATATGTGATATATATATACGTATATATAAAGATCTATATATATATATATATATATATATATATATATATATATATATATATATATATGTATATATACCTATACTTAAATATTCATATCTGCATATATATATATATTTATTATACAATCTATATATATATAAATATATATATATATATATATATATATGCATATATATATATACACATATATGTACATATATATATATCTATAAATATGGATATATATTTCTTTATATAGAGAAAGAATATATATATATATATCTATATATATATATAGATATATATATATATATATATATATATATATATATATATATATATATATATATATATATATATATATATATTATATATATATATATATATATATATATATATATATATATATATATATATTTTATATATATATATGTATATATATATATATATATATATATATATATATCTATATATATCACATATATATATATATATATCATATATATATATATGTATATATATATATATATATATATATATATATATATAATATATAATATATATACGTATATATATATATATATATATATATATATATATATATATATATATATATATATATATATATATATATATATACTATATATATTATACATATATATACCTCCTTCAATATAAATATATATATATATATAAATATATATATGTATATATATATATATATATATATATATATATACGTATGTATATATATATACTATATATGTACATATATATATATATATATATAAATATATGGATATATATTTATTCATATATATACATATATATATATATATACAGTATATATATATATATATATATATATATATATGGATGTATATGTATATATATATATATATATATATATATGGATATATATATATATATATATATATATATATATATATATATATATATATAATATACCTATATATATTATATTATATATATATATATAGATTTATTATACGTATATATATATATATATCTATATATGATATATATTTATTTATATATATATGTATCTATATATATTTCTATATATATATGTATATATATTTATATATATATATATATATATATATATATATATATATATATATTTAAATTTACACCGTCAAATCTGTATATGTATATATATATATATACATATAGTAGCACGAATGCGATCTTTGGTAGACAAAACGCCAACTTTTTGTTGACTTGTGTCCACGAAAAGTTATTATCGCTTTCTCCGCATAAAGTCAATGCACATTTTCGTTCTTAATGTTCAAAAAAATTTTTTTTTGACCATTTTCATATGATAGTCTAGTCTTAGTAACGTACGTAGATAACCTTTCACGAATGTTTTCATTGAATTTCAAATATTATGGCAAAAATTTAAACAACTAACCATTCATTGACATAACACGAAAACGTCAATATCTTCCCTATAACCATATGTAATTTGGCCAAAATGGTCGAAATAATGTTTAGACATGGCTGTTGAATATGTATTTTTGAAGTATTAAGATATTTGACTGATTTTAAAATTTTATTGCCGAAAACTCCTTTTTTTCATTATTCATCTATCTTCAACGTTGAATTACATCGAAAAACAATGATAATCGTTCATAATGATCACATCCATAACAAATATTAGTTTCCTAATCCATGATGGAAGAAAATGAATACAAAATATCAGTATTCCGCAAATATATGCAAATATACATGAGCACGAAAGATTTGTGCGCATAAAAGTGTCTTGACCATTCGTGGACGACCTTCAGATAACCAAAAGTATATATAAGGAATACAAATTGAAAAAAAATATTTGTATTGCATTAAACATATTCATTGCATCAATCAATATATGCCGCATTAACAATTAATAATTAATGACGGCACGGAATGGTTGGAGTCAACGAAAGGTTGTAATTGTCACTATATATATATATATATATATATATATATATATATATATATATATATATATATATATATATATATATATATATAAATTATATATATAGATATATGTGTATGTATATATATTTAATCAATATACATATGAATAAATTTATACATAAATATATATATGTATACCTAAATATATATCTAGATATATATATAAATATATATATATTATATCTTTATATATATATATATATATATATATATATATATATTATTAAATATATTTTTGTACAATATATATATATCTATATATATATATATATATATATATATATATATATATATATATATATATATATATATATATATATATATATATATATCTATATATATATATATATATATATACATATATTTATATACAGATTAATGTATCTGGCTTTCGTCGCAATTATCATTTATCATTTTCATGGACAGTTTAGACCCTTTGTACAATGCTTTTAATATGCATGCCACAGTAAAGTATTCGTCTATGTGTTGTACAGAATACCTGATATACCATGATGATGCTGATCAAAACGCAACAACACATTTATAAACATCCTTGTCACCGCGTGATATGCGGTGTGTTATTTATTTAAAAGTTTGCCTGAAATGTTTCGTTTCCTAGATATGCAGGACGCGTTTACTGAGTCACGACCATGAAAGGGTTGCGTTGATGAACTGGTCGTAAAACCCCCTAAAAGTCATATATTTACGAAATTCATTATCGCAATTGGCATTAAATACGTTTCTTGGTGCACTCAACTTCTGAATATCAACATTATAACATTTCATCCACCATTTTGAATGACGCTCATAAACTATTAGATTGATTCCATTGTGATGAAGCTATTGTTCGCAGATAGTCGCGGTCGTTGCTTTTGGTGATTACCAATCCCGACTGATGTTATCGCTTTAGACAACTCATTGTGCACATCTGGACAACCAAAAGCACTCAACAGCCTTCTATAAATATATACAGTTGAAAAATTTTCAGATTATGAAGCTGTGACGAAGAGAGGTCTGCGGCAGTATTGTTTCATAGCAGTAAATCCGTTGCAACAGGAACTGCACGTTGTGACTGCGATTGCAACGCGTATTGTTTCTTTACCTGGTTCCCTTGCCCCCAAAAAATCATATTGCTTCAAATTACTGAACATGACGCTTTGGATCAGTTATATGTAAAGTTATATATATAGAGATAGATATATATATATATAGATATAGAGAGAGAGATAGAGATATATATATATATAGAGATAGAGAGATATATAGATAGATATAGATATATAGATATATAGAGAGAGAGAGATAAATAGATATTTATATAGAGATTAGAGAGGATATAGATAGAGATTATATATATATATAGATATATATCTTCAAATAGATATATAGAGAGATAGATAGATATAGATATCTAGAGAGAGATATATATATCCCTCTATATCTCTATATATATATATATATATATATCCTATATATATATATATATATATATATATATATATATATATATATATATATATATATATATATATATATATATATATATCATAATATTTGTCGTTTGTAAAATATCTCTCTCGCATTCTCTCGTTCAACTATCTTCTCGTAATCTATCTCTCTATTATTCTTCATATCTCTCCTCTCTCTCTCTCTCTATACTCTATCTGTCATTTCCCTAACAGTTTTTGTCGGTAAGTTTCGTTCACACAGAATAACCCTTTTTTCACTTAGGTCATTTGTGATACTATTCCTTGTTTGGGCTAAGTTAAAACACAAAAATGTTCAGTCTGACAAAGTAGGAAACCTGAACGGTATAATTTGTATAGAGAAATGAGAATTGCTTACTAATGTCGTCACAAGCACAAATACGGTAATTAACATACTATTGTGAATGATTAACTCACCTTATTTGATGACATGTTTGGGTGACATTAAACTAATATCATCTTTATTGACAATTATTAGCCTTGCTTGTATTGCACTGCGTAAGCACTTAGTCTATAGTAGCACGCAGTCAACGGGACTCTTCGTTACGTGTTATATCCTTTTGAGTGATTCGTAGGCAATAAATCCTCAGCGAGTCCGTTGTGCATCTATATCAAATGTTTGGCAATTCGATGTTTACATATAACTTGTCAGCAACGGCAGCGCATGATGCTACTCATTAGTAAGCATTGCATTATCTTTCCAGCATACATCACTCTATGGTAGTCGCATTATTTGGTAATTTGTTGGGGATGATTATAAACAGTCACGTTGTTTGGCTTGAGAATTGGTATGCACAGTATTTAGAGACAACAAACGAATCACAGTAACGCTTTTGACTAATTGCTTTATGGTCTTGCATGATTATCGTATAATTGTATAAATAATTTGGTGCTGATGAGTGAGCTCCTAGAAATAATCAAATGCAAATGAATGCTGGGCACCTGCGTTCAGACAATTTTTCTTGCTGACACCTATAGCTTGCAGCCTCACGACAATGCAAGCGAGTAAGCGTTAGTGTCTTCTTAATTACCTGGAGATTAAGTCATATATTTCACTCGCGTACAATGGCACGCATGTTCACTTTTAATATATATGGATATATCCCATATCACGCTTATAGCTTGAAGGTCGTTATAGCTGAGCAAGGAGTGGCAAGCACAGTGTATACTCGCATGTAGGCTCGGTTAGACAGATTAAGGAATGGGCTTTGGCTTGTCGAGTAGTTTATTGTGGGGATTGGAAGCACAACGATTTATATTTTATTGAAGGTTTTGTAACATTGCACCTTCAAGGTAAGTTGATTTAACATGCATTTATAATATGCTTTGGGTTTAACGCTGGCTTAACGCGGTTAATTGTCCCGACAGGCATCTCCCCGAACTAACGGACGTTTTTAATCACGATGCAGGCTGTTGTTTCCAACCATATATTTCTATCGCACTCAGTGTGCTTTTTTCGCGAGCCCTGAAACAAATCCTTTGGAACAAGGGACTATAGCAAGGAGTGTATTGTTCAAGCATCTAACATTAGTGACCGTCTTCTTTCAAGACACCTAAAATAATGAAAGCCCGTATATGTGCTAGGCAGTGTTACCAACGACTCATAATGTGCACTTTTATTGAAATGATTAATTCCTGATAACGATATACATGTGTCACTTATCGCTCGGTCACGCGATAACTGACATATGTTTAGCATGATTATTACGAAGGCACCTGCACGCCATAATACACCACAGCGTCATATTATGATATCAGGCAGCCATGAAGAAACCTAACAAAGGTTTTGACTGAGCTGTTAGCGGGTTGATGCTGTTTACATTTGATGCCTCATATTTGACCGAGAGTTCGACATGATTAGTTCACCTTCGATGGAGATTTTTCAATTCACTATTAAATCGCATAAAAGGAACCAGCAATATTGATCTCTGCCGGATGAGATTCAGATTTAAAAATCACTGTCAGCAAAGAAATCCCCTCAAAAAAGGGTGCTCAAACAACTACTGTATTGATAGGTTCGCCGTATTTCATTTATGAAGTATTGGTACAGGTAATATCCTTTATGTACAATTAAATTTATAGAAGAGGATTACGATACATCTCTTGTGGGAATCAAGTAAACATATGCTTGCAGTGAGTAGCGTCTAATTACATTACGATTACTGCACTTTTGTAACTGTCAACCAAGCATGCAAACGTTTCTTTTTTTTACATGGTAATGGGCTTCTAGCGGATTGGGTGAAACCGAAAACCTCCACTGACATGGTGTCACTGTATTTGATAGACAGCTTCAGAAGCACCGTTATTACCTCGTGCAATGTAGCATGTGATTGCCCCTCTAATCGCTGTAACGCACCGATGAGAACGCTATTCACCGCTTCATTGCCTCTCCACGATCTAGCAGTTGATGTTGGCATCTTTTGTTGCCACGGTAAGTCACATGCGTCATGACGCTTTCCGGATTATATGCCACCGAGGAAACATTGAATAAAACCATAATGTTGCATTGTTATTCAGCCAACGCTCTATGCTTTATGTAAGTAAAATCAGTAACACTAATGCGGACGCGCAGTCTGCTACAGTTTAGCAAATCGTCCATGACGTGGCTTTACCAGTTGACATTTTGCAATGTCATTGGTGTGAAAAAAATACCACTCTGACGTAATATTAGTAATCAGCGTGTTGGCAAGCGCGTGTTCGAATTACTTGATGGATGTCAACTGGTAAAGCCTGCACACTGGCTCTTATCTAAGAGTGTGCAGCATGATGATATATGCTTTGCATAACAATATGAAGCAAGTGTTATGTATGGACATTTCATCTCCATCAAGGATCGAATATACCATTGAATTCCGAGTCGGATGAGCTGATTGCTAATTACTGCAAAGCGTTCATTGTCATAACGTCAAGCACCTTCAATACAAAGACTTCGGGATTATTTATGAACTCAACCAAACATCAGATCGTTACGTTGTATTGTCATCATTTTCTTTAGGTCACCACTTGGTAGCAACATCAGCCAAAGGAACCTGGTTGGTGAAGATAGTATTTGCTAGCTTTAATGCAATCAAGGCCAAGCTCATTTCGCCTGGATTTCAGAGAAACCCCCAGTAACCCTCACCATAAACTCTGCTTCACACACTGATGGTTTGCGCGGGAGGATATATTTACTGGACTAAAGCGCCTCGCCATGCTTACGGGCCATGTGTAATGTAAAAATAAAGGCTTCATACGGGCGCTGGTCCTCCAGTAGCATTATGGTGTGAGATTCCATATTCCCCCATCGACTAGTTTACAATGGTATAGAGCACTTTAAACCCCCACCAAAGCTCTTTAGAATATTGTCGAGAACGTTCGTCACGCTCATTGGAAATGTCACGTCAGAGTGACTGCCTGTATCATCGTGAAGCCCCATTCGATTGTTTGGATGCTGCCCTGTCTTTACGTTAAGATCATCCGGCTGTTGATCCCTCATATAGGGCTCTCCTTGAAATTACGCCAATAGCACAGGTGGTAAACGTTTATGCATGCGGTGAGTTCTCGATGCGTACCGCGTACATTGATGTGATAGTCAACCCACATGGATTAATTAATACTTATAAATAATTTTCTGTATGTTTACATTGTTAGCATAATCCAATGGGTTTCCAGCAATCCAATATCGGCATCATTTGATTGTTGCATCTAGTACTATAGACCCGAGAAGGGCACATTCACCTTCGCTTACCGGAGAGGCATGTGATTATTACGCCATTTCGACTGGCCCCGAGGAGCTTAACGTAGGCGGTGCCGACAACTTGTATTAGTTGATGAAATAAACCCCGCCACTTAGTGGTCGCAAACGTATAAAAATTAAAAAAGCATACCAGTCAAGGTTCGCAACAGCGTACCGCTATATATTTGGTACACTGTAATCAACAGCAATTTCAATTTGACTTGTGTAAGCATAGTGACTTTAAAAGAAGAGTTGAAGTAATCGCCCTAAAACATCTTTACCTTTTTCCATGGATGGCGATTTAGGAAGCAACAACTACGAAACAGAAACCGATAATCTGAAATATGCTCTTCAGCCAACTAAAGTTATTGACCATGTTCTCCCTGGGTTATTATACTTAACATTTGTCAGCCCTTATACCAATAATGGCAGTGGTACGCACGAGTGCAGCGTCGACGCAGGTCAACGCCCACATTCGCTGGAGAACATTGACCAAGGCACTTTTGGTTACATGATTTGTCGCCTGTTCAAGAACAGTAACAGCATGCTAATGGCCTGATTATCATACGCAACGAGGGAAACTCTATAGATTGTCGTTTCAAACCTTTTACCACTTGCAATATTACCGCATTAAGGGAAAATCACCTTGCTATTAATAAATGTGTGCACCGACAATTGCTTCTACATCACATATTGCAGTTATTTACCCGATGAATGATACCTAATTGTTATAAGAATTCCAATGATACGACCCGTATGATATTATTATATAGCACCGGCTCCATGGTTCGTCGCCATAGCTCTTTTGTAAGCGACACATTTTGTCATAGATCGCAATGCTTCATTTGGTAATGTTATTCGCATGGACAAAACATGCATGGAATTTGTTTTGTTTCTACGACCTTTTTTCAGTTCAAATATAACGACGTTTAGTTTCGTGCAGGTCACCCATGAACGGCATATAATGTACCTGCGCACCTTAATGAGTTTTGACGGTGGGACAATCGAAAAGCATGGTCATTGTAAGGTAAGTGTTGAACTGCGTCGCCTTTCGATCCACAAGTTGTGGGTTCAATACCAAGGTGTGAAAATCTGACTGGCTCCCATTGACTCGGATGATCATATTAACGATCCACAAAGGGTTCGCCCGACCCGGGTTCGATACCGAGGTGTGAAAATCTGACTGTCCTCCCATTGGCATCTCGGATGGGCATCCAAGTGGGCGCTCTCACTTAAGGGGAGCGGTGGTCACATCTCATAATCACCGAATATCATATGGTTGTTGAAAGCGACGGTGAACTTTCAATTAGGGTGACAATTAACAAGGATATTTTTGCTTATTGCAAAGTGGCCCTTGCAATACCATCAGAACACTTCTAGGGAATGCGAGTACCAAACACTAACATAGTTCAAAACCCTGCAGAAACGGATGCTACTGAAATAATTTAAGAATACCACGAGCTCAGTCCTCTCTGAATCCAGCACTGACACAAATGAGCTTTCATTCTGTTTTATGACGATGATATTTTAGAATTAAACAGTGTGACATACCGGGCAAACAATACCGAACATGCAAATATCGTAATGACATTAACGCTTAGGTTAAACAGCTTTCAGAGAAGGTGTAGCCTAAACTTATCCCAGATTTAGAAATATTATCTAAATACCGAGATTAAAAACATGCACGGGTCAAATGACAGCAGGTCCTCAGTATTCAAATGATTGCACCTAACATTAATTGCTTGCTTACTAGTAGATTTTAGGTACTACCCAGGTAACTGCTAACACCGCGTCAAAGATAAACTAATGACAGTTTCCCCCTGAAATTGATATTCTCGGAACGTGCTTCGTGACTTTAAACCATCACATGACATCAGTTACCTCATTCATTTAAGATGATATCCGTTTGGAGTTTATGTCTATCCGCATAAACGCGAAGACACACGCGTAATCATTCCGATTTACATGGGCTATTTAGGCTGCTTTGATTGGAGATAATCAGACCCCCTCCCCGACCGCCCGCGTTCGATGTATACGTTGCTTGCAATGCTTGCAAATATGTGTATGGTTGAATTAGAGCCAGTTGTAACTGTGAACAAAGCCTGGCTCCATATTTGTGTGATATAATCTTCTGTTTTGCAGAATAGTCAGGATGTTTGCATATAATCTGTATGTGTATTTCATTCAATTGGCACTGAAGCTATCCACGATAATGCGTTTTGCAGAAATTGAATGATACATCCCAGCTGTGGAAATAATGGATATGCTTGCGACAACATGTTTCAACTTGTCTATGTTTAACTTTCGGTACATGGGTGTGCCTCAATTGGTAATTTGGGATATCCTGTCAACCACTTATATGTTTTAACATTCCTGTACGCCCATGTACCCTGTAAAGCATATTTATAATTTTCCCTCTAATGTACTCTTCTAGATCATAGTTTTGAGATCAGAAAGCAGTCTAATATCATTTCCCTAGTTCTTATTGGATGTTATACATGTTTTGCTCAATATTGACATGCATACAACTTTTATTTTATTTTTGTTCGTGGATTCTTCAATTTGTTTTTATCTTGCAAAACCGAGGTATGCAAATGATTATTATGATGTCAAAGTCGTTCCGTCAATTTCGTACTGAGGTGCATTTTGTCGGAGCCAGATTTAAGTTTTACATTGTCTTAGCTCCATCCGCAATCTGCTAGGGATATTTAGTAATGTATATCATGTGTCATATTAGAAACAAATTCACCTGACGTTAGAAGCAAGCTATCTGACATAATGAGGGCCTCTGATATATCACTGGACACAGATTGGACTCGATTAAGGAAATATCATTACCCTGAGTAGTAGAGAATGGCCAAGAACTTCTGTTCACTTTAGAAGTTTGATGTGTTTTCATGAAATACACCCTTACTGTGCAATCGACTTATACATAAAGGATATCTGTATTTTTAGTTTGAATGTAAAACAAACGTCCGATATTTGTTCCACTTACATCGCCTACAGAGGATATACAAATACTTCGATTTGGAGTATGCGATGGAGCTTCAAGCACATCATATCAAATTGATGAAATGACATTGCTTGACCTCAAAGCCTCCTAGAGCATGCGTCATTGAATATGATGTACTGCAACAAGGGCACGATTATTACCACGTGCTTTGAGGCGTGTGATTGTTCCTCTTATCGCCGTTGTGACCTGCGGAGGTCGCTATGCATCGCCTCGCTGCTTCCAAACCGACCTATACGTCCAATCACATCATATCATGTAGCATTGAAATCATTGCGGCCAGTATAACAGTTTCTGATCACTGCTAACATTCCTATAGTAGTATCGTTTCTTTGCTGAAGTGAGGGGCGCGACCAATCACATGTTGTTTAACAGCTTGCTGTCTTGGTCGTGCTTGCAAACCTTAAGAACATAGTGTTCGGAACTTATCTTTACTCTATGGAAAGGGGATGATTCGCTGTACGCGCTTGAAATATATGAATTTTCGAAGTAACACCAACGAGTTTACAGCTTCGTTAAGAGCGCTCAGAGGTAATATATGAAGACGCCTCCTGTTACCCGAAGCGTATTGTCATAGCGTCTTGTCATAGTGTCTTTTAAAACCACGTGGAATTTTCGGATTTATTTGGAGCTGTCGTCGCCTCGCTTTCCGCATGTGAAAAAACTATTTGCTTACATCAAACCGAAGGGCTCATAAATTGCTGGTCAAAAGTGACGAACTATAACACCACAGTGCTTCGACAATATTGTTGTAATAATGAAGATTCGGCGTCTGGCATGTTGCGAACGCTTACTCGATTCCTATAGGTGACTCGTCAATGAGAATATACCCCACGAGTCTTGCAATCATGCATGATATAGAAAGGTTGCGAATAATTGCAGCTGCATACATCCCAAGGCCACACAATCTTGGCATAATCCTTGTTTGATTATGACGGGATATCGGATCCCCAATAAAACATCTTGATGGTTTTTCCGAAAGTTATGTTCGGCACGCGGGAATACTTGAAGCTTGTGATAGCCAATAACTGACACGGGAAGACATTTAATAGGGTTACACACAGGTAATTCTCGCGCAAATCTGTTTTGTGGGGTTCCCCATAGATGTTTGCACAGAATGCATGGATAAATGATTGATGACAGGCCTGATGACGCGTGTGATTGCTGCGTCGTCGGGCTTTGCTATGAATTGTGCTCACGGCCTCACGACCGCTGTTAGAGCGACAATATCTGAGACTTATCGTACGCGTACAACGTACGTCAGTGTATTTGTGAAATTGTCATAAGCACGTGGGCGATTATATGTAGTTGGTATGTTGGTGTAACGTACGTGAAACCGTCCAATTGCCCCTAATTGAATGAGCCTTTATCTCATAAAGTAATCCATCTGCAATTAACTTCCGTGTCAGTACACACATACAAAACATGATTACCATTCCCTGAGCCTTTATATTTGATGCGATAAAGTCTTGTTTATTGGAATTGTAAAGTCATTCGAGAAATTACATATTGTTCTGTCGTGAGCAAGCAAACAAAGTAATTCTATTTAATCACTGAATATAAAGCTAGGGACATAATGATTAACCATATCACGTCACGGGGGAAATAGTGAATGTAATGCCAAACAAAAGAGTCTGCGATGATTGATTGGAAGTATTCATATTAATATAGCCAGCCCGATATGTTCCTTTATGCAAGGGAATTCCAACAGATCATGATATATACAAACGATGCGCACGAAATGGGCCTGATTGTGGCATTCATCCAAAAAAGTTAGGAAACTGCCTAGGAAATGACATAATCATCTTATTGCAGATTATACTGTAGCGTTTAGCTGTCATACCGGATGATAATGTCGGGTTAATTGTTATCTTATTTGACCGTGATACAATGCCCATCTGTCATGGCACAACATAAAAGTGAATTCTGGTTTTTGTTAAAAAAGCCACAACAAATCACATTTAATATTTTTATATTGTGACATAGTCATTGCATTTGCAAGGATAATATATAATGAAGTGAAATAAAATTAAGTTTTGAAACCATTTTCAACGTCGATGTGACATGGCAACAGTGAATCTTGGATAGTGCTGTTGCCCACTTGGCACGTATATATAAGGATCAGATACTCCAAGACACCATTAAGCCACCGGGTCGGAGTATCTCTTTTTAATTAAGGAAACCGCCACTTAACACGATAATCCGATTCGCGAATCCAAATACATTGACTATTCATTGAAATAAAATCTGTAGATCGAACGGTCAAGTCACTGGTAGCGTCTGCAACAAAGTTTGACAAACAATGTAATAAATTAGATCTAAAAGTTCGTATTAAGACAATATGTGTGCCAATAATATACCTAACCAAGATACATGAGTAGCCAACTGCTTCACGGTAACCTCATATCGTATGAATTTCAATCCTGGCAGCTGAACCGGTGAATGCATTTCTAAAAGATTAATACTATGTAGATGATATGGAGTAGGCTTAACCATCCGATTTCTAGACAATCTTTTGCGATCGAAGCTATAAGAAGATATTTAACTTATCCATGCACTAACTGACAACATTTGAAGTATCCGAGCTTCTTCTAGCAATCCCTATCACGGGTATGGTTGTCAACCATGATGGCATTCTCCCTCTCTGTGTGGTGTACGAGACTCATTTGCCATACCCGGCAAACGGCTAAAGAATATGTATATATCCCTAAGTATGTATGTCTTATCAGTAATATGCTGCCTGGACTCTATATCCCGCTTAGCCATATCCGGTGGGCATAAAGGCTGATTTACCCTGGTTTTGTTTTCAGTACATTGCAGCAAATTTGTATCTGATTTGGACAGTCATATTTTTGCCAAATAAAGTGCCAGAACTGTACATTATTTTCAGTTAGCGCCTTTATAAGCTGCTAATGTCATCACTCTCTCGTCAAGTTGTCTGATTAAAGAAGTCTCTGGTGATTTTGTTTATTTTTGTGAAACAAATGAAGAGTGCACGTAGGTTTTAAGAAACTTGCACGTTCTGGGGGCATTGTTTGGAGTGGTTGATATTATTAATAAAAACAATGAACTTGATTATGCGGTTCAATATCATTAATGACTTTGGGCTTAGATAATTCACGGACCTCTGCTACTTTTCTTAACATTTTCTGTTGCTTGTTGTAATAGATAAAAATCGTGCAGTACGAAAGTTGTAAGTCTCGCGATATGAAGAGTTTGGCTTGTCGCCGAACACATTCAATACAGTGTGATTTTGTATTGCAGGCGCATAATAGAATACAACGTAATTAGACTAGATAATGTGTGATGGAATATACCGAAATCGGGCCGCAAGTTATGACTTCCTAACACAGATAAATATATGCAGTAATACACAGAATAATGTGTTGTATGTAAGTCACCACATCTAATAAATACCTAGGTTTGCCAAACAATGTCTGGCCAGTTTATGCGCGATAAATCACCCAACATGTTTCCAACTCTGAACGAACGGGCCACCAGCTGCGGAATCAGATACGCCAAATTCTGCTTTCCCCAGAGAGGCTTACATCATGTTATCACATTGACTGCATGACTGGTTAAGTCGTAAAAAAATCTATCAAATATGGTGCCGATGTACCGAAGTTCATGTGTTCTAGCAGTGCAAGGTATTAATATAACTAGCTAAGGACATTTTGACTGTTTATGACTGTTAATGAACAGTTTTATGATGCATTATTTAGACCTATCATATAATTCTAAAGTATTGAAATCCATATATTTTTAAATTTTTACGAATAATATGTATATGCGAAATAATTGTTCATGGCCGTAGCATGGCACATATTGTGATGCTGTGCCTAGATGTAACGACTATCGTCATAACACTTTGCATATGCGGTCAATTCTTACCATGATATATCACCTACGTGATATCACTTGCATTAACGATACAAAAGTGAGTCGATGCTATTTTCGTATGACCTTCGGCACGAATATTGTCTTTCAAATGGAGTCAAAGCACGTCGTTGTTTCTTATTGCACGAAGAATAAAATTCTAGTTTTGAAATATTTAATCATTCGCATGATTAAATATTTGTACTAATTTGTTTCACGAAAAAGGATAAATGCCTTGTAGACGAGTGTTGCACTGATAGAAATTATTGCAATTCTATGATGACTAGAAGGGCATTATTGTGAATTGGTTGTCACAGGGGATGTCATTGTAAAAGCCAAACCGGAGTTAATTCCCTATTTTGGACTATATATTTAATTTTCGTTTTAGCAAAATCCTCCATGGTTAGCATTAACAGAATTTCTCAGGAGTAACCTGGTACGATTATTTAGGAATTATCCACGGCTGTGTGAAGACATCACTCTTCAAGCCTTTGTTTCTAAGCTCCATGATACAGCTACTGCATATGCAAATATACGCAAGGGTAAGTTAAGCCTATGTGGACTCATTGCGACACAAGCTGCGCGTGTGGGACTGGACGTCGAAGTAATTTTAACCTATATAGGCCCCATAAAACACCTCAAGTATCCATTCAACCAAGATTATGTAGATCAACATATCTGGGGGTGCCGCAAAGGTTAAATATGTGTGTTGTTATGTCGTGGATTATTGCATGGTTCAAATTAACTATATGTACAACACATATATATTTTTGTCTTTGGGTTATTTGCGGAACTCAATATGCCGATTCGATGGTATTGCCAACATTGACTGTATTTCAAGTTGAATGCAGATCTAAAAACTGAAAATGTATTACCAATAAAAGACGTGCACGGTAGAAAAAAATGATATATGCAGGTAGTAATAACGTATGATTCAACCAATCTAATCAAAGCATGATAACGAAGAACATTGTCATTCGATGAAGATCATAATAGTATTTTTCAAACTCTAACTGCTCGACAAGCAAAGCAATCAACATATACTCGGCGGTTAGTGTAATTCAGAGGGTCGGAGCCAAACAAATATATGTAAATGAATCGTTGCATTCGATCGTTGCATTCGACTTGAATATAAATAATGCTAATGAATTCCACCCGTTTTCATTCTGCACAGCACGGTGCTTTATTGTTCACGTAACGTTGTAATCGCAGCTGCGTCCTTTACTAGGTAAAGGTGTCAACCAAATGCTGGGATTTGGAAGACAATCTCTTGTCAGTCAGCAATCGGTATCAAGCATATGGATGTGTGAACTTGATACATTCACAAACATTATAACTTCATGTTATATACATTTATGACATTGTTAATTTTGTACAAAGACACTCAGTTGTTAGGTAATGACTTACCGTTAACCGAACGTTAGTACTGAGATCGTATTAGCAATCAAATGCTACAGCGTTATTGATGGTTCATTTGCAAATATAAGCAATTCAAGCTCGCTTCATTAGGTGAAGACAACGATCACAATATATATATATATATATATACGATGTGGACAGATATCTTCGGAATTGCAGGCGGAGTGGTAAACTTCGTCGTTTTTCGACTCACATTTTGAAGGTTCGATACCAGACGGGCTCTCTGATAGGGAATGCAACCGACCCGGCAGCTCAAATGTACCGTGCTGGGCCTTCGTCCCAGCGGTGTGGAATTCGGCCACCGGTATGTGCTAAGTATGCGCTGGCACTTAAGGGGAGCTGTCCAAGCATCCCAAAAATCCTCATCCGTCACCGTCGCGATATCACTCGTTGTTGACAGTGACGTTAAACACCAATATTGCCATAACTATAGCATTGTGTTTAATTAAATATATTTCGATTGGGTTGACCTTTTGCATGCTATTGCTGCCGAAATGATCATGACTCGACTAAATAATTGAAATAGTTTCACCAATTACCAGATCGTTCACATTGTATATGCAGTATGAGTGCTGTCATGGGCAAGTCAGTAACAAACAAAGCAATATGTTCTCACATATCCTTGTGACGTGACATGTATAGTCCATTGTACATCGATATATTCTGGCAAAGGTTAAGGGTAATTCCACAAAGCATACAAAATCAAGCCAATGCTTTAGGCTGCAAACCATCTCATTTGCTAGTGACATCAATGTATCAATGTTCCATCATATAGGATTCACACATGTGTTTTCCTGGTCTATGATTTCTAATGTATGTATTAAATTTAGTAGATGATCATGAGAAAATACGGTGACGTCTTGTAGCATGTGCAAATAAATTCATTTGCAATACATTCGCCTTAATATTGATATAATACAATTGCTCCGTTAAGAATTATGTAATTATTCATAGCTGATCGACAGCCCAATGTCACCGTCCCATCCCTCTCTCTCACCCATATATTACTCAATCTTATCTTCCTGGTGCAGCTGTGTGTCAGCGAAAATTTTGTTTGGATCACCGGTCAGTTCCTCATCGTCTGACCAGAGTATTTTCTCGCCCACCGTTGGCTGCAGCTAAATTAATATATTGATTACCCTACAGAACCAAGCAAATACATGAGCGAACTCGGAGAGGAGTGAATATGACTCAGTGGTAATGTTGATTACAACGGAAAATGCGTTTGTTGGTGTGATCAAGAACTAATTGTCTGCTAAACTTGCACTTAATATTGACTTTTTTTCAGGGCCACTAACCCTTTACCCAAAATAACACTGTGTACAGTTTTTTTCATTATTAAAGGCTATATAATGCTAGCATAGAATGTGCATCAGTCTAATTCGACTGAACGAACACGGAAGCGCTGTATAATATCGTGGTGCACTGTTCTGAATCTTTACGTGTATCAAACTCCTTTATTGTCATTCTTTTGTGCGTATTGGCATTGCTTATTCAGGACCATGTAAACAAAATATTGTCGTAAGCATTAACGTCAGGTACATTTAACTCCAGCATAACTGATTAATGCGCGCAATTCAGACTTGCCTTAAGTTCAAATGGTTATAGTTGAAAAAGAAAATCATAGATGAGAGTCGTCTTTTCGTGATTTCATGTAGTATGGATGACAACATAAAAGTACACATAGCTTGAACATTGTACACTGCACAGATAATTCGATACACCATGATATAGTTTCCCCGTGGGTTCACAAACTGATATCCAAAGTCAATTGAACAGATACGAGAACGATTAAAGGAACCGGACAAAGTAACTAAAACATAACTAATTAACACTAATTATCTATCCTTCAATAACATCTTGTTGTCGTCGTCTTAGTGTTCCACCTAAGGATATCTAAATATTCCAATGATTCACTTATGCTTGGCCCTGTCCATTATGCCATCCAATTTCGATCACATCAATCGATTTTGCTTGAGATTAATGGCTATCGCCTTTAAATGCGCTGTAATCTAAAGCTTATCTACCACAAGGCATTTATTAATGTCGGCAGTACGCTATATCAGTAGCATGTGACACATCTACAGACAAACGAGTATGCATAAGTCGTATGTATGAGTCGAACAGTTATAAAAGCAAATACAATTTCTGCGAATACTTGGGGATACTTCTTCTTCATTTCAACGAGCGCTTACACTATCACTCATGTAGAGATAAGTCTGTTGTGTCCATCGTAAGGTAATGAATTCGGCCGTTGGGCTAAGGTGTATGAGACCACAGAAAGAAACCGGTTATACGTGCAACTTAAATATAGCTGTATTTACTCACATTAGAACAACATAGCGGCAGTGTTTCTGATGAAGATAGTGCCAGTTTGATCAAACACATGGTTCATACTGCACACATTATTTGTATCGTGATTGTGTACAAACATACAAATATCAGGCTCAATTAAAATTCACATTCATAGCTGAGCAGCAATACGGTCCAAAAGCTTTTTGACACCAATTTATATGATTTAGTTGTACAATACCCACATGTACCTTGTAGACATCAAATACTTAATGTATTACTAACTAGGGGCTCCGGATAGAAGTTACTTTGTGTTGATAATAGCAACATTTATCTGCAATGCTTGTTCAATCCTCTGGCCCCTAAAGGCATAAAACAGTCGTTGCTTTGATAACTCGGCTATTATATGTAGCCACAACCATACATTCATATCGCGGTGGCGTATGTCTATCGTTGCCATCTAGACAGACGTATATTGTGGCATAGAAATTCATGGAACGCCACTCACGGATATCCATCTTGCGAAAAGAACAGCGTTTGCTGCGAATGACGGTAGTGATCCATGCGTTCACGCTGGGATAGCATTTGGTTCCGTAAATGCGGATCAAGTCTGAGACATTCGCAAATAATTTACCTGTTGGGGAGATGACTGATATAAATTAGCGATGCAAACGCATCCATCTCAAGTAGAAGACGACAAATATGAACTTTGTTATCATAAAACCAAGGGGAAGGATATAAAAAGTAGATGGCCGTTATTTGCCTCTTTGGACCACCATAGCAAATGCAACGTTGCCAAGTAAAACCCGCTAGCCTATATCCCGGTAGTATGAGGATATATTAAAGGATTGATAGCCATACGCGTGACCTTCTAGGCTCGCAGCTGCTGACCGGTGTTCTATGATTACAACCTTTAACGAGAAAATTGTTTTATGTGTTATTTCGCTGAGGCTATGCAAAGTCGCCTACTTCCTATGCTTACTGCAGCGCGTCCGCTCTGGTAGAATAATCTTATGAATTAAGAGGAACAAACATCCTTAATATAGAATTTTCCCACCAATATGACCGGTGATTATTTTCGTGGTGTAAACATCATCATTTGAGTTTGGGTAACAAAAGAGTATTGTTCGAAATGTGTATATATTTCGAAAAATAAATAACCACGCGGCTACCGTAACGACTGAATGATCAAGAGCATAGCAGCTCACTTTTCAAACGACCTCAATGTAAAGCAATTAAAAGTCGATAGCGGTAGAAAGATGAAGTTTCTTTGCAGCACTGCCTCAAATAAGTCAATGGATTCGACGCCAGCAACTATAACGCGTCATGAAATAAGAGCATTAAGCGTGATTTGTGCTGCTCTGTGTACCATAGAATATATTGTCCCACTTAAACCATCAGTATTGTACAGGTTACCAATATAGTGCAGGTCCAACTCATTGGTGTTTTTTTGCAGCAATTTGGACATTGCACATAACGCAAACAAATTATCGTCGAATGGTTTCCTATATGGTGACACTTCAGTTATCTGTTAGGTGTGCGCATGTATTAGGCTTGCGTCCCTAGATATAAGCAACCGAGATCAATCCTGAACGCTTTGACTGCTGGTTATATTTATCGGGAATCAATATTTGTTGTGAACGTGAATTGCAAGGAACCCGCTGACAAATGTTGAGCATCACCAAAATGCGGCAAATATCTTTGTTAGCTTTGTTCATCTATATTCATCATATAAAATAGAGCGATAGTCACTAGCTGTATGGTGAATTAAGAGGAGGAGGTGTGCTTGTTGCCTATTATACACAGAACAATCATAGGTATACCATGTCTTAACGTATTTTTTAAGCTGAATCAGTTGAACCCATTAGCATTGAAGCACCATGAAATCTTCCATTAAACTCTGAGGGGGCTGGGAATCAACGACAGAAAAGAAGATCTCATTGACATCTCCACAACATAATTAAATCAACGAAGACGAAAACTTTGGTATTTCGCCAACAGATCTGCATGGCATCATCGGATATCTTATGTGAGGTTATTATCTATGATGGATATTTGTTATCATTGTTTTGAGAGCACTTTGAACATTTTAGGGTGTTGGTAGCTGGTATGAATACCGGACATAAGCGCGTAAGAGTCATCTGGTTATTGCAGATATTTCAATCATCACAGACATTTACGTCCGCGTGCGCTGGAGTGATGCAAACACTGAGTGGCTTTCTTGAACCAATGATCTCTGATTTAAGCGTAACTTGATTCTGTTTGCCTATTATTATTATTTGTCTCCTTAGTTTGAATTTTAGTTGACATGCATACCAAGAGCAGGTAAATTTACTTCTATATCCTTTCACATTACATTGTCAGATTATTCGGAATCATATTCTCTATCATATATTGTAGATATACAGCCAAATAACCACCTAACGTATGTTCGATAGCGAGTGTCAAAATATATTGCACAGCTGTTCTAGCTTATTTACTATCATTCAATAAAATATTCCATAAGAAGTTGGATTTTTCCACGTGTTGACTTCCCAGTATTCCAAAACTTGCCCCTATCCATGCTGCTGGCCAAGCACTGTCACACCTATCTTTCACCATTGTATGCAATAGTGATTGAACTCATGGATATGTTCTCAGAAGAGTATTGTCCGCAAACTACGAGTAGACACAAAGCATCATTTAACTCAGGTAGTCAGACAATCACTTAAGCATTACATAATCATCTGGCTTCAAGCCATCGTGAATACAAAATAACCCAGAAATAACAAGCTAAAATCTATTCCGCCATCCAACTGACAGCTCGTAGGTTGCAAATTTAATATAAATTGACAAATGCACGCCAATAATTTCTTCCTGACTTCACCAGTTTCTCATTCCTCATGATTTTGATGTTTATTTACCCATGTGCTTTTTGTATGCGCAAGTTGCGATCTTTATGACAATACCAGGTGCACGGGAAACAAATTATATCATCAATAGCAGCATTCAGCTGCTCGCCTCAAGATCTCCGTTCAGTCCATAACAGCTAATTACAGTTTTGTTTAGAATAACGTATCCATTGACCGAAATTACCGATACTCTGCCGCAGGTAAACCATCCCACCATTTTTCCAATATTAGAGAACATATTGAATCCTATCGATTATGAATATTTTGTTTGTTATGAACGCCGTTGAGTTTAAATGCACAGTGTCAAATTTTCCAGGCTAATTTCAAGAGGATTTCAGGAAAGCAGCAATATGGATGACCATTCCATAATGATCCATGGGATAGACATTATTTCAAGAAGTAAGCGGTGAAAGTATAAGTAATAGAACTGTTCATATTGTACGGGTCACAGCCGTGGGTGGTGATTAAGCAGACAGGTATTAAAATGAGTATACAACATTCATGACCGTCTCAGGCAAAGCGTATCATTACGTAATAATTTGTATACCACAGAAACACAAACCCCATTAAGCATTCCTCAGAGCATCATAAACCGAAATAGATGATCAACAATTACTACCAAAACCGTACACATGTATAAGAAAGTTGCATATGCATATGCAGAATTCGGCTGACAGAATGAAGATAAACCCCTGCCATACCGCAAAACGGAACACTAGCGAACGCGCTCGTTGAATGAATATACTTGAGCGCTGATAATCATAACGGGACACCAGTTTGGTTAACCTGAGATAACCAGAATTTAATCAAAGGCCTGACATCCACAGGTGAGTCCCAAGTTGGCCTTCCTTGCCCATGAGTGAATACTCCATTATATGTACAATTTATTGGCCAATCATTGAATATTAAATACTAAAATGAATTACCACATTAGAACACCATATACGGCTTTTAACAGATATTGTTATGAATCCTAACTGATAAAGAAGGGTTTACAACGGCACACTACTGTTAAGTTCGGCAGCACTGTTCATAATTCAACATTTTGGTTGGATTACACAAGAATCGAAGTCATGTTGGCAATTTTTCTGAAGGTATATTGATAAAACATATAGAACCTCCATGGAAAAACGTATGGGGGAAGCATCGTTATGGATTAATTATAGCGTAGTAGCTTATCTTGCGCGGCGGAACTAATGCTAATTTGTTTTCGTGATATCAAACGACTGTAACATCGTTTAAATTGTGAAAAGGTCAACTTTCTTGATTTATGTATATGTGAACCTTTCTATATGGACATATATATATATATATATGCAAATATATATTCATATATATATATGCATATACACATATCAAAATTTCTATTAGTATAAATATATTAACACACATATATATATATACACATATACCCTAACCGAACACAATGCTTCCGTCCTAATACCGAGCCAAGCATTGTGCGCCAAATATAAGCCATTACACTGTCTATTATGGGGAGCAAACCTTAACAGGATTATACTTGTGCTCACATTTATGCGCAGTCTGTACGATGCAAGACATATGATTTGGTTTGTATACCTAAACGAGGTTTCCATGGCATTATATATGACTTTGATGATGTAGCGTCGACTTGTCATTCGACCACTGTAAGTACCCACAGGTTAAAAGCTTCCCATTGCATTATATGTGGTTTTGATGATACCCGCAGGTAACATGAGAGCTGTCATAATGAAAGTCATTCTGAGAGGGTATGATGCTGTCGTCTGTAAGTCGACATTAATACCAGTAACCAAAGTGGCAGGCTTGTCATTCATGCGCCTGATCATACCTGTGTACAGACTGGGCCTAAAATATAAACACTGGAGTTAAAAATATTATAACGTGGTACGAATTCTGGTCTAAAAACCAAACAAACCTACAAAATGCGCCCATCGTGCTAGCAGCACCAATTACAAATCAAAAGAAGAATATAATGATCTCTACACAATACAAGTTTATCACAAACTATTTATGACGTAAGAGCTACTGGTATGTATGTCGGTACAACACACGGTAAGACGTTGCTACATGCAGACAGTTGAAGCTAGGCATTGCCAATCCAAAACCAAGCAACCGTGTACTTATTAGAGTCGCAGTTAGTTTTAGGTTGTAGTTTAGGCACAGGTACACCAATTGTGTCAGTCTTAAAAGCTCTATTGCCAATAACCTAATCAATGAACATCAATCACCTAGTTTTGCAGCTTCTGGTTCATTTACAAATTGTTTTCACATCTACTGCCACAGAGCTTTTCTATATGCTATTTCTAGGCTTATATCCCATTATTATGATGCATTTCTGAAACGTGTTGAGACGGGTATATAACAATGCCAATGTGAACAATATTTTGTTTGGGGTACGGAATGCGTAAGAGGGAGGGATGAACTCGTTTTGTTGGTAATACAAGGTTATTCGCGCTATCTATTTGAATAACTTCAACTAGCAACATAATACCTTCGTGGTACCAAGTTTTAAGATATATAATAAGCTTGTGCCGCGCAATTGCCAATAGCAATGTCAAATGGTGTCCTATTACTGAGACAGATAAATGATAAAAATAAATATGCTAAAATACTGTTATACAAGCAGCCAAATCTGAAGAGGTTTTGGTTTTAATGATACACAGCTATATTTGTTTAAGAAGCTATGGAATAAAGACGCTCTAGAGCGTTCATTCTTCATTGTCTTGATAGTTTAGTTCTGATTCGTACACAAGATATGGGTAAATCAGTCACTCATCCGTGACCGTTCAAGGACATTTTTTTCGGCCAGTGTATTCCTTATTCATACGGTGAACTATGTTGCTAGGTGTGCTGCGTACCTTGGGCAAGAAATGGTCTTATCAAAGCAATTTCAGGGCGGATGGTAATATTTCACAAAGCCTCTGCACAATTGCGTACGATGAAGCTAACATGAGGTAAAATGCTTTAGATATATACTGCAAAGGCAGAAATATGTGCGGACATCCTCACAAGAATCAGACCACTGAACCTTCATAATGGAACGCAACAACTGAATCACAAAATACACAGATATCTCATACCCATGCCAGAAACGGTCGCAGACATTGATGCGTAGCTACGATTCACAAAGCCTTTGATATAATTACTGAGCTGGCATGGCTATACATGGATTCAGGTAGCATAGGAGATTTAGATATTACCCTAAGGTAGCTAATTTATCTTTGCACCTAAGTTTTATCCTCATCCCCTAAAATGTAGCATATACTTTCACTGTAACAAGCAATATTGGGACACATGCTTTATGGCTCAGCTAACAACTGATTCAGACATACACAAGTGATTGTGACACGTAACAAATCTTTACTAATAGCTTGGCTGTAAGTGGAGCCCTGGTCAATCATCCTGGTCGAGTATACTAACTACCTGCCTTCTGGTCCTGACAGAACCATTGCTTGCACATTTTCGTGGCTTTAGCATTTGGAGATTACCCATCTCTGCTGAGGTTATCGTCTCACACATCTGATGAGTGATTTCCGCAGTAGAAATCACTCAATGGATGGGATATAAACTTTACCATGTTGATTCGCAAGCATCCAGAGCCGAAGCGGGGTATTTAGCCAAGTTTTGTCCTTTTCATTCATTGTCTGTCCGGAATAAACTAATAATAAACCCAACTTTGGATATTATTTATTTGATTGACCTGTTTTAGCAGCAACGTTTGACGATTAAAGTATACGATTGTAAAAAGTTGTCGATGGCGTATACAAAGAGGACAATGTGATGGACAGATGAGCCACATGGGTGTGATGTTGTTACCAAAGCATATAACTCTTAAAATGCTTACTCTAAGCATTATACGTGAGATCGTCATCTGTTTGCTGTCCATTTCCTCAACATATACTCATGTCCTATTGTTGTAAATTTGATACTAGTAGTGCTAGTAAGTTATATATTTACACAAACTCCATAGCGCAAAGCCTATTAATGCTCTTTTGTTACGCTTTGGAGACGCTTGTTAATAATGATGAAGGCTGCTATCATGCATTTTGCTCATTCTCTGTTACCAAATTGTGTAAACAACATTCATACAAATATGTACATAACCCAATTAGAATCTTTAGTCACCATACACTGGGGAAAAAAACACATTGCTTTTCCTGTGCCGATCAACCGGTGTTATATAGTGTGTACTTATAGTAATCATACGCATCCATCGTTGTCATACTTGGCCGTTATTTCCGATCTTACATTTGACATGAATGCCCAATGAAGGGTCGCCTCCGTGAACGATGCGATATGGCAAATACTTGAATGTAGATAGTGGTTATGCTACACGACGCTCATTTGAGTCCTTACGATAAGCGGAATGTCTAGTCGTTATCCAATCTGAAACTAGCCGGACTATAGTTAGGTTGCTATCAGGCGGTTGCTGCACATATCGTAAAGCAACATATGTAGGAACATTGTCGGTACAGAGAGTATCATGCGCGCAACTTAACATTTGGTTATATATTCTAAGCGGTATTTACTTTCTTTGTTCTTACTTAAGAACGAAAACTAGGGATTAATGCACTACATAAATTGGTTATTTAACAAACTTAACCTTTGCACCGCATCACAACAGACATTCAGAATATGCGTTATAACTGGCGAATGAGTAGCGCATATTGCAGTAGTCCATATGATAAATACAGTATCCCAAAGTGTCATGGTGGATACTGCATTGTAGGCATATCAATAACATGGATATAAATATGCACTTATGTATTATGCTTATTAAGTAGTGTTTGGTTCACAGACACTTAAAATGCCCATTCTCTTCAGTCTACTGATTTATATTGACAAGATATGCCAGCAAAGTCAGACTGCCCACACTGAACCCACGACATTGTACATTGTTACTGATTAGGCTCAGCTATCCTCATTAGCCCGTCTAGCGACATTTTGCCCTAACGGACGAAATATTCGTTTATCACATACGTTGCACCCAGGTGCAGAGGACTTCGTGATGTCGTGGGCTTTGAGGCGATACAATGAATTTCCAAGAATTCTGAGTGAATTTACGAAAATGACACGTAAACACCCCTTTAGCATATGTGGACATGTGTATCTCGTGCCACATTACATTGGACGTAGACGAGCTATTGCAGCATTTCAGTTAGCCTCATAAATGTGGGCCATCAGCTGCTGAAATTATAGGTAGTGAAAATGATCAACAACGCAGGTGTCACCCATATGTAGAATTCATATATATTAACATGAACAGCTTGGTCCAGAAACAAAGAGGCAGGCAAACTGCAATTCAGTTCCAAAATGATCATCAAGAGCTGCAATGGAGACGTTGATTGCATTTTAGTGCTGCACAGGTTGTGTGATAGGTCGCAATGAAATTGTATAGTCATCTCCCTTGTAGGCAATAGATTCTCCACTTTCAGAAAAATCTATCCGGCCTTGGTGCCATATAGCACTTCTGATGCCCAACATATGATGTATACAGTCAGGTTATATATCCCCGAACGTATAATGCGCTTGGCATTAGATGATTGACAATCCACAGAATAATTGATGTACTACGAGCACTATTACAAGCCTCGAGTTTATCTCATATGACATGTCACTCATCTGTTTCATTTTGCAGGTTCATCGATCCAGATTCAAGCACCGAATCCATAGCCCGCTACGTACGCCAAGGCTTACCCCTGGTTTACTCTATCTAGGATAGATTGATTCATTAGGCTTAAGAAACCCGTCATCGGGCATGTTTACATATCATCCGGCAAGATGCGCACATATAAAGCCAGTGATGTTGTTAGTCCTTATTATTTAGGATATTGTTTCCTAGAGAATGAATTACATCTACGTTACGGGCATCTTTAACCAAATATTCAATTGAAATCCTAAGTCTTTACATTGCGCAAGGTGGCGATGTGACTAGCAAGAGCTGGCTGTTTTTAAATTCGTCGGTTGATCCTTCCTTGGTATGCATGTCGTAGAGTAAAAATTTACAATTGCCAGTCTAAACTCAGTCAAACACGGACTGGTAATAACATTTATCTAATATTGCAACATATATCTAACACTGTCAGAAGACACGACTTCCTCTTGAACAGAATTTAAAAAAGAGTGCGCCGTAAAAGTGATGAATCTTTATTTCAGCATAGCTACTCTGCTGAGACAATCGATTATGAAATTGCATGTAGAGAAGTATTTGCATCCTTTATCATGCATTTGTCTAATATGCGTTGCAAAATCGTCTGTCCATCCATCAACCACTACTGCTGCACATGACGCAGCACTAGCTCTTTTGACATACTGCTATTGCCAATAACACTTTTTTACAAGCTCGCCATGCATTTTATAATACCAATAGAGCATCTTCCACTTCGGCAAATCTTTGGATCTTACCGCAACATCATAGCATGGTAAAAACGCATACACCAAGTTCAACTGACCTTCTGAATGGTGCAATACACACAATTAACCAATGGCCATCGATTTTCCTGATAATAGTTTGTCAATTGTTTATCTCACTAAAGGGAAAGTGAATGATTTTTGTTATCTGTGGCGAGACAAACGCTCTCTCAGAAAGAAATGCCAGCTCATGGACAGTATAATGCAATATTAACGGATAAAAACGTCTTTATATACGGAATGCCATCCTGTCTGTATCCACACTGCTCTATGGCTCGTGGAATATATCCAATTATACCATCTAGAGGTAACACTACGCCACACGTCTGCAAAAGGCAACAAATTATCTCAGAATATTGCTAATATTTAAATTATCTGTTTTTATATCAAACTGAATAATCAATTATTTCAGCAGTATGTACAACAACATAGAACATGTAAAAGCAAGTGATTAGTATATTGAAACTTTACGTGAAAGGTGTTTGCATTACTTCATTTGCCTAGGTATTACTTTATACTGTTAAAATGGGAAATATTTTTTCACCAAATCGTTTGTGAAATATCCCAAAATTGTCATTTGACGAGGTAATATACAGACGTAAATGAAATAATATGCAGAACAGAATATATACAGTGCAGAACTCATTAAACGACAATAATTTCATGGTACGGGATATGGATCCGTCGGAATTTTGTGAATTGAACGCAAGGATCACTGAGACACTGTTGCACAGAATAGGAAAATGATTTAGTGGTGCTGTAAAATTATAATGGTATGTAACCTTGAAAACAACTTAAGGAGAAATATTTCGCTAACAATTGTTTTCAATTCAATCCACCTCACAAAGAAAACAATGATCTACAATATTACGATGCAGACTAGTCATTGGATGTTTTGCTCATCAGCTACAGAGATACGCAGCACTACAGCCACTGTTGGAAAACTATCGTTTCGTAGATGTCTATAGGGTATTGTGTGTGGTGAAACACAGCTGAAAGCAATGTAAGCTCTTTAAGCCACGAAACCATGGGTTTTTGGGTCCACGTATTTGACTTGGTGTCGAAATCTTTTGCTCTATGAAAGCATATGACGTGTCTGTTGTTACAAGCTGAGTGAGCGTCTGCACAATAAGTTTATCGTTTTATTACCGATTAACGAAAAGCTAAAAGAGGTCATTCTCTAGATGTCACAATGCAAACTTTATGCTGAGATTAGAAGCCTGCGACGAGACACATGCGATACTCAACTTCTCGTAAAGTACTAATCTGCCGTTTTCCTCAGTCGCGTCCCTCGCCGAACGCTCGTTCAGATTGCAAATAAGCTGGTTTTATATCATGTTGAGGCGATTACAGCGCAATAAAACCGATTAGATTGTCTATGATGCGGAATGAGATAAGCTAAAACAGCTAAAGCTGTATATCTCGAAAGCTATAACAATAGCTGGGTTTTGCGGATTCTGAGCACCATTAATGTGGATTTTCAAATAACGCTCACGTTCATTACATTAGATGAATACCAGTCATTGTAATTAATTGTAGAATACAGACACCGTACCTAATAGGACGTTTTAAACAATATCTACAATATGCTTTAACTACACTTACCACATACCATGTACAGTTACATCATAAACACGAGCATTTATATAAACTTGTTCAGACTGGTTTTCTCATTTTTGCGGTTATGGTCGGGCATGGCGTGCTCTGTTAGAATTGATCATGGTTTAACAGAAAAGGTCCGAAATATATATGTTGTGCATTTCATGGTTGCTAGTACTATGTTGTAATTAACATCACGACATAAATGAGAGAACATAAAATGCTTGCGTCGTGGATGATTGAATAATAAAAAACTGAATGATTGTCGTTTTTAATTTTTCAAAGAGCAATGCATGAAAAGAGTTGCACTACAGGATATCACTATTGCATTTGACGCCCCCCTATCATGATGATGGACACATCACCTCTTGCAATTAAACGTTACACGTAATCAACAGTATGTACTTTGCGTCATTGGTCTATATGGTTATGTGATAGTATTTGGATAAGGTCATTAAGCAACGGCACCTTTTGATATCTTTTACACACACTTCTTCAAAACGCACACGTAATTGAAGATCCACGTTTGGTGACCGATGCTTGATTGGATGTGCACATTATTCATCTAAGGTTTGGGTTTGCATTGTTTGCGAACAGAACTATGACAAATGCATACATACATGCACACATGCATACATACAAACATGCATACAGACATACATACATACATACATACATACATACATACATACATACATACATACATACATACATACATACATACAGACATACATACATACATACATACATACATACATACATACATACATACATACATACATACATACATACATACATACATACATACATACATACATACATACATACATACATACATACATACATACATACATACATACAGACATACATACATACATACATACATACATACATACATACATACATACATACATACATACATACATACATACATACATACATACATACATACATACATACATACATACATACATACATACATACATACATACATACATACATACATACATACATACATACATACATACATACATACATACATACATACATACATACATACATACATATAACTCAGCAGCACATGTGTCCCGTCTACTATTTGCCAAATAAAATTAAGCTCATAAGTGAAGACAAAACCTCGAAAAGATATTCTTCCGGTTGGATAATCCTGCATGATAATGAAAAAGAAAAAATGTCGAGCACCAAATGCATCGTTTTTAGGGAAACCATTAAGGTGGATATTGTGCATGGTTTATCAAGCTTAAAGAACCAATAAAAGCATCCATTCACCACTTCGCAAACGAAAACGTCACTCACAATGCTCATTCTGATGACGTCAGGGCCGGGTGTATCATCATGTTCATGTCACAAAGCGGATGTGTGATTCTCTGAAGCTGAAAGAGATAAGCTCAAACAATCTAAACCAATCCGTTTTCCCATCATCGTTGCTGTTAAGTCTGGCCAACTCAATATGACTTAAGTGCATTTGAAAGCAGTGATGTCATTGTTTTAATGATTGCTTGAAACCATGACACGGCGCCTACTTTTACCTGTCATGAGCGGATATCTGAGAAACACAAGACGCTTGATGTTACCAACATTGGAGCATCCTATCGGTCATTTGGTAATGATGCAGACCATCAGCAATAATTGCCCTGCCTACTCTGTACAATATACCACATTTATCATTTATCCGTTTTTATGACTTGTCTATTCTCTGCACGGAATGACATTGATTGGTAATATGTATGTCTTATAAACACAAAGTAAAAATTCAATATAGCAAAAAGCACACTTAAGGCTAAAATTGACTGACACTGATGCTTTGTTTGCGTCAGGAAATGCTTGTACGACTTTCGAAACTGAGTTGAATTAACTAATTACAGTACGAGAGACGGCTATTCAATAAATGTTGTGACTGGTAGGCACCTCAAGCGTCCCCATACGTCACGTCTTCACAGCTATGTCATGGAAATATGGACACACTCAAACCTAAAATCGCCGCTGTTGCGGAAACAAAAACTCCAGCCTGTGGCAAATATGCAGCAAAGTGATTGTCATAGCAGCCTAACCAAACCCAGTGCAGTTATCCTATAATCACGGCACGATTTTTGTACTAAGCATTGACCATTACCTCTGGGGTACGCACACCGTCACTACATTATCCTACAACGATACCTAGCCCGAAAGTTCAACGCAGTGTTTGTTGCCTGTATTGCTCCATGTGGTGAATCCAATTTAAATACACAGTCGGCGTGTAGGCGATATGATACAAAATACAAGATTATGTTCTTAAGTATGATATGATACGCTTAAGATTGATATGCTCATACAAGTAATGTTGGCACCGATATTCTATAGCCTGTCTGTCTGTCTCTCTCACTGTGCACCAATATTGTTAGCAGAGTGCATGGTGCTTAAGTGGGGACAGAGACGCATTTTAGACATGTAATGCATCATATAGATATCCTTCGACTGTATGCTGCGTCTATGTGAAAAATATCTAAGGCTATAAATATTCACGACTGTATAGTATATACGATTAATGATATAGGAGGGAACTTTGTACTGTCGAGCCGATGTGAGGAACCGCCAGATTAGCAATAAAGTCCCATTCAGCTGCCAGAGCCTGTCGGGCCATTCATTTACTTAGCTGAATTGGCAATCACTGTAGCCGTAAATAACGCTGCTGCATCAGTAATGTAAATACTGAAGACCAAATATGCAACATAACTGGATAAGCGGTCATCGATCATTTTAATGAAACGATATTCGTGCCGACGCACACTCTGAGAAAGTACAAAGTGAATATGTTATCCAAAATATGGGCATTATCGTCCTCCAGTATAAATATACTGCAGCACGTTTTTTTGACAGTGTTTATCATATGAAGTGCATCGTCCTACAGTGAGAGCCATCGGTCACTTAAAAAACAAAGATGCGTCCTACAGATGCCTTAGGAAGGCCCATTTAGAAGCCGATTATAATCTTCATATGCCTTCACAGCTTGAGGGAATGCATTTAGATGAGGTGACAACAAATAAATCAGAGATATCGTATTTATTTCCCCAGATTGAATCGCCCTGTTCTTCGTATTTCAAGATTTCGTAGCTATACTACAGTACAAGAATGTTTGGATGCGTACAAACGGGCAGTATATCTTCATGAACCTGCTACCAATGACCTCATTTAAAAACCATTTAAATACAGCTCACAGTTTCGATACGGTTGCTAATTTATGGATGTCCATCAAATATGTATGAATATATAACTGCAAATATATATATATATATATATATACTACATATATATATATATATATATATATATATATATAAAAATATGTATAATATATGTATATATATATATATCTCTCTCTCTCTCTCTATATATATATATATATATATATATATATATATATATATATATATATATATATATATATATATATATATATATATATATATATATATATATATATATATGTGTGTGTGTGTGTGTGTGTGTATGCGTGGGTGTGTGAGTGTGGCTATACATGTAATGGTTTTCACGTTGGTATGTGTGCGCGTGCGTCATTTTCTCTCTTGGTTCGTGTCTGCATGTGGAAATGTATTATTAATATACAACAATGTAACTCACAGATTCATGCCATTTGTTTGGCCGCCACTTAGTTAACGTTGTCCTAAGTCGCTTGTGGCAGGTCTCAGTGTTGCTATTTATCTATCAGTGCGTATACCCCTTATTATCCTCTACGCTAAGTTGTAGCTTACATCCATGAAATATTCCAATCTCCTATATATATGAAATTCAAACCTAACAAAATGACACCAGTTTCTGCCACGCTGGGGTATTAACACAATGCGCCTGAGTCTATATATGTATTTGCATTTAAATGAGATGTATAATAATATTTCCATCAATACTTTAATCTCGAAACACGACCAATGGTACAGCGGATAATGCATTTTTACCGATGATAGTGTAACATCCAATCTAACTTGTCTTACAGAAATAAACGCTTGGCTTGGAATATTCAATCGTTTAACAATACCGAAAGCATTTCTGTAAGATTATTTTAGCTTTGCCGTATATGTGTAAACTCCAGATATCCTGATGCATAGTTGTGACAAAAATCGTTTGGTAACAAAACGTAGCTCCATCGATCGTCATAGCATTATATTGTTGGCGGAATATGATACTAAGAGTATATAATGATGTCGAGTCTCTTCCGAAATCTAGATTTCGCATCAGTGTCTTTATCTAAGGTTTAATTGATAATCATAACATCCAAGTTCAATGTCATTATAGACATAATTACCTTCGTCAAGAGTTTATATTATTCTATTGGTTTCTTATGGTGAGTATATTATATGTTGGCGGAGAGGTTTGGCCGCACTATTGCATGCTGGAGGCTGACTTTAGGAAACACAAGTCGTCGAGGTCTTAAACTGGCTGTTTTGTTTAGGTGATGTGGTTATGCTGCAGGCCATCAGCAATCTTCACTTAAGCTTATTCTGCAAAATGCACCACATTTGTCGATTGCCCGTTTCATTGACTTATTTATTCTGTGTCGCATGTATCAGAAGTCTAAACATGACAACATCAAATGTTTGTTTGCGTGTCATGTCGACACAATATAAATGTTCAGATGATGCCAAAGCGCATATACCTGTAACAGAGAGTCAGAAGTTTGCTAATACCAATATGAGCGACGGCTAATATTATTCGATAAATGCTGTATCTGACAGGCACCTCGAGCGTCTCTGTCATCTGCGTGAAGCATCATAACCAATTCGTCACTAGTGAGTCAAAGCAATATGGACACACTTGACCAATTATTATTGTCGGATATATAAGACATCAAGACTATAGCAAATGTGCTGCAAGGCGACTATCATAGCAACATTGACAAACACAGTACAAAGATCCCATTATCTTGCGACTCTTGCACTGCAGATGCCCTGAATAATATTCTCCGTGGGACGAAAACCGTGACAACATTATTTAGCAACAATAACTAGCCTGCATGCAGTGTTTTGATGCCAATATCACGCCATGTGTATGAACCAAAATAGATTGACAGTCGCTGTCACATCCAGCGAGTCTCAATACTACAACCATGTATGTAGGTTGGTTTCTGTTACTAAATGACATTTTTGGTGGGCCCTTTAGAGGGTAGCATTCCGTTGTACAATTGCGAATGCATTGCAATGGAACCCCATGGTCTCATATTGTTACAGCGACAGCTTTTGTGGTAAAATCCCTTCCCAGAACGCGAGAGCAAGATAAGCATGGGTGACCTTTTTCGGCAGGCTTAATCATCCCCGTGATTCACCTTATTTTAACTGGGCTTGCCTAACATAGAACATTCAATTTATAATAGCTGGGTTATTCCATCTTGGCCATCAATCAAGGTATCATAATATATACTCCCTTCGTTGACATTGCGTCTGCAAAATAGGATTTTAGTAAATACAGGCTTGATAAAATATTAACCTAGTTGGCTCTACCGAATTGATATTAGCATTTGTAACACACATATATGATCAGCTCTATAACTGAGCCACGATAAGCCAGATATTATCTTAACAATAAAACGGTGATCAGTGGGTTTACATTGAGGTAGTGCAAGGGGCATTATTCGTGCCATGTAGTAAACAAATATTATTGCACGTGACGTATATCTTTTCCCCTATTTAACCAAAGAAAATTGTCAATATATATGCCCACAACACGTGCCCAAAATGCGATCTTTCAAACAACGACTGTACAAGATTTGTATCCTGTTCCTGACGTAACATAGCCGTCGTGCCGACATGTGTAAAGTAAATGATCCGCAAATAATTTGTTATGCATCATTACGATCATTGTCATTAGCGTTTTATCATTAACCTCACATGACAGGAAAGTATATAATACGCTTGGTTATGACTCCGAATAAACTTTAAAGATTGCATGGTTGCCACCAAAGTCTTAAAAAAGTTCAATGATACAATTCGTTGGTTAAACGCTACGGTTTTGCTGTCTTTCGCGGTATCGACTGAGCTGATTGAATGATTCAAATAATCATGACTTGGTGATAAAATGCAACGGCGACACTCGTTTTCTTTGAGAGACGGATATTACATTAATGCACATGCGTTTAAGGGGTTGAACTGTGTTGTATGCGCCCATTTAGTTGAACGTTCGACGCCAATATGCTTCGTGGCGAACAGGGCAGGGATTGAAACGGCATATACGTAATGTTATACGGCTGGTTGAAAATATCCTTCTACTTGTCTCTCAAATAACACATCGATAGAACAGATAGACGTGTAAGCTGCATGACTTTTTTGCACGAAGCCAATAAATAACTGTAAAACTCTATCAACAATATTGCTAGCTAGCACACGGTGGACAGAGACGCATATTATGTGAGAACGGTTGCATATTGATTTCCTACAACTATATATTGCTTCTAAGTGATTAATATATAAGTTTTGGATTATTCATGTATGTACTTATTTGAACACATGATTAATGATGAAAGATAAACGTTCGTGTGCTTAGCCGGTATGAGATATCGCCACTGCGCTCGCCATGAAGTGGTGATTTAACTGCCAGAGCCGGTCCAACCATTTATTTCCTTTGCAGAATGGGCAATCACTGCAGCCGTAAATAACATTAAATCGTCGCTGCTGCATCTGTAATGCATTTAGAGATGATTAAATATGCAGCATAATGGCCAGTAACTTGATAAGCGGTCGTGAATTGTTTTAGCGAAACTACAATCGTGCCGACACCTACTACGAGCGCAAATATATGTGCTATCCAAACGCTGGGGGCTATATTATATTCAGCTGAATGGAACACGAGTGGTATGCACATGTAGTACAAACACATTGGATGAAACAATTATATATCATATCGTACATGGAGCGTTCGGAAAAGGAACAAGCGTTCTCAAACATATATCATATATCGAAACTGATCGTATGTGTAGTCGTTAAAAATAATAAGCGTCTCAGTAAGAGAGAGCGTTTAGGAACCTAAACAGCAGAGAACAAACCTCTCTATAAAGATATAGAGAGATATCTATATATATATATATATATATATAGATAGAGAGAGAGAGATATATAGATAGAGAGAGAGAGAGATATATATATAGAGAGAGAGATAGATATCTATAGATAGAGAGAGATATATCTAGATATCTAGGAGAGAGATCTAGAGAGAGAGATCTCTAAAGATATATCTATAGATATATATCTCTCTCTCCCCCTCTCTATAGATATAGAGATCTCATCTCTCTCTCCTCTCTCTCTCTCTACTAGAGAGAGAGAGAGATAGAGAGAGAGAGAGAGAGAGAGATCTCTCTATATAGAGAGATAGATATCTCTATAGAAGAGAGAGAGATAGAGATAAGAGAGAGATCTCTCTAGATAGAGATCTAGATATCTCTCTCTCTTATATCTCTCTCTCTCTCTCTATCTCTCTCTCTCTCTCTATCTCTCTCTCTCTCTCTATAATATATATATATATCTCTCTATGTATATATCTATATATATATATATATATCCTATATCTCTTTATATATATATATATATCTATATATATATATATATATATCTCTATATATATATATATATATATTTATATAGCGCAGAAAGATTTACATATAGAAAAGGAGAGGGACATATTAAGCCTTGAACAGATTGCAAAAACGAGAGACAGAGAGACGCATCACAAAGCCCGAAATGTTTAACGCGCAACATCTTTGTGTTGGTGGTTTGGATCGCACACTACGCCTCGACAGCTTCACTATCCTGTAAGCATCCTGGTGATTTCGAACTGCAGTTTTCAAATGATGTCATCATTGTCGACTGCTTAATTTAAATTTTGTTGACTGTCTGACCTGAAGTGCTTCGGTTTCTAGTTCGCCGCAAAACATAGTTGGCTGCACCGCCCTTCTCATCCGGAATTCTATGTATGTAAAGCATTTGTCAAATAGATGGCGAACATAAATCAACAAATAATCAAATAAGTGTTGTGGATACACATCACTTGGCATTCTGGATAGCGTAACTTTCCCCTATGTACGACACTCACATCACAGAGCTCCTCCGTTACAGCTTCATGATTTGACTACGCATATGTTTCGACCGCGCCGTTGACAGTTTTGTTGCGGCAACTGTGGTGAACTGAATGAAATAAAAGCTAAGCCAATACACCGGCAGTGACGGATAATCACCTAATGTTAAGCCTGCGACCGGGCGCAGCGCGTTATTTAATACGGCGTATGAAATCATAAGGCATGTATATTCGCATGTTATAGTGACGTACTTCGTACACCGTAGCCATGGAGAATGCGCGTGTATGGATCACATGCAAGAGGACGTCGTTTCAATCTACTTTCAATCTACTTTCGACCAATACATCACCTCAACGTTCATGTGGTCGATGCAGGAAAAACACACTAATGCATTTAAAGGAAATATAATATTGAATGGCATACGACCGTAGGGTTTACATGCAGAAGAATACCACCATATGACGTAGCACTTGAACTAGTCTTTGATAGATGACGTACTCAATTGAACGAGCACTATTCAGATTAGGCGTTTCGCTGCTATTAGCTGTACCCGGAAATAAAGGTGTGGCTATGACAGAATTGTAGTTTGCGCCAAGTAATTGAAGGTTGCTCGACCGAAACTGAATCGATTCCACTATCTTACAGCACGCGCTGAGTTCACTCTGCTATTGCAACTATTCCCATTAGAATTATGATGGCTAAACAGAGCGATGAGCATATTACAGGTCGAATGGTGATCGTAACGGAGAAATCACTGACATCAGTAATCATACACGAGAAATCTGGTAATTTAAATTGCTTGGTTTAGTTTTACCATTCTAGCTGAGTTGATAATCAAAATACTTGGTACTCCCTGCTGTAACAAATATTAAGATATAAGAGAATCTTGGTGGTTGCATTGGTCGTTCTGGGAGCAGTCCCTTGCCATATAAGCACAGTTAAGTACACCAGCTTTATACTTCTCAGAGATAAGCCAAATAAGACGGAGATAACGTTTACTAGTGGATCATAAGGATTGGGGCACAGCATTGCATCAGAATGCCAACTACAGCTTTCGTTTGCCAACTAACATTTTTGTGTGAGAACTCGATGTTTGGCTGCATCGTCTGACCTAATCTCGTTCCGCTTCAAGGCATCACAAATCGGCTTAAATTTGTTTATGCGTGAAGAATACGATGCGCTACTTGCTCTTTCGCGATTAGAACGAGCCAGAAACGGGGAGTGGATTAATCTGTGTGTCTAGCAAGCGCAGTGGACACGAATGGATGATTTTGTAGATTCGATCCCCAAGATCAACCGTGCTTGTATTATTACAGCGTCGTTGTTGCTCGAAGCGGTTATATATTGTGCAAGATTTCATGTGAATCACAAATGACTGGCAAAAATCTATATCAAACTGCGTATTCTGTCATACATCATAGCTTCAACTCTGCACCTATGAATCACCCAAGATGTCGAAACTGTCAACTGTATTCAAGTGCATACCAATGTGTTGATTGGAAGATATGCTGCCCGTTGACACCCATACAAATATTGTTACGTTCTGATCGACCAATAAAGAGCATGACACCTCCACTTGTTTGGAGAAGATAATTTAAGAATCTCTTTAAGGTGATATCAAGACCAACGAGGATTGCTTTGAAAATGGATGCCGTTATCATTTCTACCGAACATTTACGTGGATGATAAACAATATATTAAAGTAAGCTAGGCAAATGTAATCGAGAAATGGTAAAGTTAGATTTCGAAGCATTAAGGAAAGGCATAGCTTAAGCAGAATGTGACTAGTGAAGCTTCTATGCTTTCTGATTGGAATTATTCCTATTGGTTCGCTACATGAGAATGCATAACAACTATGTCATGTCATATATCCTATGAAGTCGATATATGTGAGAGTAACTCATTAAGTTGAACCAAAGTGCGTCTGCTAACATAGCGTTTAGTGATTACTTGCCAAAACACTTGGCGATTTCATTTGTCACGACTGAGTGGATTGCTGAGAATCATATTACATTTAGCGTGTGTTGAAGGATGCCTACCCCAGACAAGATTGCTGGCTAATAATATAGACAGCCGACCTCCAAACTATATATAAACACCCCACGACAGCTTATATCATTATATCCAAATGGTTCTGACAGTGATGTAGTCTGCACTACCTAATATACATTGACAGCTTCACAGCAAAAAACTGCGCAGAGTGACGCAGCTCCGATGTTAGTACTTTTATCACATTGTGTACTATAGTGTATTGTTAGATTATATGATGGGTTTTGAAATTACAAAATGATTCAATGAGACGATGGAATGAAATTTATTAAAAGGTTTTACATTTGTGTACCTGTCGAATAAGGATGTCTACGACATAGTGTAAGAACAATGACTTACAGATTATGTATAACTGTGAAAGCATTTGTTGTACGAAATTACAAATGAAACGCCAATACAGTCAAAAAAACATACCATTTGCCGAGCCTTGCTTTTTTAAACGAAATTATTCATGTATGAATGATTACTTATCTCAAAATAGAGTGTGAATCAATGTCAAAAGACTGCTCGAAGCAGCCAAATTCTCAGTGTGCGTCAAGAAGATAAAAAGGTAACTATCCATGCGCAAAACTGCAATTTTCTCGTTTTATGGCACAAACTCCAAAAATAAGTTTCTGAGATATTTGATTATTCTGCTGTGACTAGATCTTTCTACCGTATATATATATATATATATATATATATATATATATATATATATATATATATATATATATATATATATAGATATATATATATAGATATATATAGAGATATATATATATATATGCATATATATATATATATATAGATATATATATATATATATATATATATATATAAATATTTATTTACATATATATATATGTTTATTTACATATATATATAATATATATATATACATATATGTTTATATATATAAATATATATATTTATATATATATATATATATATATATATATATATATATTTATATATTTATATATATATTATCCATATATTTGAATGGAAAAAGGATCGAATTGTTAACAGCGTTTTTCTTCAGATTAATATATTGTATTATAAGAATCGCTGGCAGAAGCGTTGGACCTTGTTTTTAAAATCGCAACGATAATTAACATAATCCTGCATAAATTGTGCGAATGTCAATAGTTTATGCACATTGTTTTGCTATTTCCATCTTTGTACGGGCTTGGAATGTGTACTCCTATGCCAGGCATTTGTTCAAGTTGTGTGTTTTCTAGTATTTTTTAACACAGTGCCTATCAACGCAAACGTGAATGCATCAACAAAAAGGCCCAGTTTACCCCATCGTCGATAGCACTTCAATAATGCGCATCAGGTACTTGCGATGGCTGTTGACGGGTATGCTTTAGTAAAAAATTTTTGCATTGACGTCAGTGTTTACTTTAGAATAACTAATTTAAATCAACGCTGAGCTGAAAGCTTGTTGAGCTGTCGAAGACACGCCCTAATGTGATGGGAATGACGACACAGCAATGTCAGCGGGAGTGACAGGATAAAGATATATCCAACTAGGCGTCAAATATTTTCCCATACTACCACGGGCAAGTCTTATACCATTATGTGTACCTACTTGATGTAGCGCTCAAAAAAATTACCAATAATGCTGCTTGAGGCTTTTCTATGTGTTGATTAAACTGGTACAATCAATTCAAGATAATGTTGTGAAGTTGATTGCATAGATCGAATAGATCTATGAACACCAGCATCACCGATATATGTTAGCACTCATTGTAATGTGACTTATGTTGCAGCTCGAATGAATAGATATCGTCTCTGGAGTCTATCTAGAATTGTTACACAGATGCTAGACGGTAAATATGCTGCATTTTATGCACAATCGACATTACTGTTTATAAGGTGAAACTGTTTCATTACAAAACAGAGAGGTCTGCTGTTAAGATATTCTTTATTGCGACAGGAATGTGTTGCCAGGGTTATATTAACAACCAAACTATCGGTGATGCAATTACAGTCTGTCGTAACTGACAATAATGGCAGACACATAAATAGCTACAAGCCCTCTTTCTCTTACATGTCGTCTTCATAAAGGGTTTTTCGATCGCAAAAGCGATATTTTCAATACATGGAACGAACATTTGACTAAAACAAACAGCGCCATTCGGTGCAACATGGGAGCTGCTACCCCAGTATATTCAGCAAAGGGACTTATTCCCTGTCAGGGCATGCCTGCTTACCGTGTTTCTAGTTCATGGCACGAACTGACTAATGAACGGCTTTGTGACCACTCGTCATCTAAGCTAAACAGCTTCTCTAGCTAATGTAATAGATGTGTTGTGTTCAATTAGAAAAACTTTGGGATCCTTATTTGTTTAGGCAGGACTGCTCACATAGTACTGATTATATAATCGGTACCTTGATGGGATGGCCATCACATTTCCTGATTGACCATATCAAAGTTTAGCATAGAACTGCATGTTTGCTTTCTGCACAAATAGCTTTGATGCAATCAAAATTAGTGCGGAACGTAATTTCTTGTGAAGTAGAATTATATGGATTAACTGCGAATTATATCAATCTTAAGGGCTTCCGCAACGATATAGATTCCTATAGTTGTTTTCTTAGACTTTCAATAGCGGGATATGCAGATGCATGGTTTAATTTTATCGTGCAATTTAAGCAGATAATGCAGCAACATAGAACATACATCGTGTGATATAAGTACCAATATTGAAGCTGATTCACTTTGCAAAGTCTAGAGCTGCACTTATATCATTGTATATTGGGTTTGGGTAAAATAACCACATGGTCCGCAGTTCCGTCAAAACCATTGACTATAATGATGTACGCTGTTGTGGGATGTAGTTACATAATTGGGAGACAGGATGTACACATTATGAGCAATTAATCACTCCCAAATTTTAAACATTAGAAAACGTATCCAATCACATCTCAAAATAATCTTGTTCTTTGAAATCCGCTTAGGTGGCACAAATCTAAGGGAGTGGTTCCATGTGTTCTGTTGTTGCTTTGATGCTAAGCGCTGAGTGGTGGATTATATCAGGACGTAGTGTTTGCTAAAAGACATGGCGTTTGTTCCCCTAACCTGTCGGTTACATCTCGCATTGCGTCTTTCAGTGATGTACATCATTCTGGTTTGATTTAAAATGTGTGTATTGACTCACTGGAAGATACTGACCTGATTGGGAGGTAATATTGTTAAATACCGACCTGTTACAATGCTATCCAAAGCAATTTCAAGAAAAATATTTTCGGTTATATTAAACGTGCCTAGATGGATTTAGTATAAGGATGATTTTATCGTTTTTCAAACTATATTGGTGATTCACTGTTGCGTGATTGGCGCATACCTTGAGAATCGCAATTTTCGATCACGGCAGCGCCATGTCACTCAACAATAAACATGGCACTAAGAAGTCATATATGCAAACGTTTCCAAATTGCACTGGTGGATTCAATCGACCTGGACGGAATCTCACGCGGAAAATTGTTGATAAACATTGCAGGACATCAACATGAGGTTCAACAGGGCTGTAAAGTATAATTTATTAACCTTTGTGACGAGACTGCTGTGAAAACTGAAAGTGCCCTCAGATGTTGAAGCTTGAGTCATAGGGAGTGCATAGTCGAGTATGCAATGGAATTCAAAACTAAGCTGCAGCAGTTAATGGGTTTTATGTTCGGCGCAAAACAAGCGCCAATGGAATATAGAAAATAAGACAACGCTTAAAGGGATGACAACATTGCTCTCACGTATAGACTTTATTAATGATAAAAGATTACCGTTTATATGTACAACACGGATAATACCGAGATATATAAACTGACTTTCTCGTCGCCGTGTTTTTCTTTCAAGGTAGGTAGGAGAATCATGCAACCAATAAATGATGCTCAATCAGAGCACTAATACGTTTTTATATCTCCATCCCACAATCTTAATACCTACCGCATAAGTGACCTGAACACATATAGTAGAGTAGGGCATATAAAGCACGCCTACTGCAAAATAACCGAATGCAGCGCTTACTTTGTGATTATACGACTTACAGAATAATCATTAGTAGGGTTCGTACTATAGACTACCTGATTTATCTTATTTCTGGTCACATTAGTACAATCTAGATGTTTCGAACGCAATATACATTTACCACTTCACATCTATCTGGAATTTACTGAACAATAAGCGATATGTAATCTGGTGTCTTCAGTTATTGACATAACATGATCGGCACACTAGGTTACATATGCTATTGCCAAAAGCTCTCTAGTGATTACCATTCAGATGATGCATGGGTACCAGTCAATCAGCAGGGCGAAGTGTGTATGTCCAAGAAAGAATGGTTACATACATTCTCAGAATGCGATGTTATCATTCCAGTAGAATATTGTAGTTGTATTCGATGTGCTTTTAATAGGCACTCGAGACGTTTGCTAAGGTGTCCACAAATTATTGATAGACGATTTCATTGACAATAGACAGCACTCCTACAGCGGCTATGTCACTAGGAACATCATAACATGCTGTGTAACTTCTTGCATGCAGATAAATAATATCAATATTCAACGCGAAGAAAAAACAGTGATGCTGTTACAGTAACGAATGCTACACTCGGTGAATAAACGTGCAATCAATAATGTTGGTCGTTAATAATTCAAACAGTTAAGCAATTTTAACGAGAATCTTTCACCTTGTGCGCCAACTATGGTATATTTTAATTTAGTCACCATATAAACATTACGATCAATGGGCATCTGGGCTTTGATAATCAATCATGGGGTCTTACAATGATTATATATTAGGAGAACTTAACACAATGTTGACAGGTTCCAAGCACTTTATTTATATCGAAGCACCGCAGTTAATTGCATCATGGGTGGAGTGGATGGAAATGGACGATATTTTAAACGACATATATTCTCCTTAAAGTCTTTCCTCTAGAGATTAAAATACAATTACCATTTTACAACCTCACAAAGCTTATACCTACTCCCATAAAACATTTGCTCTATGACCAATATGTTTCGAGTCACCGAATTCCGATGGTCCTATATACATAAAAAGACCTATGGCGAATTACGACTTTTGTTTATCTGCATTTATATGGCTTGATGATATCCCCCATTCCGATATGAGTTAAATGTTGGCCGCATTGGTCCCTTTTATCAATCTATATATAGACAGTGTGATAAAGGGTTTTCATGTTAATGCTGTGACTATGTGATACAAATTGTGCGCTTGGTACGAAAAATATATTCTGCTAAGAGTGGGTCATTCTTTGATAATAAATTTCGACATTTTTGCAGCAATGTTTACACTTCCCTGCTTACACTGTTTGTGCCAGCATTTACCTAATTTAAGCTGTCAATTGAATCAGAAAGTTTAAACAGGGTAGCATTGGAGGGGTTGGGTCGTAGGAAACCGTTCGTTGCTGCAATACACAAAATAAAGAAATGCCAATAACGACACTTACCTTGCGTTGACAGATGAATCTATCAAGAGATGAAATCAAAGATTTGTATCATAGTTATTGAAATTAATGTTACGACTGCTGTTCATTTGTTGCTTCATCTGAAATATTATTATGGGTTGACAAATACTTTCTTGCTGCATTTCACCCGTTTTTGGAATGTGGGGTGACTCATGCTGCTTTAATGACGCGTTAACGCCATAATTGTCGTTTAGCCACCCATAAACTCGTCCGACCTCCGAACTCGTCCTTTCATTAGGCAAAAGGCATCCGCATTGGTCAATATATGCTTTCTATTTGCTTTGCCACACTCTTGAAAGTACTTGCTGCATATCTGACGGATTCGTTTGTGGTAAAATGGTGACCCAGATAAAGAACAAATATTGGATCGACATCAATGATATCTCATCTATTTATTGAAAACAGCCACATTCATGTTCCATAACTATATAATTTCCAATTGAATTCATCATCAATATATCCACATTAACCAACTACTGAATAGCCTGCCATATGAAATGCGTATCATAGTTTCTTTAAAATAGCTCGTAAATCTTCCTAACGCATATCAATTCCATATTTACATCAAATTCAAATTGCTTGGAATTGTTAAATTAGAATTATTTACTTAGTCACCGCATTCATGAAAGGTTTTATAAACTAGAGACGGCTGTTTAACGTTTGACAAAGAGTATGCGGCCTCAGACTAGAATCACGATCGGATTTTATTACGCACATTGCTTGCATCGGCATTAAGACATTGAATAAAGTATTTGTGAATTATTAAAACATGAAAAAAGAGAGAAAAATGCCATGTACATCTACAAGACACCACCAACAGTGAACCGATAGGACAAAACGTTAACCATCGTATTTATGTATCCCTATTTTAGTTCTCCGGCGGCAAGTCTTACCCTGTATCGGCATTTAATGGGTACGGTTTACAGCGTATGGACGTCGCATAAACGTTTACAAAGAGAGAGAGAAATAACAATTGTGATGAACAGTTATACAATCTAGAGTCATGATCCTTTACAGTGGTTTATTGGCTTTTGCAATGTCCGTCAATTACCGACGTATTAAGTAAGCTTCTGATTTCCGTTTTGTTTGCACAAGGTTAACATATTTGCCCCAAGCGATGGCTAGCAAAACACAGATGGTGCAATCTTCGAAATGCAAGCAATTGGCAGAATATTTTACAGCGCGTTTGTTTCTATACAATCATTTACAGAATGAAGTGTGTGCCGTTTTGCAGCAGCAGACGTACACTGTTTTGCGCCTGCTTGTCATATCGCACACATGTAAAACTTGTAGAAAGAGGAGTTTGCCTCAACCACAAAGACATCACTAGGGAGAGTCTAGAAATAAATACGCCAACTTGTTACTGATGTATCTTGGATGCTCTAGTTTAGCGGGTGCTGCATAGTGAATTCCTCATAGTCATAGGATCCTATGTAGGCTTAATGATCATATTAGTAGACATAAATGAATAACGAGGCCACGAAATGTGAGATTATATTAAATGCATTCTCATGAAAAAAGGCATTTAGACAAGGCACTAGAGACAGGGTTTGTAAGCCTCGGCCCTTTGTTGTTGCACTTAAGTGAGGTCACTGGAAACCAGACCTATGCCATCAAACTGCTATTGGTTTACATTCGCGGAATTTCTATGAGCTCGTATTGAACGCATCCCCAACTCCCCCACCCCAACATCATTTGTATTTGAAATGCCTCGTTCGAATGACATATCACCGGATGACATTCAATAAGTACCTTTCAGACGAAACCGGCTGCAATAACACGTTTATAAGTCATACAGGGAACGCAAAGATCTACCATTTGATCGCAACTAGCGTTTATAATTCCTGTTGCAGTCAATATGCCAAATAAATCATATTAACTGCTGCTCTCGTGAGGCGAATATTCCAACATGTTTGCTAGGATCTGTAGTTTAACAATTCTTTTGTGGCACACTGGATCTCAGAGGAAATGACACACGCGAATAAATAAATCAGTTTTCGCTGAGAACGCACTGCCCTGACAGGGATTTATTTGCAAAACGTTGTGTAGTCAGTTGGGGACGAAATGGAAGAACGATAATGAATCAAGAGTAACTGCCTGCACACATTTCCGTACTTCGGTTGCGGGGCTTGCAGAGCTTGTGGAGGGCACTTGCCACTTTAAAGTCAAAAGCACTGTTAATCTACGTGTTTTGCGTCTGGTGTAGGACCTGTCGCCTTCGAAGAAATTTAAATAACATTATCAAAAACACCTGGCTAAATTCTTTCAATGTCAAACGGCAGATATTTTGCCATCCTGTCGTCGAGTCGTGGAACTGACGTCCTCGCGACCCACTAAAACTGTCAAGAGCAGCTATGTCATATCAACCCGACTCACCAACCAAATGCATGCTCATAACAAAGTAGCTGTAGAATGACTAAAGTTAATTTAGACAAATTTTTACAGACATGGTTTGTATGCTTCGGGCCTTTGTTGTTGCACTAGCATAAGGTCACCGGAAACTAAACCTTTGCCCTCAACCTACTTTTGCTTTAATTCCCGGAATTTCCACCCGCGTGCACGTGTCGAACGCATCCCCGAATCCCCCGCCCCAATTCACCACTATTGTTATCATCGTCTTAAAGGTGATTATTCGATGTGGCTTGCTTAGCAAATGGGAAATTCAATGTTGTTACCTTTCATCGCTAAGAGGGCTGTGTGGTGATTATGAAAATGAGTGAATCACGTCCATCATCAAGTGGCGCTACCACAAACTCGTCAGCTGCTACGGGTTGGTATGGTTGTGCATTTATCGTATCCGGCTCAACCCAGGCAACCAAGGAAACAATTCAACCCTGATTGTCTGGGCGTCATTAGCAGTGCGGATGGGTTTCAAATCAAAACCAATCACTTAAAGAATGAAAATGCGCAAGGGAACATGATGGTAGTCACTCCAAACCACTTTAAATTTTCAATTCGATTCCGCAATTAGGCTTACTGATGTTTCGCATTTATAACAAATAAAAGTCGCTTTAACACCCAATCTTTCCAAGGTTAGCTCTTTTCCCACGAACTTTCACGATTGTAACACATGAAAATCCTAAAAGGCGATTTCTGCATGGATAACAACACAACGAATTACATGTGGAATTATTTCAGCATGGGCAGTTTGGCGAAATAACAATGCATTACTAAGGTGGCATTAAGAAATTAATTACGCAATATACTCATGTGGACTCGGAAACATGTACAACCCGGATATATTAAGATCCGATGTAAGATTGATAGATATCTGGCTTAATATATTCGATCAACCTGCAGATATATTTAAGCTTACCTCAATACTATGCAGTCCATCATGACCGTTCTGAGGGTCCTCGCCTAACTAAAATTTACGGCTGTGTAGATTGCCAATTCTAAAAAGTAGATGTATGCTCATATAGGCTTTGTCAGTTGGACTGGCTCGTTGATGCAATCATAGTCGGCGATGTATCGTTCCGTCTAAACGCGAGAAAGTATAATCCTTTATCATCGATTATATATACAAATAACAACAGTCTGAAATATTCCAGATCGTATATAATTATTATATAAACGCAACATACTATCGTAGGATATCTGTATGAAAACGTTCTTATATAAAAGGCGTCTCTCCCCCATGACCAACAAACCCCGCGCTAACAACATTGTTATAACATCTTGGAGTTATTCATTATCCGCGTGCAAAAGTCAGTCGGCTTATGCGCCTATCTGTTCGATCGATGCACCGTGAGGGCGATAGGCAGTAGAATATCTCTGACTGGCCTATAACAGTATTTGACTGCCGTATTCAATCTCTTTCTTATTTACAGTGATCTATATAAAAATCAATCGCAAACATAATGTGCGTGTGTACACAGTTGCGCCCTACAACCGTTGACCAAAGAGAAATCGTGTTGTCAGATGCATGAGGTTGCATGGAGCGTGAACTTTTCGCTCAGAATAGATGTATATATAAATATATGTATATATGTATATTTGAGGTCTTCTCGTATGCTTTGGATAACTTCAGGTAAGTTTAAGACGGATATTGTTTCAATTACATGTTATTGAATAATAATTGTGACAGTTTGTTTGTTTGTTTGCTCGAATTATAGTCGTTTTTAGCAACTTAAGCTATGTACGACTAGCACTGAGTGTAACTCCGAGGATGATCCCTGCCAGGGAGCACGTCGTCCTCACAGGATCTTTTACATCCCCTTATCAGAGATGGGACCGCAATTTTACGTGGTCTATCGATTCACGAGTAGCCAGTCAGGTTGTCACACCTAACTGAGGATCGAACCCATAGCCTGTGGGTCGAAAGGCGAAGTAGTAAACCACTACGCCACGGTGACTGGCTTGTGACAGTTATATGGCACAGTTAAAATAGCTTATATCAACAGGTCAAGAAAATTGCGATAATACTGGCAGCTTTAGGCCCTAGGACTAACACAGACGGATGGTGTTTACCACGTCAAGATGTGAATGGCGGTTAGTTTATGAGAGCAGTGGCTTTCGTTACCATTTGTTGTTCGTAGATCTCAGTATGTTAGTTAATTGATTCGGTCTTATCGAGTTTAATGAGGCGATCAACTGTGGTGAAACACCAAAACACTCAATTTAGTCAGCAAAAAATGACCCAATATCAGATGAAACTAATAGCCCAACAGACAAACATCAGGTTTCATTGCCTTGCAGCAGCATCTCCCGTACTTGGGTTTGAACGAGCTATGAAGTACCGTTAGGTTCGGTATAATCAGCGTTTTCCTGTTACAAAAATATATGTGTTAGTACCATGAAGCTTTGGCATGTATGTGTTAAGCAACAAATGTTTGCAGACTGATACATGGAGAGGAGAACACCCGAAAACGTAGCTTTGACAAATTATGAAGAACATTTCATGTTGATGTACCTAAGCAAATAAGCTAAGGTAGCAGCATATTCTCGGAGGGTCATATTATTTGTAAATTGCTTCCTATGGTTAGTATGAGATATGTAACCATTTCCGATGTACTTCTAGAATATCAATTTGAATGTAGAAAAACCTCTAGTCTTGCCTGTTATTACCCCATGCTTTGTCAAATAGAAGACTCTGCTGCAGAAACAATCTTGCATATCATTTGCTGCATTGGCCTTAACCTATGACTACAGTGAACTTGGTTAACAACTAAGGGATCCCTCCCATGACGATTATGCCTTATAAACTAACATTTGGCCCTGCATTACCACTGACTCCTAAGTTATTATCGAAAAAATCTCATTCACTATGCTTACCTATGTTTTATTGTTACAAGCTAATTGTTTCAAATCAAACAAAGGGCATTTACATGTCGATATTTCCTAGCAAATTACAAATCAGATCTGTATCGTTTTTGACCTTTGCCGAATTGTTGTTATAATTTGCGTTAATTTCCGGTCACCTGCCAGTAGTTTTGGGGATCAGTGTTCAGTGAGTTATTGAATACATATTCAAACTATAAATATTCCGCCTCAGTTAATTTCAAATACAATGATAATGCAGGTTTCCGCTGCTGGCTTGTTTGAAAACTGGGATGTCAAAATGAAAGGTATTTATTAGTGTTTTCCAATTGGTCCAATTTGGCATGCAGGTATGACTTCTATTGTTGAGTTAAAAACCATTTGTACTTACCTGAAGATTTTGTGGTAACATCTATGCGTTAAATAGCTTGGATTTTGTATGTTCTGGAGGCGTTGATCAATATTGCTCATTACTTAATGTACTGTAATTTACCATTGTGTATCACAGTGAATCATGTCAAAAGCAACAGAGCTTTAATGCCTTTTGTCCGTTTATTTCTTTTATGAAATTAGTCTGGGGAGGGGAGTTTGGTTTGCTGGAAGGAAATTGACAAGTGAGTATCCACTTCAATGGTTTGTAAATGTAGACAAATGTAAAATAAGCAGTAGTAGAAGATACATCTATGTGTTACATAAAACAACAATGCTTTATAACATAATACGTAACTTGACAATTCGACAAATACAAAACTTGAATATACTTGTATGGCGACACTATGTTTATGCTGTATGTTTCACACCTGATACGCCTGCACACAGGAGTGAAGAAAGGTTCAATCTAGACAATTTTAAGGAGGCAATAAACACAGAGACGTGTGAATCTGGGAAAACCGAAAAGTATGGATTAAAATTTAATGTTTATTCAGTTATCCAAGGCACAATGAGAAGTTCTAAAGACCTACACACTGAGCAGAGTTTCAAGAGGCTGATTCATTTGCAGCTTTTGAATTGTATGCTTATGGCCGCCGTGCAATACTCTCTAGGTCAATGACGAAAGCTCGCCGAACGATTCACTGCCCGTTGAAGAAGTGTAGCAAAAATAAAAATGCTATATTGGAAGGGGATTTCCAAAGCCATTTTGATTCACATGCCACGGAGGGACAACTACTGTTTTCTGAGGTCATTAATAGTGACCAGACTTACCTTGTTTAATGCCGGACGTGGTGATTAGTATTCCCGTCTGCTAAAGCCGACAAGAGTGTGTGGCGTTCCTCTGACACGGTGGATCAAATTGTGGATGAAGCTGACATGTTCCTCGTTCCAAATTATTTGGTAGTGCCAATTACAATGCTTGTCAAGCAATGAGAAGATTATGGCATACAACCGAATAATCCATTTCTCTTTGCCACAAAATTGCCAAAAAGCCAATGCTCTGTACGGCATGCAGCGAGCGAAATATGCAAAAAAGCTGGTTTGGATGTTGCAATCAATGTAACAATAAGCGCACTTGCGTTCAGCTGTAGATGCAAGTCTAGACATGTAGCCAGAAGATAAGGAGTTTTTTCAGACCATTGGGACATCAGAAAACATCAACAAACATGTGTACCAGTGCAGGATTCGCATAACGGAAGTCCTGGTAATGCCGCGCCGCCTTGCTGACATTGACAAAGGTAAGTTCCCTCTTGATGTACTCTATGAATATGTGGTCATGTTGCTGCAAACAATCACCCTTCCTCCCCTTTTCTCTCCCCAACAATCCCCCCATAACCATCACAAACACACTCACAATAATGCTTGAGAAGTAAACAAGTTTCCTATCTTGAACGAATGCATTTAGTATATTGCTTGCAAATGCTGCAGATGTTAATTTTATTAATAAAATGTGCATGTATATAGGGACCTTCCCATTGTGAAAGCAATGAGCTTCCAGAGTCATATCAGGCTCACACATTGATGAAACAACAAATGTGAACCACTAAATTGTGGCATTGTCTTTTATAACCTAGATGTGGGGAATACACAACTTACATTGCAAAATTCTGCTCAGAGGTTTTTGTCTTGGTTGACTCAAGCAGTGATATGTTTTGTTTGATTGCTTGGGTTTCAGTAAAGTGGTTTAAAGCAGAAAACAACAATTTATTGGTTTTCATCCATACATTTTGCAAGGATGATAACCTTCCCAGGAACCAGGGAACTCTTCCAAGTTTGTTTTTATATAAGAAGTGGTTTCGCATGTTATTCATCAGGTTAAAGGGATATTCTAAACTTCCTCGGGACAAATTTTCCTACATGCCTTTTCAATTGTGATTCACACGCTGCCTACAGGAAACTCGATCCAAGCTCTTCAATGAGTCGAAATAGATGCATGAAATGGTTTCAAGAAAACTGACCATACTTCAAGGTTAAATACAGTAATTCAAAGTGTGAACATGTATTTGCTTCCTAATCTGATCTGATAATGTTGATGAGCATGGTCTTTTTGTGTATATTATTCCTATATCCATTGACTGCGCTGAAAAGCTTATTTAAGCTTGCTGTGTCTGATGTATAGTGCTGTAGAACATAGCCTTTATTGACCTTAGCAAATCACTTTTCAAATCATTTATTAACTTGGGATTTATATATAACAATGGCATGGTCTGCTGGTGGAGGAAATCAAGGTTGCATTCATTGTTGTTAATTACATTGCCCGACTCTAAGTGTTAAGATGCAGGTCCGACTCAAAATTTTAATTGAATTTTATGACGGAATTGTGCAGTTATTGCTATTCATGACTGATATAGTGCTGATGACCATACATTTGTAATCATCAATTGATTGACTTTAAATGGGCAGCAAATTTGTAATGGACAAGTTGTCTCTTGTTAAGGTCTGATATTGTTAATTTGACAACTGCCTTGGGTTAAGTTTTTAAAGGGCATTTTAAAGTGCATCTTAAAACCTTAAATATATTAGGAAAGTCGGGATTCTTTGCATGACGATGTTCCATTTACCGGTTTATATAATTGATGATTAATAAGTTGTCCGCTAAGCTGACAGCCGCAATCATAATGATGTCCAGTTACCTCAAAAAAACAAAAGCAATTACCATATTACAATGTACAAGCACCGGGCGCTTAGACAAAGGCCCGGGATGTTGCTATTGCGTGACATGACAGGCGCACGCACCAAACTCGTCTTTTACTATACAAGATGAGTATAAGCGGCGCCACCACGACATGGCGTGTTGTAGGTCTGGAGTGCGATCGTGGATGCGCGACCCTGACATTGACATAGCATACCACTAAGAAACCAGAGCGCGGCACCCACAACCCATGTAGCTCCTCCCCGTCTGAAGCTACGATAGTGAGGTGGCCGTGGATGTTTTTGTTGACTTTGTGTTGGATGAAGACATGGTAACCACTGGGTAAGCGATTTGGGGACGTCTCAGAATGCTTGAGGGAACAGACAAGTCACTCTCACTATGACTGTAACTGGCCACTGAGGGTCGTTGTGGATGAAAGGGAGAGGTAGCGTAGACGATCTTGCTTGTGGTGTGATTGTTTTTTAACGCCTTAAGTTGCGAGGCGAGACCCCAGATGAACATCATCGCGACAGCGTTGTGTCATTGGGTCGAATTAATCTGAAGACTAAGGCACAAAGTTCGATTTTCTACGTAGCTTGAAAAAGGCCGTGGTATAAACGGCCCACATAACACACAGTCAAGGAACCTAGTCCCAAGTCATTAGCGGATGTCCATAAACCTACGAGGGTGGTATTCGAGAGTTAATGTTCCGTTCGGTTTCCTTTTTGCCTATCTACGTACCAGATCAATGTAAGATGTATGTGTCCCTGCACAGTTGTCCACTCCAACCCTGTATGTTGCCAGTGATCTGGGTCGATGCTCACACTGCAGTCTGCGTTTTCTGTAAGTCGACCTTACTCAGGTATCAACTTGGATATATGATATGTGCAGTCTCATCTTCTACAGAATTATACTTGATTTCAGACGTGATGGTCATTCACAATGTTTTTGATGAGGCGTATTTTGCCATTGAGCTAAAGTTGGAATTTGCTTTACTTCTCTGTAACACCCTTCTACTATTTCTATATTTATTTAGTCTTACGCATGTTGCCAGTTAAAAGTTCCCGACTTATATCTAGTTTTGATAGTATGTATGATTGGTGTTGATAGGTTTATTACGTTGAATTCATTTTTGTTGCCATTACTGACCATTTTTTTGTCAGGGTCTCCCATCATCATTGGAGGCGAGGTTAAGCTTTGTGGGGTGCGGATGTTTGTTTGTGTTGGGCGACCACGCCCCTTCATGTTTTCCGTGGCTGAAATGCTGGTTGGGAGATGTAGTCCTTCAGAACTATTTGCGGAGCATTTGTGTTGGAATGCTTTTTGGGGAGTTAATTCATTAATATTAGATTATCATTCTAACGATATATAAAGTCTCCATAAGTTTGAGACAAAAAGCATATACCGGCGGTCCCCCTTATCCCGATAATTTATCCTCAGTCTCCCTATTGTTGTCATGTTTTTGTAGGGAGACCGACATTTTGGTATATCCCATTCAGCTTACTGTTTGAAATTAATCTTCAAACACGATATACCTTGATGGAGTAGCAAACGTGGAATGTGGAAAAAAAAATCAACGATAAAAAATATACAACTTGTCCCTCTAAGCCTGAAAACAAAACAATGGTCTCCCTAGGCTAAAAGCAGGGGTATATATATATACATATAAATATACCAGCAAGAAGGACCAAACAATTTGGAAAAAAAACCTCATCAGAATGCTCAGGCTCTCGAAGAACGTTAGAACTATAGTCGTATTGAAGTTCTGCTAGGCCATACAGCGACGTCTACCACCACGCCATCGGTACCGAAGTTTATGTCAACGTACTGACAATAAATACTGATTTCAATAAATTATCTTACGAAGCTGTGCATTATCGAATCGCAACGCTTATCAGTTATGCGTCCGTAAATATATATATATATATATATATATATATATATATATATATATATATATATATATATATATATATATATATATATATATATATATATATAGATATATATATACATATATATATATTTATATATATACATATATATATTTATATATATATTTATACATATATATACACATATATATATATATATATATCTATATATATATATATATATATATATATATATATATATATATATATTTGTGTGTGTGTGTGTGCGTGTATATGTGTGTGCGTGTATGTTTATAAGCATGTAAATATATATACGCGTCATATTGTTTTGACGCTATATCATTACAATATGTGCCCGAATGGCGATTGCATTCGGATATTTGTAAAGCTGTGCAATATTGAATCGCAACATTGCCAGTTTGGCATTTGTTACCAGTTGTGCGTTCCGGTAGATGATTTTCGCTATCTGGCCTCTTTCAAGTTTGGCGGTATCGTCTAGATATATTGACACCGAGAACAAAGCAGTTACTTTATTTGGCAGACCATCGGTACAATTGCTTCGAATAAATAAATGACAGCAGTCAACGGTATTCAGCGAGTATATCCTCTTGTCACACGTCGCAACGTGAGGATCACCATAGCACCAGGCAAGGCACCATGGATACTCATATCCTGCACGGAACATACATTGTTAACAAGTTGATGGCAACTCCCGTAAAGCAACGATGATATCAATGACGATATTGCGCATAAACATTTATTACCTGGCCATTCGCATTGTGATACTGCACGATCGTGTACGTCAATGTGAAATTTAGGGTTGTCACACCGACATTCTTTGCATGATTGTTCACCTTCCGCGCAATTCACCGGGGGAAAGGGACAAAACTCGTAAGGTACGCATCCTCGATGCGAGTGTCCTTTAGCGTCTGTAAAATGACCACAAGTCTCCAGTGAATCCCACAGCCAATGATTAACGATGTTAGGATCGTTATCAAATTCTGATTGACTATCACCGTCATAATAAGTACCCCCGCGTTGCATTTTTGGGGCATTCCAATTGAAATACAGCAGTCGTCCATTGGTGCATAGCACGTAAAACACCACGTGTCCTTGCCTTCAGGGCAACAGTACGGGTAAACAGGATGCAATGAGACTGCAGTAGAGATGTATGCAAGTAATAATGTATCAGACAAGGAACCATATTCATCAAGCAATCATTCCCTAATTGTTATAGGTGTTTGTCAGTTCAGTGCAAACGCAAACGGAAACGGGCATCGTCACGCAATCGCTCGATGCCTACCATGTCTCTCCAAAATTCATCGGGTCTGTGTGAACCTTCATGATAGACCCGTGCGTTTATCCTAGTCTGTGGATCTCTGTTGCATGGAACATCTTGCTTTCCATACTTCCAAGCTTGGTTACTGTCGCTGTTTGCTTCTCCACTCTGCAACAAACGTTATACTAACCTCATACTTACTGTTTCAGGAAAATGCAACACAAATACCTTGATTGCATCTTCAAATATAGAGGAAGTTCCGATGGAGATAAGCTGCAAGCAGAACGTGTGACATACAAACCATGGAGATGACCGCGAAAGCATTGTTTTAAGAATCCGGTTCAAATAAACGAACCTTGTATTGTTGGTAATGATATGCCATACTTTATCTCATCAAGTGAATATATCTCAAATCCTGTGGAAGCACCACCTTCTAGTATCATTGACGAATCGATGGCGATAAGCTGCAAGCAGAGCGTGTGGCATAAATACTATGGTAATGATTGTGTGAGCTTTGATTGAAGAAACCGGCTGACAAAGTACAAACCTTTGTCTTGCTGGTGATTTGGTGGAGAGCTGGTGGCTTGACGCCCGTTATTGATTAGGCATGGGAGCAGCTTCTCTTTTATATCTATAAGAACCATCCCAAGTTGTGCCAGGTGGCGATCTTTACGCGCATGACAAGTGTCTAGAATGTCATCAAATGGTAGTTGAGAGCGGCAGCGAATGCAAATCCGCAAGCAGCTGGCATTACCAACAGATGCTCTATAATCACTCCGAAGTCATCAGCATGGGATGAACGTCATTCGGAATTATGTGCTATACAAACGAGACGTTCAAGTGCCCAATATATTCGCTACTGATGCACATATACATCTGGATATAAATATATAATTACATTGCTCCACAATGAATACGTGCATATTACTGCATATCGCCACAGTCGACATCACATACAATTGATAGTTACGAGCCGCATGAAGTACTTATGTCACAGCTTGCGCACTGTAAGTCAAATATGTATAATTTCCTCACAATGAATTCCACTGCCCATTCAAACATTTTGAACACAATACTCTTGATTGGTGCCTGTCGAGGCGTTACACGTACCCATCATATTTGTGTTCTATGAGGCGAGCAGGCAGTAACATGTTTAGCCTAATCGGTTCCTGCGGAGTTTTGATAAATATCAATGACATGTACTATTTCTTATGGTAGTGGTTATGTTTATGACAAAATGCATGGATGATTTAATTATAGAACAGTATATTAGGTAGCACAAAGCAGCACGCTGATAAATGCTTTGCATATCAATATGAAGAAAGTGTTATGTACGGACGTTTCATCTCCATTAGGGAGCGAATATACCATTGAATTCTGCCTGGGATAAGCTGATAGTTCATAGTCATAACTTCATGCACCTTCAACACTAAGTCCTCGGGATTATCTATGAACCCGACTAAACATCACATCGTTGCGTTGTATTGCAAGCTTCTTGCCATTGTCTTACATATTTGCAGAGCAATTCAAAGGATTTGCTTTCTCTAATAGCATCATACATTTGCTTTAGCTCTCCACTTGATGTCAGCATCAGCCAAAAGTACGTTGTTGGTAAGGATAATATTCGCTAGTTGTTAAGCAATCGAGGTGAAGCTCGTTTCGCTTGGATATAAGCGAAACCCACAACAACCATTACCATCTATTCTGCTTGCGCGGCGTGATATATTTCCTAGACTAAAGCGCCTTGTATTCTGGCCATGTGTATGGTAATAAAAGAGGCTCCATACTGGCGCTGATCATCCAATAGCAATATCGTGTTATATTCAATATACTCTCTCCCACAATCGTATAGAGCACTTGGAACCCCAACCAAAGCTATTTAGAATATTGCTGAGGATAATTATGTCCGATGCCAAGAGGCGTTTTCAGTGGTCGGTATATTATGGCTGGTGAGCACTAGATCGCATCATTACAGTAGATCTTGGAGGAAAGCGGTGCCCTCTCTACACTCGAATCAGTAACATAGCTTCATTTTCCACATCAATAATATCGCAACTTACAACAATAACATGCATCAAAAAGGGGGCAATGAGTGCATGCAGTGTTCGGATTAGCTTTCATCTGCTCATATTATGTCTGATTGATTAATGCACGCGGTGTAACAATTGGGGGCATTTTTTAAGGGTGTCTACAACTAAAAAAAATGACAGTTGTCACTGCGTTGATAACCACGGATTTTGCTTGTCGAGGATATAAAAATTGATTTTGTCGTCTCGTTTGTTCGGTGTATATGTCAGTCGTTTACAATGCTAGCTGATCGACAATGAATACAAAATGTTCTGTCGATCCTTGACCTCATCCGATTGTCCACATTTGCTCCAACAGTATAAGTTGTAGAAATCGCTCATAATGTTCCAGCTGAAAATGCCCACTTACTTAACTAAATAATTTAGAGTAAGCGGCGATGGGCGATTCAAGAAAATTCATTTGTAATTGAGCGTGACAACCGCAGTAGTCTTACAAAAGTAGTCGTAACATGACTTAATTTACAACTTTGACAAAAATTGCCATATATCATGCCGCGTGGACAAAATCAACAGCTTACGGGAGGATCTACCTTAATCTAACATCTTTTCTATTCTCAGATAATTTTGCTGCACGTGACGATATAAAATGATTGGCGGCCTTCTGCCATTTACGCATTGCAATTTTAACTTCCGAGGCCGTATTTTGGCCATTAGTATTAAATGTGTTGACTCTGCAATCGTTCTAGTTTAGGGCAAGGAAACAATTGAATTTGTCTATTGATTGTCTCAATTTTAAATTATTTGTCATTTCAGTTGTGACACTCTGTCAGGCACATGAATAAAAAGAGAGGGAAGTTACACTCAACGGCAGATGCATCCATCGCGTGTGATACCTACATATAGTCCAGGCATATTACCGAAATACCCACCACAAATTGCACTAGTTTGCAAACCTGTCTTATTTGAGGTATTAGGTATCTGGGAGCATCATATCAAAAATATACCAAAATATATTTAGTGGAACATATTTTGTATGGACCCTAACCCCTTATTTAAGATAATGATAAGACGTCAAAAATAGAAAAAAATAAAAACTAGGTAAAAAATTATTTTTATTGTGCCTTGGTTATACGAAAGGATCATATTAACCATCATCTAAGGGTTCATCCCCAGAGTCTGTATCAACTTCCAACAAATAAGTATATGCACACACTCCTTGACATCCATTGCAGCTCATGGGCAGTCCAAACCATTTTTTCGACAGGTGTATCTGAGTGTGTAGCAACCAGTTCTGCATTTGTACCGAATCACTCCCAACAACTTTTGCCGGAGAATCGTCTGTGTCATTTTGCCTTCGCAGACATTCCAGCCCCGTTGTTCTGGAGGAACCGCTTGTTCGTAACCGAGGCAAACTTGTTGATACACCCTGAGGCTGTGGTATTTAGCAGCTGCTGATGTTGGAGGTAGGGAGCGTGGCTCAACTACCGCGGCACTGCCGGAAGTTCTGGAATATAACGCACCCTGCCTTTTACGGTGTCGGCCCATTCTCCTTTGAACTCATCACCTGCCTTCAGTATCTTTTCTTGGAAATCTATCGTCCGAAAAACCACACAGTAGGCAGTCAGTTTTTGAAGCTGAAGGTCGATTCATGTGATCTAAGAAAATGTTGTTGAAGTTTGTGCTTATCAGCAGTACGTGTTCGTTTACTGTGATAATGGATTGCTTTGGAGTTTATGAATTCAGATCCACACTTCAAATGTACAGTCTGGAGCAACGGTTAGATCACAGTTCTCGCTGGCCTTCAGAATGCCATCTCAGTCATTTTGAGTCAATGTAGCAGTTGGCACCCCGTTTGGCAATGGATTATGACAAAATACACAGTCATCCATCTAGTCACCCTCTATCTTTATCAACTGAAAGCGGAAATCTTAATCAGAAAACGTGATTTTATTCGAAAACCTAGAACTTATTCAATACTTAAACTGATCCCACTTGGCGAACTGTATACAACTTCATGTATTTAGTTGAAGGGCGAACTATCAAGCTATCATTGCATTTGACTACTGCAGATTATCCTTCAAGATCACTATTATATCACACGTAATGGAATACAATAACATAACTTACCAATAAGATATTGTAATGTCATTGGAATTACTGCCCAATGCTGAATAAGCACACAAAGGTTTGATGTAGATGCATCATATTGATAGTGACACTGTCTGCATTGTCACACTACATTGTATCACTAATCGTTTAATGTATTTAAGTGTTATTTGGACTCAGTGGTATAAGATATTGATCGGTTACAGCAAGAGAAGGATCATTTCATTTCGTGGAGAGGGGGTGGGGGGGGGGCTGCAAAAACAATAGATAGGTTGCAAGTAGGTTAAGTCGGTGTAAAACTCTAAACTCCCTACCCCTCAAGAAATTAGATGTTCTCCCAATTTGGTCTACTGACTATTTGATTTTTATATTTAAGGTATACATGAAGGTCATCATTTTCTGTTCCATGTCAATGCAGGGGACATCTGGAGCATATACCATTAATGTTTAGATAATTTTAGTACATGTTTTTTATTTTCCATTTGTAGGTTTATGACAATTATGGAATTCAAAGCTGTAGGTGTCTTCTTTCTCTTCAACAAATATGTTCCACTGAATATATTTAAGTATATTTTGAATGTGATGTTCCTAAATATCTATTAACTCAAATAAAATAGGTTTCGAAACTATTGCAGTTTTTGGTGGGTCACCCCAAGTTTCATCACAGGGTGCCTTGACTAATAGTGGTATATAAACAAAGGCATTGATATCTATCACAGCTTTCATTTATGTAACATTGACATCGCTCAGCTTATGTATATTCCAGTAACTGTCCATTCATGGCTGAATATCCTGCGAAATAATCTCTGTATCATGAAAATACAAGGTCCGATCCTGCAAGAAAACGGGTTTGTCCTTGACAGTCGGCTACTTTTCATTAGATATTGTTCAAATCTGGTGCAAACATTTTCTAACAAAGTATGATTTCTGAGAGGCGACAAACAGGGGAAAATTGTATTAGCCTTATGATATGCCATTTTACAATTTAATCACCAAATATGGATGCATCGATGGAAGACTGGTGTTAATAATCAATCTGTACATTCAAATGGCTGGTGACCAATATAGAACGAAAATAAAGAATGATGTAATATTCCGTCTACAACCACCCTTTTGGTACATTTCTATCGAATATATCTAACCTTTATGTGTTCAACTGTTCAACTCGCAACAAGAACTTGCAACATGCCGGGTATGTTGTTGACACGCGTTAAGAAATGAGCCACTTAACCCAAGGTTAATCTTCCCATTATTCTCTCGGAATGCAAATAGCTTACATCAAACATTGAGAACCTTGATAAGTCGGTAAACTATGCTGAAGCTTCCAAAGAAGATACTACACAGCTTGTATTTGATTCAGGTATCGTGATAACATTTAAAAATTTATAAGACCGGAGACGTTATTGTAGCCTGACTATTATTCGTCGCGCGTAGCCTGACGGATCTCGCAAGCAAATAAGTTGCATATAGAACCACATTATTCACGCAATAATAAAATTACATAGCCCGTAAAATTACACTGCTTGGTCTGAATGATATTTAACTATTCAGTTATCCAGGGGTATATCTCTGAGAACGTTCGTCACGCTTATTGAAAATGTCACGTCATAGTGACAGTCTGTATTATCATACAGCGCCATTCGCTTGTTTTTGATGCTGTACGTAAAAATCACCCGGCTGTTTGTTTCTCGAACAGCGCTATCCTCAAAATTACGGCCAATAGCACGGGTAATATAAGTTTAAGCATGCGGTGAGTTCTCAACGCGTCCCGCGCACATAGATGTGATAGTCAACCCAAATAGATGAGTAAATAAATTTCCATAATCCAAAGGGTTTCCAGCAATCCTAGCTCGGCATTATTTGATTGATGTAAATAGTACTATAGATTCCAGATGGGCGCATTCACCATCGCTTACTGGAAAGGCATGTGATTATTACACCATTCTGACTGTTCCCCAGCAGCTTGACATAGGCCATGCTTACTTAAACAGTATCACTTGGATTTTTTATTCGCTGTTACTACCTCTAAAGCATACCGACAACTTGCATTAGCTGATGAAATAAACCACGCCACTTACTGACCGCAATAGCATGCAAATGAATAAAACATAAATATACTTAGCATTTCTCAGCCCGAGTACCAATAATGTAGCGTCAAAGCAGATATAAGCCCACATTCGCTGGCGAACATTGACTACGGAACTTTTGGCTACAGGATTTGTCGCCTGTGTTCAAAAACATTACAGAATGCTAACGGCCTGATTATCATATGCATCGAGGGAAACCCAATAGATTGTCGTTACAAACCATTAATCATTTGCAATATTACCGCATTAAGAGAAAATACAATTGACTGTTAATAGATGCTTGCACCGAAAATGCTTTTACACCACATATGGAAGTTATTTGTCCGATGAATGATACCTTCTTTTCATAGGAATTCAAAACTCATACGACCCGTATGATATTATTACATAGCACCAGCTGGTGGTCGTCGCCATAGCTCTTTGGCAAGCGACACATTTTGTCATAGATCGCAATGCTTTATTTTGTAATATTATTCGTATTGACTAAACATGAATAGAATGTATTTTGTTTCTACGACCGCAAACTATGACTAAATTTAAATATCACAACGTTTAGTAGTGTGCAAGTCAACCATGGACATACATATATCGTTATACATATGTCCATTGGCCCTTAAAGCTTTGCGCATTTTAAATGTCACTCTGGAACTGTTACGGAGTGAACGGCCCAGTTATTTTCCATGCTTTGCAGGTGGCAGTGTAAAATCTGGTTGCAACACACAAGCCAATAATCAAAACTGTGATACTGTAATCAAATCGTTGAGGGTGTGTTGTTTGTCAACAAAGGGTATATTTGCTCATGGTCAAGTAGCCCTTGCAATAGCATCACGGCACTTCTAGTGGATGCTAGAACCAAACCACACCACCTTAGAAAGCCCTGCAGAAGTTGATGCTGCTGAAATGATTTGAGAATCCCACGTAACCTAGTCTTCTCTGAATCAAGCACTTAGACCAATGATATTCAACGCTGAGATATCTTCTTATTGCAAACATCGAAAAGAAGTATGCATGATGTTTTTACTGGATTTCATTCTGGTTTTTTTTTGCGTTGATGTTTATGAAATGTACATCATGACATCCTGTGAAAACAATTACCGAACATGCAAGCATCGTAATGACATCAGTGTTTAAGTTTAACAGCTTTCAGAGAAAGTGTGGTGCTAATTATTGAGTCCAAAAGCGTCACTCATGGCTAGAACGCATTTATAGTCTTAAGTATGAGTTTACATTGGTGTAAGCAGAGGGTGTTCGCCTCGATAATCAAATCCTTAACCCAGATTTAGAAGTAATATCTAAATACCAAGATTATAAACATGCACGAGTCAAATGACGGCAGGTACCCTGCATTCAAACGATTGTACTTAACGTCAATTGTTTGCTCTATAACATGTTTTAGGCACTACCGAGTTAACTGCTTATACCACGTAAAGGATAAACTAATGACTGTTTTCCCCTGAAGTTGATGTTCTCGGACCGTGCTCAGTGATTTAAAAACCATCCCATGGCACCAGTCACCGCATTAATTTCATATCACATCCGTTTGGAGGTTATCTATCCTCATAAACGCCAGCATAATGTTTTGTCAGAATCGTTGAGACACAAACGCAACCAATCCGATTAGCATTGGCTATTTTAGCGCTTCTGTTCTGATATTAACCTTCAGATCATGCTGCAGATCACTCCAACTCTTCATGGCTATTGATTGATTTGCGCGCGATAACGTGGGTGAATGTGTTTAGAACACTGATCGTGAATGCTATGTTGCACGTAGACCAAATTACACCATAGAGTATGACATTTGATCAGCGAGAAAACTAATTAGAGGTAATTGCGCTGTGAGTGATAAAAAATCGAGTAGTGTATAATAGCAGCAGATATGCAGATTAGACATTGGTAACAGCTTAACTGAGACAATACTGAAGCAGCATGACATTTTCTATGCCACAAACAATTGATAAACAAAGATCTCATTGCTGCGCTACGAGGGCTCATTCCGAACACAATTTGGGAAAACGCCGTCGCCTATCGTAAAATCACATGGAAATCCTTGACCAGCAATATGTTTCCGATACTTTACCTTGGAAAACAGTTTCATATGCTGTTGTTGATATTATGGTAGCACCACGTGCGTGAAATGCTCCTCGTATCAGCCCAATAGAATAAGCCCCCTTTGCTTCGTTATGAGCTTTTTGATATAACTACCAAATAACATGCCAGGAACATCACGAATGAAAAGGTCAGTATCACGTTCATATTATACACGTGCAGTTATGTAGTACCTTGCAAAACACATATGTATGTCAATTTATTATTACAGGTGCGTTGTTCAAAGAAAACATAGTAGCGAATTTGGTGGAATAGGATGTGTCCAATAAACGAAGGGCAATGCGCTTTGCTTATTAGCATGCCAAAGCACGATACTAAATATGCAATTATCCGCATACGATTGCTGTTTTGAATATATGTGTGCCATGTACTCAATTTCTTAATCTTCCCTAGGAAACCATTGCAGTTCCTGAAAATTACTAAATATATCTGAATCATTCACTTACTGTTAATTTTGCAGTCCAAAAATATGCACTCATAGAATACCTTGCCAACTGAAGCACGAAGGTTAATCCAGTGAGCTTCGAACCTTTTGTCCTGGATTGAAGCAAATATTCAAGTGGGAATATTGACTGGAGAGTGGAGATTTAAACATAAGAAGTCGAAAAGTTTGCTCTCAGAACTGCTATTATAATGTACTTTTACCTTGCAAACTGCAATTCTGTAAACGGTCCAGAACTAGGATTTCTTAGGGTCCCGTAAGGCCACTTAAATATAACAAGAGACCTCGGCTTGTGTTTGGTACAACTTCAGGCGCATGGGTGCGCCTCATTTGGTCATTTGGGATATCATGTCAATCACTTATATGTTTTAACATTCATGTAAGCCCTTGCATCTTTCAAAGCATATTTATAAGTTTTCCACTGATGTACTCTTCTAGTATATTGTTCTGAGATCAGAAAGCAGTCGAATATTATTTTCTTTAGTTCTAATTGGATGCTTGTAATGTATTGCTCAATATTGACAAGCATAAAACTTTTGTCGTCAAAGTCTGGCCTCCAATTTCATACCAGATGACATCTGCTAATATCGTTCTAGCTCCATCTGCACTCTGCTATGGTTATCTAGTAGTGTCTATTATGTGTCTTATTCGGATCAAAACTCATCTGACGTTAGAAACAAGCAATCCGATATAATTAGGGCCTCTGATAATTCACTGGACACAGATTGGACTCGATCTTGGGAATATCATTCAGTTGTAGAGAATGGTCAAGAACTTCCGTTCACTTCAGAAGTTTGTCTTTTCATGAAATGCACCTTTAATGTCCAATCGGCAAATACGTCGGCTTTAATGTTAAACAAACGCCTACAGATGAGCATACAAACACTTCTAGTTGAAGTATGCGATGTAGCTTCAAGCACCTCATACCAAATTGGTGAAATGACATTGCTTGACCCCAAAGCCTCCCAGAGCATGCGTCATTGAATATGATGTACTGCAACAAGGGCACGATTTTTACCACGTGTATTGAGGCGTATGATTGCTTCTCTTGTCGCTGTTAATGTCCTGCGTAGGACGCTATACATCGCCTCGTTGCTTCCAAACCGACCTATATGGAAATATCGACCGCATAGCGTAAAGCATTGAAATCATTGCGGCCGGTATAGCAGTGTCTGATCACTGCTTACATTCCTATATTAGTATATTTTCTTTCCCGAAGTGATGAGCGCTACCAATCACATATCAGTTGTATAACGGTTTGTTGGCACACGTTTGGAACATTGTGTTCGGAACTTCACCTAACTGTATGGATAAGGGATGATTCATTGTACGTCCTAAGAATATATATGCATTTTAGAAGCTACTCGGTGCAATATAACGTATGCTCTATCATTTATATGCTGTCGTGGTTCGTGACGTCGTCGTTATATATTTGGCCCCACAATCGGCGGTAGCGTGCTAGCTTGCCGCATGTGAACTATATGGTCATATCAACCCAAAGGGCTCATAAATCGTGGGTCAAAAGTGACATACTATTACACCACAGTTCTTCGACAATATCGTTATGGTAACGAACCTCAACGTGTGGCATGTTGCGAACGCTTACTCGATTCCTATAGGTAACTCGTCAATGAGAATATACCCCATGAGTCTTGCAATCATGCATGATATAGATAGGTTGCGAAATATTGCAGCTGCATACATCCCAAGGCCAGGCATTCTTGGCATAATCCTTGTTTGATTATGACGGGATATCGGCTCCCCAATAAAACATCTTTATGGCTGTTCTGAAAGTTGTGTTCTGCACACGGGTATACTTGAAGCTTGTGACAGCAAATAACGGATACGGGAAGATGTATTATAGGCTTACAAACAAGTTATCTTCGAACTAACCGGTCCTCTCGGGTTACCCCTAGTATATGTTTGCGAAGGCCTGATGACGCATGTGATTGCTGCTCTTCACGCCATCGGGCTGTGCTGTGAATGGAGCTCACGGCCTCAAGACCGCTGTTAGAGCGACAATATCAGATATGTCCTACGCGTACAACGTACGTTAATGTATTTGGGAAATTATCATGACCACGCGGGCGATTATATGTAGTTGTTATGAATCAGAGATCAACTTCCGTATCAGTACACACATACAAAACTTGATTATCATTCCCCGAGCCTTTATCTTCGATGCAATTAAGTCTTGTTTATTAGAATGGTAATGTCAGTCGAAACATGGCATATTGTTCTGTCAGGATCAAGCACACAAAGTAATTCTACTTAATCACTAAATATAAGGCGTGGGACTACACCAAGATGATTAACCATATCACGTCACGGGACAAATACTGAATGTAATGCCAAACAAAAGAGTCTGCGATGATCGATTGGGATGGCATTTTTCCCTCTCTTTAGTGTAGAGTTAGTACCCGCATACTCGTTAGAGTCATCATATTCATGAGGCCAGAAATGACATAATCATCCGATATTGTAACCTATAATGAACGGTTTGCTGCCATACCGGATGATCAACCAATTGGTGACTTATTTGACTGTAACACATCATCCACGACACAAACGTGCTATAGCCAGAAAAAACCGAGATGACAGATCATGATATACAAAAACGATGCGCACGAAATGGGCCTGATTGTATATATATATAACTCTTTAGTATCATTTAATTATATATATATAAGGATATATATAACACGGTTATATATAACGAATCCGCGAGATGACATAGATATCAGAAATATATATATATATATATATAGATATATATATATATATATATATATATATATATATATATATATATATATATATATATATATATATATATATATATATATATATATATATATATATATATATATATATATATATATATATATATATATATATATATATATATATCTCTATATATATATATATATCTCTATATATATATATATATATATATATATCTATATATATCTATAGTGCATGTGGCCAGTTGAGGCACTGCCTAGGTTCAACTGGCCACATGCAACAATGTCTTACCGTGCGTTGTACCGACATAAATACCACTAGTTCTTGCGTCATAAATAGTTTGTGATAAACTTGTATTGTGTAGGGATCTTTATTATCCTCTTTTAATTTTCGATTGGTGCTCAGGTCAGCCACATAGTACCCTGGCTGATAAAATTCGGACGATGGGCTAATTTCGTACGCTTTTTTGGTTTTAGTCCAGAGTTCTAATGTTACCTGCTGCTACTTGCAGTGGTGGAAAAAGGTCGACGCTGCATCATCAAAGCCATACATAATGCAATGGAAATCTTGTAATCTGTGGGATATTGCAGAGGTAGAATGACAAGTCGACGCCACATCATCAAAGCCATATATAATGCGATGGGAAGCTCGTTTAGGTATTCAAACCAAATCATGCATCTTGCATAGTGCTGACGTAAAGCATGCAGACTGCGCATAAATGTGGGCAAATTTCATTTGCCAACGGCGCAATGGCGTGATCGGAGCAACAAAGAGCGCTCTATGTTTTCTAGCTGGCTATTGTATTAAGATAATGCTGTTAAGGTTAGTTCTCCATAAAAGACAGTATAATGGCTTATATGTGGCGCACAATGCGTGTCCCGGTTATAGGACGGAATCGTTGTGTTCGGTAAGGGTCTTTTGTGGTTAGTTTGTTTCACATTGGCCAGCGTATCGATGTTTCTTTCCTGCCATGGTGATACGCTTAAGTTTGTCTCACCATATCACAAGGGCGTGATGGGGAAAATATTACTGTGCCTCGTGCAGAGGGTGGGCTTGCATGGGGTACCCGTCAATGAATCCCAGTTAAACGCACTTCCGAAGTAGGTGACTCAACTGCGAATGCATTATTTCAATGGTAAGTTCAACTCGCATGGTGTTGTAGCCGTCTGTCCGTGTAGTCTGAATCGTCGACTCGATGACGCTATAGCTTCTATCAAACGAGCTATTGTGCTCATTTGGTCGAGGCACGCGATGGCAGAGTATTGCTCAGAGAGAATTTCAGAGTGAATATCTTCACCAATCAATGTCCACCCGCAGCTTCAGAATCTCAGAGTGACATGACATTTGCAGTGTTGTTTTACAGTATGACAACATAGTTATTTATAGCCATATAGTTATTGATAACCATATAGAAAACCACTCGATGATACTTTGCTTGTGTTATTTGCAATGTCCAAAATGCTTCAAGGCGGTACCAATGATTTGGACCTGCAGTATATTGGTTACCTGTGAAACACAGTTTGGGAACCAAAAGAAGCAAGTTTCCGTGTACGAAAACCGTTACTTGACCAAGTTTATGAAATAGGGAAAAGCCCAATGGTCCGAGCATGTGGCTAGGTTATTGATCGAGGTATTTACACTTAAATATCTAACAATAACGGTATCGCCTTGATACAATACGACTCTGTGACTTTGACTGTTTACAAGTGTTAATTGTGCTTTAGATGGAAACAAGAGCAACAACTGATTTGTAGACATGCTGCCGAAGGGTTTGCGAATCATGCATTCATAGAATAATATTGCGTGCCGTGTTTAAGACCAATACGTGCAAACCTTTCATATATCAGTAACATTCACTTGGTATATACGATTTGATGGTTGCTAAGGGATGTCTTTATGTATGTTTGCGTTTATCGCACTTGTGCACCACTGAACAAACGCTGTTTACCTGCCTTTGTCAGTTAAGTCAAGGTAAATTAAACCACACATCAATAAGAAATAAATGACATCAGCTCACTTTCTGCTAATAACCTCATATAACAACAAAGGGCTATTGACCATAAATAATGACTTCAACTACGATCCCAACCCCCATGCTTCACATTAGGTGCAGAGCATATCATATCCCAGCTGATTTCGTGCAGTCTACTTTGGTGATATCACGGCTCCATCCTGCAAGCCATTAGAAGTTCACAAATATCTGTTAACCTTGCGATCAAGGAAATTAGAAGCCGTGTAAAAATGCAATCACGTCGCATGCTCGAATTGGAAAATGGTATCGATCACGTAATTGTTTGTAAGCTAATAAAATGATGCTGTAGTTTGTGTTTTTGTCATCCCCAAGATATATCAGAAAAATTATCGAATTACATCGATCGCAACATAAAATATCAAGCTCCTAAGCTATGAACTGAATTGAACTGATTATACAGTAACTACCACTCCCAATTTGGATCTAGAATTCTACTTGTAACCTCACTAACTCAGCAACGACAGCTTTGTTGGTGAAGAATTGCACAAGTCGGTTTCTCTAAAAAAGTTTGCGGAGAAATTAACGTACATTTGTCGACATAAAAACTGTGCGGGTCACAGATTAATAGAGACTGAAATTATGTTTTGGTTAATTTTAAGGACATGACTGTTCTTGTTCATATAGTTGCAGCCATTTTCTTGGAAATAAAAATGTTGGGCAGCCATTTGTAAGTTTGAGCTTGCGATCTTACTTACTCTCCTAAGCCGATTCAGATTATTCAGCTTGCCGTCTCAGACAGGTGAGTTTGTGGACATAAAATTAGTTATGAGTAAGGCCCCAAGAATCCACTTACCTTTGAAACTGCAAATAACAGCAAACAGGTGCCAGAAGGCATTTTTTATGATGGATGGTTTAAGTGGGATAATATTTGTTATGATACACAGAGCAGCACAGACAACGTTTAATGCTTTTATTTCATGACGCGTTATAGTTGCTGGTGACGAACCCATTGACTTATTTAAGACATTGCTGCAAAGGATCGTCATGTTTCTACCGTAATCGACTTTTAATTGCTTGATACTGAGGTCGTTTGATAAGTAAGCCGCTATGTTCGTGATCATTCAGTCGTTACGGTAGCCGCGTAGCTATTTATGTTTCGACATATATATGCAAATTTCGAACAATATCCTGTTTTTACCCAAACTCACATGAGTATGTTTACACTCAAAAAATAATCACCGATTATATTGGTGGGGAAATTATTCATAAAAATATTCTACCATAGTGGATTTGCTGCAGTGAGCATAGGAAGTAGGCGCCTTCGCATAGCGTCAGCAAAGTTACATATTAATCAATTTATTTGTTGAAGTTTTTAATCACAGAACGCCAGTCAGCAGCCGCGAACCTATCTGGCCACGCATATGGCCATTAATTCTTTGATATATCCTCATAACACCGGGATAAAAGCTAGCGGGTTGTTACTTGGTAAAGTTGCTTTTGCTATGGTGGTCGAAAGAGGCAAAGAACGGACTTCTATTTTTTGTATCCTCCCCCGTGGTTTCATCATTCCAAATGTCATATTTGCTGTCTTCTACTTTAGCGTGGATGCGTTTGCATCGCTGATTTATATCAGTCATCTCCCTGCATTTGCGGAACACAATGCTATCCCAGTGTGAACACATGGATCACTACCGTCATTCGCAGCAAAAGCTGTTCTCTTCGCAAGATGGATATCCGTGAATGGCGTCGCAGGAATTTCGATGCCACTATATTTGCCTGTCTAGATTGCAGCGGTAGACCTACGCCACTGCGACCGGAATTTATGGATATGGCTACATAGAATAGCCGAGTTATCATAGCAATAACTGTTTTATGAAATTAGGGGCCAGAGGATTGAAAAAGCATTGCAGAAAAATGTTGCTATTATCAACACAATGTAACTTCTATCAAGAGCCCCTAGTTAGTAATACATTTAATATTGGTTGTCCACGAGGTACATGTGGATATTGTACAACTACATCATATTACTTGGTGTCAAGGAGCTATTGGACCGTATTTCTGCTCCGCTATGTATTTGTATCATAACTGAACCTAATATGTGTATGTTTGCACAAAATCACATACACAGAATGTGTGCAGTATGAACCATGCGTTTGATCAAACTGGAATTATCCTCATCCGAAATAATGCCGCTATGTTTTGTACATTTATAAGTTGAGTAAATACAGCTATATTGAAGTTGCATGTATAACCCACTTCTTTCTGTAGTCTCATACACCTCGACCAACGCCAGAATTCATTATTTACCTAACGTTAGACACAACAGACTTATCTCAACATAAGTGGTAGTGTAAGCGCTCGTTGAAATGACGAAGAAGTATTCACAAGTATTCACAAGAATTGTATTTGCTTTCATAACTGTTCGACTCATTACGCATACTCGTTCGTCTGGAGATCCTTTTTGTATTGGAACATATCTGTGTCACATGCAACTGATATAGTGAAGAGCCGACATTAAAAAACGCGATGTCTTGTGGAGGAAACGCCTTAGATTACAATGCGTTCAAATGCGGTCGCCGTTAAGCTCAATGGAATCGGTTGATGTGAATATGATTGGATGGCAGAATGCACAGGGTCAAGCATAAATATATCATTGGAATATTTATATACCATTTGGTTGAACACTAAGAAGTCTATAAAAAGATGTTATTGAAGGATAGATGACTAGCTCGTACATATGTGTTAGTTATCTGGGCTGTATACAATGTCCCAGTCACATTTACTTTTATGTTGTCATCCATAATGAAATCAATAAATGACGACTCTCACTTATGATTTTCTGTTTCAACTATAACCATGCAAACTAAATGTCTGTCCGAATAGTGCGCGTTAAACAGTTATGCTGGAGTTAAATGTACCTGAAATTAATGCTTCCGACAATATTTTGTTTACATGGTCCTGAATAAGCAGTGCTTATAAGCACAAAAGAATGACAATAAACAAGTTTTATATAAGTAAACATTAAGAACAGTGAACCGCGACATTACACAGTGCTTTAGTGTTAGTTCCGTCGAATCAGACTGATGCACATTTCGTGCTAGCAATACATAGCCTTTAATAAGGGAAACAGTACACATTGCTATATTGGGTAAATGGTTAGTGGCCCAGAAAAAAATTAATATCCTGTGGAAGTGTAGTAGACAATTAGTTTTGATCACACCTACCAACGCATTTCCCGTTGGAATCAATATTCACACTGAACCATATTTACTTACCTCCGAGTTCACCCATGAAGTTGCTTGGTTCTGTAGGAGAATCATATATCAAATTTCGCTGCAGCCATGCCGAAACGGTGGGCGAAGAAATATTTTGGTCAGTCGATGAGGAATGAACCGGTGATCCAAATGAAATTTCCCCTAACACAGAGCTGCACAGGGAAGATAAGATTGAGCGATATATGGGTGAGAGAGAGGGATGGGACAGTAACATTGGGCTGTAGATCAGCATGAATAATTACGTAATTCATTAACCCAGCAATTGTACAATATAAATATCATATGTATTGCAAGTGAATGATTTTGCACATTCTCATGACGTCACCGAATTTTCTCATCTACTGAATTCAATACACACATTATATATCATAGACCACGCAAAGACATGTCGGAATCATATATGTTTGAAATTGATACATTGTCACTCGCAAATTAAATGGTTTGCAGCCTGAAACATTGGCTTGATTTTGTATGCTTTGTAGAATTACCCTTATCCTTGCCAGAATATATCAATGTACAATGGACTACACATGTCAGGTCACAAAGATATGTGAGAAAACATGGCTTGGTTTGTTACACACTTGCCCATGACAGCGCTCATGTTACATATACAATGTGTGCGATCAGGTGATTGGTGAAACTAATTTTTGATAAGTTGGGTTATGTTCATTTCGGCAGAAATAGCCTGCAAACAATGTCAACCCAATAGAAATATATAAATAGACTGCTCCCGATTGGCACAAACCCGTTGCCCAAACGTGGTTGTGAAACCCACACCTCTGGGCCAAAGGTCCAGTACATTACTAAGGAGCTACCGGGTCTGTTGCATCCCCTATCAGAGATGAGATCGCCATTTAAAGCGATCATCGGAGTCACGGGAAGTTATTCAGGTTATCACACCTTGATATCGAACCCACAACATGTGAGTTACAAAGTGGCGATGTTTACCACCATGCCTGCAATTCCAAGAATATATGTCCACATCGTATCTATATATTCTATTATGTCCGTTTTCTGTGCCTAATGAAATCCAGGCCGGTTTGAGTTGTGTAGTTTTGCAAATGATCCATTAATAACAGTAACATTTGATTATTTATTCAAGCTCAGTTCTAAAGTTTAGTTAACGGGAAGTATTTATCTAACAATTAATTGTCTCTGTATAGCATTAACAATGTCATAAATGCATATAACAAGTTACAATAGTGTGGATACATCTAGTTGACATATCCATGTGTTTGCAACCCTTACATTGCATGCACCGGTTACTGTATACCGACAAGGGAACTGTCCTCCAAATCCCAGAATTTAGTTAACACCTTTACCAGGTAAGGAAACGCAGGCTGCGATTGCAACGTTACTTGAACAATCAAGCATCGTGCTGCACAGGATGGAAACAGGTGGAATTCAAATGTAAAGTATGGTGCATTCTGTCTGTTAAGTTGCATGGATACTTAATAACGATCTTAAACATCTGTCATTGGCTCCATATTGTTATCATTTGCGCTAACAGACACACAAATTTATAAACACATACACCCGAAAGCATTTTTTTGGGCCTTAACAACGTGATAGGTGTGATAATAAGGACATTTAAATGATTAGTTCTCCTCGAAGTGTTTTACAATCTGAGGCTTGAAACTACTTGCCTTATCCGAACAGTGTCGATAAATAGTTTGGTGCTTTCCAATCAAATGATTTAAGTGTTAGATAGCTGTTTTCCTAAGAACATTGAATATTAAACGTTATAAGTCAATGATAACGTGCATACCGCAACATTGAATAGCCCGGAAGAGTTTGCGTCGGCAATCAGCATGCGAACCTTTGATGCTTATTTGTGTTAATTACGATGAAGCGGAAGCTCAAAAACATATGTTTGTTATACTCTATTTTAACTGTGCTATATAAACAATTGTATCAAAACTTATAACGGTACGGCAATCGGTTACTTACAGTTGTATTCCAACTTATCTATGTGAAATTTTTCAAATGCTTTCCATGCGCAGTTGCATTACAGCCGAAGTGCACTTGTGCTTGGGACACAAAAGGTGATTAAGGATTATATGTAACTTTTAAATTGTTGATGCTAAAATAGCGTCTACGTCAATGTATTCAGCAGATTGCTGTACCAAAGGCGCTACAAAATGAACCATGGCATATGCCATTATCCGCCCTTTGTCCCGATAGCTATCAATCCATACGTCATATCGTATCGCAAATGACATTGGAAACACGGTTATGATTTGGATTAATGTCTTTCTAAATGGAAGTTCTTCCATCAAGGCCGCTGTTTTAATTCCACCTCTGTTGTTAAAGCAACGACGGCGGCACGACTGCCAATGTACAAAAATAACTAGCTAGGTCAATGTGAGCCATTGTAGAAAAAAGAGATATTACTTACGACGACAAGCAGAATACTTATTACATGCAGTGATGCTCACCATTTGTTTATATAGTCTCAAGTTGTAGCCGTGTTTGTTGCAATGTTTCGTTGAATCGGTATTCGGAATTAGAAACACACGAAGTAATGATATGAATCTTGCACCCTTTTACAATGTTTTAATTGGATCATTAGGATATGCGTAGTGATAATATCCACGCTTACATTATATATATACTTTTTCTATGAGTGGGACGCTTCCATACACAAACAAACGCAAAAAGAAACCAATAGCCAAATATTGAAATGCTGGTCTTAAAAACTAGGAACTGAAAGATAAGAGAAGACCTAATCGTATAGGCATGACGCTACAGTCGACGCAAATAATGCCCAATTTGTGAATTATAATTATTTTGGTCCCTTACTGGTCCAACTGCAATACAACAGTTTGCATTGTGTCCATGTCAGCCAATGTCATCAAAGCGTAACGGTCTTTGCAAGCTATATTGGTGCGAACAATCTGGGATTGGGGTATGTGGGCCTGATGTTACGTGCGTCATGAGGGGTGTATTGGCTAGTGTAATGGGACATCCCCAGGATGAGAAGTGGATTGTACAAAATCGACCAACAAGCGTTGTTGTTATTTACATTCGAGTCGAATGCATGATTTTCCGTATATCGAGTACAACGATTCATTTATATATAATTTGCTGTTTGGCTTCGGCCCCTCTGAATTACACTAACCTCTGCGAATATGGCGATTGCTTGCTTGTCCAGTAATTAATATTTGCAAAAATTTAATTATGATCGTTATCGAATGGCAAAGTTCTTCGTTATTTTACTTTTTTTAAATTGGTTGATTAATGCGTTATCACTATCCGCATATGTAAATTGTTCTACCTTTTACTCCTCAGATAGGTAATTCATTTACACTAAATATATCTGCATTCATCTTGGACAATAAACATAGTACATGTCGGCAATAACATCGAATCGACCACATCGATCAAATAAAATAGCTGCGCTCGTATGGGATAGCCTATGTTTTTCTAGGTATAAAGGCCATTTACCCTGAAATTTCAGCTTAAACAAACAAAGCAAACATTAGACCAAACATATTACCGACCTAAATGTTGAAAATTCCATTGGTCGTGCCAGTCTGCACGATTTTCTTGCTTTTCAACTGACATTATTTGGTAGAAATCGCACAATTTGACATCGTAAACGTCATGCGACGCAATTTAAGGAGCTAATCGTTTGTTGGCTGGCAACATAGTCCATTTATTAACGAACATTACGATGTCAAGGCACGGGGGATTGAAAGTATTCGTACGATCACGTGCGAGATCGTTTTTGCCGATAACAACTGACTGGCGTTGGCCACATTGCGTTGTATGCTCGCGAAATTTATTGAGGTCCGTGAATAACCCGGAGCCAAAATTAAACTCGTATGATGTATGCATTTCTCATTGAACATGTCGGTAACTTGAACCATGCAATGGAACAAAATAATCTATAGCATGAAAACACACATATATAACCTTTGTGTAACATGCTACACCCTCTGATTTGTTGATCTTTATAATCCTGATTGATTGGATGCTTGAGGTGCTTTATGGCCCTTATATAGGGTTAACTTACTCTTGCGTATATTAGCATATGCAGTAGCCATATCATGGAGCTAAGCTTTTACTAAGATAATCCCCAAATAATCGCATTAGCTTACTTCTGAGAAATGCAAACCAAGTAGGGTTTTGCCTAAACGATAAATTAAAATGTGAATTAATAACTGTTTAGCCTTACAGTGACACCGTCTAAGACCACCAATTCATAACAACGCCCATCTAGTCATTCCTCGTCCACAAGATTACAATGATGATATTCACAACCGTCAGTCGGAATAAATCCTTTTCAAATTAGTACAAACAGTTAATCATGCAAATGATAAATTAGGAGTCCATTCTTCATGCATTAAGAAACACCGACGTGTTCTGACTCCATTTGAAAGAAAATATTTGCGCCTTAGATCATGCGAAAATTGCATCAACTCGCTTTTGTATCGTTAATGCAAGTGATATCCCATCGGTGATATATTATGATAAAAATTGACGATATTTGTATAGTGTTATGCTATCAGTCTTTGCCTATTGACACAGCATCACAATATGTGCCATGCCACGGTCTTGTACAGTTGTTGTGTAAATGATCATTGAATCATTTCTCATATATATATATTGTTCTTAAGAATGAGAAAATAGATGGACATCAATAGATGTGTTCGTTAGCTTTGGACACCTTAGAATTATATGATAGGTGTCAAAATAATGCATCATACAACTGTTCATTTACAGTCATTAACAGTCACAATTTTCATATCTAGTCAAATTGGTACCTGGAGCTGCTAGAACACATGAACTATGATACGTCTGTACGATATCTGATAGAGATTACGACTTGACCAGTCATGCCGCCAATGTGATATCTTGAGTGTACGATTTGACCAGTCATGCAGCCAGAAGAAAAATATTGCCACCTGGTGGCCCGTTTGTTCAGAGGTGTCCGATATTCATAGCGAGAGGCAGACCGCAGAGGAAACTAACGACGAAACTTAGAAATGTTGAAAGATATATATGTATATATTAATATATATATATATATATATATATATAGATATATATATATATATAGATAGATAGAGATATATAGAGAGAGTTATAGATATATATATATATATATATAGATTTATATATATATATATCTATATTTATAATATATATATATAGATATATATATATATATATATATATATATATATATATTATATATATCTATACATATATATATAGACATATATATATATATTTATATATATATATATATCTCTATATATATATATATCTATATGTATATATATATATATATATATATATATATATCTCTATATATCTATATCTATATATATATATATATATATATCTCTATCTCTCTATATATATATATATATATATATATATCTCTATATATGACCAAGAAACCTTAAATACTTATTTCTAATTGCTTGATAACTATAAATGCCGCATGGACATCCATATTATGGACATTCCGTTTTCTGTTATCACTGCAGCCATCCATTGGTGTTTCCGGCATCCTGTATCTGTTGCACTGGGTTCTACCTGGACATGGTTTATCGTTCAACTGGCAAAGGATGAGGGTTCTGGAAGGTAACATGCGGACGCGGTTTAGGCATCTTTATGTTATAATATTCTCTTGCTCGAAGCATGCTTACCTGAATGGGATCACATGCGTAGCAGATTGCAGTGACTATACATAGTTCCCATTTTTTCCCTGATCGCTTAAAGTAATTATTTTCCCACTTGATGTGCATCAAGGACGACATTGGCGTCTTAATAAGTATTTCCAGTGTCATGCCTGTCAGATATAAATTTCAATACCGCCGTTTATAAAAGATCAAACTCCGTTGTTGAAATAAGTATCCTATTACGTTAGCAAATGCCAATGATATTTCGGGTATTTAGGTAACTAAATATATTTCGCCAAATTGTATTTGTCTCTGCTTATGTTTGTAATCTCTGCGTACGATATCTTAAGCATCTAGGGTTAACGAAACAGCTAGTGAAGATAAAATTGGGTGAATGTATTGAAATGACTTCAGGATGTTTGCATTTTCACATTACTTAAAGGTTATGTGTTGATAAAGGGTCGTTAGTCGAATGCTATCCATCTTAGGCAATCATAGGTAGATTACCATTAATTGCAACAAACAGCCCTGCATATGTTGCGCAAAACTACGAGAATTTCCGGCAGCGCTAAACGGCAACTGCTTTGAAGCTTATTTTCAACTCTGCAAGTTATGTATATGCCATTTAGTCAAGAGAGGCTTCATTAGGTTTCTTATTAACGGCGAGCTAAGTCGGATATTAGATTAAGAGTTAGGTATTACGAGCCCTCTTTCCAATTTTCACCCCAATCTGCATGCATGATATATGCTATATTTAAGTCAATGGTCGACATTAGACTATTCCCATATTCAACGCTCCTGACCAGGTGCGATATAGTTATGTGTAGCTCTGGTAAGTATAGGGCTGAATGTACGGTTTGTTGTACTTATATCAGCGTTAGAGCATAAGGTCTTATGACATCGACGTTGGAATGCATGCAGTGGTTTGTCTTTGTAAAGCTTCCGACAATTATATAGATATAACCCGTTGTATAGAGTAACATGACTTACGTGACCCCATACAATGATGAATGATAGCACTGAGGTACCATATTGTTAGTGATGGAGAATCTAAATAATGGAAATATGTTTCTGTTGTCAGAACAGTTGGGCGCATTACAGCATACTCAACGCACACGGATTTACATCGTGAATACAAAAAGCGATACTCCGACCCGGTGGCTTAATGGTGTCTTGGTGGTATCTCATTCCCACAGATATGTGCCAAGTTGGCAACAGAACTGTCCGTAAATCGCTGTCGCCATGTCACATCGGCGTTGAAAATGGTGTGAAACCTCATTTCATTTAGTATTATCGTTGTAAATGCAATGGCCATGTCACAATATGAAACTATTGAATGTATTTGTTTCGGCTTTTGAACAACAACCAAACTTCACTTTTGTGTCGTGCCTTGACAGATGAACGATGTAGTACAGTCAAATAAGTTCACAATTGATCTGATATTATCATCCGGTATTGCAGCTAACCGTTATCTGCAATAACACGCTTATGTTTTTCTTTTTCCTGACTTTGTTTAATGGATGTCACAATCAGGCCCATTTCGTGCGTATCGTTTGTGTATATTATGATCTGCTGGAATTTCCATGCATAAAGGAACATATTAGTCTGGCTATATTAATATGGATACTTGCAATCATTCATCGCAGACTCTTTTCTTTGGCATGACATTCAGTATTTGTTCCGTGACGTGATATGGCCAATCATCTTGGGATAGTTCCAACCCTTATATTCAGTGATTAAGTAGAATTACTTTGTTGGCTTGCTCCGGACAGAACAATATGCCATGTCTCGAATGACGTTACAATTCCAATAAACCAGACTTAATTGCATCGAATATAAAGGCTCAGGGAATGGTAACCATAACCTGTATGTGTGTTCTGATACGGAAGATGATTGCAGATTAATAACTTGATGAGATGAAAGTCCCATTCTTTTAGGGGCAAGTGGACGTTTTTATGAACGCTACAACAAAATCCCAACTACATATAATCGCCCACGTGGTCATGACAATTTCCTAAATACATTAATACTGCGTTGTACGCGTCGGATATGTCTCAGATATTGTCGCTCTGACAGCAGTCGTGAGGCCATGGGCTCCATTCACAACACAGCCTGGTGACGTAAAGAGCAGCAGTCACATGCGTCATCAGGCCTGTCGTCAGTCATTTATCCATGCATGCTGTGCAAACGCCTAGGGGTAACCCGGCAAAACAGGTTTGCACGAAGATTGCTTGTTTGTTACCCTATAATACATCTTCCCGTATTCGTTTTTGGGTATCACAAGCTTCAAACGTACCCACGTGCAGAAGCTAACTGTCAGAAAAACTATTAAGAAGTCTTATTGGAGTGCCGATATCCCGTTATAATCAAACAAGGATTATGCCAAAAATGCGTGGCCTTGGGATGTGCGCAGCTGCAATATTTCGCAACCTATCTATATCATGCATGATTGCAAGACTCGTGGGGTATATTCTCATTGACGAGTTACCTATAGGATTTGAGTAAGCGTTCGCAACATGCTTCATTACCATAACGATATTGTCAAATCACTGTGGTGTTATGTCACTTTTGACCAAGGATTTATTAGCCCTTTGGGATATTATGAGTGAATAGTTTTTTTCACATGCGTCAAGCTAGCTTGCTACAACCATGCCGTATGCAAGGTCGATTAAGGGTCCAAATATAAGACGCCAACGTCAAGAACCACCGCAGCGTATGATATGTCGTTACATGATAGGCCATACGTGCACCACCGTGTTACTTCGAAAATGCACATGTTTTTAGCTCGTACAATGAATCAACCCTTTTCTATACAGTTAGGTGCAGTTCCGAACACAATGTTCCTAACGTGTGCCAACAAGACAGCTAACCGTTATACAACATATATGTGATTCGTCGCGCCAATCACTTCAGCAAAGCAAGGATATTAATAAAGGAATGTTTGCAGTGACCAGACACTGTAATGCCTGCCGCCATGATTTCATTGGTACACGCTTTGCTGTCATTGGATATTGTCATATAGGGCTGTTTGGAAGAAACGAAGCGATGTATAGAATCCTCCGAAGGACATTATAGTGATAAGAGGAACAATCACACGCCTCAATATACGTGGTAATAATCGTGCCCTTGCTGCAGTACATCATATTCAATGACGAATGCTTGGGAGGCTTTGGGATCAGGCAATGTCATTTCACCAATTTATAATGAGGTGCTTGAAGCTCCATCGCATGCTCCGAATAGAAGTATTTGCATGCTCATCTGCAGGCGTTTATTGTACATTCAAAGTGAATATACAGTTATCCGATATGTATATGTCAATTGGACAACAAAAGTGTATTTCATAAAAGGACATCAAACTTCTGAAGTGACCAGAAGTTCTTGACCATTCTCTACAACTCAATGGTATTTCCAAAATCGAGTCCAATCTGTGACCTGTGATATATCAGAGGCTCTCAATATGTCGGATTGCTCGTTATTAACATCAGGTGAGTTTTTATCAAAATATGACACACGATAGACACTACGTGATATTCCTAGCAGAGAGCGGATGGTGCTTGGACTATAATTAAAATTGAACCTGGCTCCGACAAAATGCCCCTTGATGTCGTCCGGGAGGAAATTGGCAGAACAACTTTGACGGCAAAATATTCATTTGCATGATTCGGTTATGACAGATTACAACAAATGGAAGAGTCCACGACCAAATAAAAAAAAAGTTTGATGCTTGTCAATATTGGGCAATACATTTAGAGCATCCAAACGTACTAAAAGAAAATGATAATCAACTGCTCTCCGATCTCCAAACAATATACTAGAAGAGTACATAAGTGGAAAGATTATAAATGGGCATGGGCTTGCAGGAATGTTAAAATATATGACAAGATATTCCAAGTGACCAATTGAGGCACACCCATGTACCTGAAGTTTTCAAAACCACAAGCCGAGGTATCCAGGTATGTTGTTGTAGCCTTACTGGACTCTATGAAATCCAGGTTCGGGAACGTTAACAGAAGTGCCGTTTTATAACGTCAAAGTACGTATTGAAAACAGTACTCGGAGCGAATTGTCTTCGTATGCTTAACTCTTTACTCTCCAGTCGTCAATGATTTCACTTGAATATTTGCTACTTCAACCCATGACACATGCACACTAATTCTTCTGCACCCGGATCCAGGACCAAAGGTTCAAAACTCACAGGTGCATCTTTCCCGCGGCAGTTGGATGCCAATAATTGGACCGCAAAAATAACAGTAAGTGAATGATTCAAAAATATTCAGTAATTTTCAGGAACCGCAATGGTTACCTAGACAAGTTGAAGAAATTGAATACATGGCATACATACATTCGATACAAAGGGCGTGTTTTATTCTGATTGTACAATGTTGGTAAATCAATCGATAAACAACCTACAGGGAAGCAGTGCAAAACATTATTGTCGATGGAAACTAGTAAGCTGGCATCACTTGACCTGCAGGGGGTAAAACAATGTCTTACGACTACATTCCCCCCCCCCCCCACAAGGCACCCGTGTTCGTCGGGAGGTGATAGAAGAATGATTTGATGTTGTTGAATCATGCATCCTTATTGAGAAGACTGATGATGTTCTTACTGGAAGTTATCTGCTACAGAACTAATGATTTTGACGGGAAATATTCTTCAATGCTCCCCTTCGGTGTAGTTTTTGTGATGCTGGTTTTTGTAATGCGGTCTAGACTGTTATCTGTCTACTTAAATTTTAAACATTTCGCATGTATATGTCTCTGTAGTGATCAAAACTGTACTTATAACCTTTAATAAAGACAATTGGCGATGTGTTAACAATAACATGATGCTTTCCATCTTCCCAGTAAGCAGACGGTGATGGACGTCAGAGGAATGTCGTTCATGTTTGTGTTGTCGGCCGGGGCGGGGCCTCTTAGATCCTTAAGCTTGGACCAGGTAAGCATTAGAAAAAAACCCAGCTGGACTCAATCTTATGCGGATAATTGCATATTTTTTATCTGTGTTTTGAATACTACTAAGCAAAGCGCATTGCTCTCCGTTGTGATAGTAGCTATCTTGGGTGTATTTTGGTTTACAGGCAACATAGCATTCACGATCAGTGTTCGGATCACATTCACCCAAGTCAGTCCATAGCCGTGAGGTGTTTTGAGTGATTTACAGCATGTTCGGACGGTTATGGTCAGAACATAAGCAGCCTAAACAGCTAACGCGAATCCGATTGATTGCGTTGGTGTCTCAACGACTCAGACGATACGTTATGCCAACGTTTATGAGTATATCATATCAACTGAATGTTGCGACTGATGTCATGGGATGGTTTTGTCTTGGAGCACGATCCGCAAATTTCAGGGGAAAACTGTCATTAGTTTATCCTTGACGCGATTTTAGCAGTTAACTGGGTAGTGCCTAAAAACAATTACTAAGCAAGCAATTAATGTTAGGTGCAATCATTTGAATACTGTGGACCTGCTGTCATTTGACTCGCGCATATTTTGAATCTCGGTATAAACTATGAAGGCCAACAACATCAAACAATAAAACATCCCAACACCTAGCTACAATGGCATCATTACGCTCCATACAACCGCTTGCCTGTTTGTACGCATGCATAATAACCCCAACTGACCTAATGTAATGCGGGAAGCTACTGCGTTTGTAAAGACAAATATTATATCCGTAACCCTACACCATATTGTGTTATTCGAGTTGATAACCCAGGGATATCATTTGGAACGCTAGTCCAACATTATGTGAATTACAAGGACAAGGCTTTTAGACTTCTCCACCGCGCAAAACTCTTTTAGGTGCGCATTTATACCATATGCCGTCCATAGTTGACTTGCATACAACTAAACGTTGTGATATTCAAACTTAGTAAAAGGTGTATTTTCTCTTAATGCGGTAATATTGCAAGTGGTTAATGGTTTGTAACGACAATCTATAGGGTTTCCCTCGTTGCATATGATAATCAGGCATTCTGTTACTGTTCTTGAAAACAGGCGACTAATCATGTAGCCAAAAGTGCCGCGGTCAATGTTCTCCAGCGAATGTGGGCGTTGACCTACGTCGACGATGCACTCGTGCGTACCACCGCCTTTATGTGTATTCGGGCTGACAAGTCAACATGAAATAGCTGTTGATTATAGTGTACCAAATGTATTGCGGTACGCTGTTGCATAGTTGTTGGTATGCTTCAGAGGTAGTAACAGAGAAAGCAAAATCAAGTGATACTGTTTAAGTAAGCAACGCCTCCGACAAGCTCATCGAAACAGTCAGAATGGTGTAATAATCACATGCCTTTCCAGTAGGAGTGGATGAATGTGCCCAACTGGGATGTATAGTACTAATTACATCAATCAAATGATGCCGAGATTAGATTGCTGGAAACCCTTTGGATTATGATAATAGTGCAAGCATACAGAAAATTATTTTTAAGTATTTACTTATCTATTTGAGTTGACTATCACATCAATATACGCGGTACGCGTTGAGATCTCACCGCATGCATAAACCTATATTACAAACAGCCGGGTGATCTTAACATACATACCGAGCAGCATCCAACCAAGCGAATGGCGCTGTAAGATGATACAGGCAGTCACTCTAACGTGTCCTTTTCAATGAGCGTGGCAAACGTTCCCAGAGATATACCGCAGTATAACTGAATAATTGAATATAATTTTGACTAAGGAAAAGCAGCGTCAAGCTACGCGAGGTGAATATTAGTCAGGCTACAATAATGACCCCGCAAATAACCATCGGGAAACCGACATTAGTTAGTGAATGTTTCTGGGTTTTATCTATTATTGAATGCTATCACGATACCTGAATCAAATACAACGTAGGAGTACAATCTGTGTAGTATCGTCTTAGGAAGCTTCAGCATAGTGCCCCGACTGATCAACGTTCTTAATGTTTGATGTAAGCTACTTGCATTCCTTAAGAATAATGGAAAGATTAACCATGGGTAAAGTGGCTGATTTCGACACGAGTGTCATCAGCATACCCGACGTGTCGCAGGTTCTTGTTGCGAGTTGAACAGCTCAACACATAAAGGTTAAATATATTAGATAATAATGTACCAGAAGGGGGGTTGTAGACGATAAATTATCGTACTATATTGGTCACCACCATTTGAATGTACAGATTGATTATTAGCACCGGTCTTCCATCGATGCATCCATATTTGGTGATTAAATTGTAAAATGGCATATCATAAGGCTAATACAATTTTCCCCTGTTTGTCGCCTCACAGATAATCATACTTTGTTAGAAAATGTTTGCACCAGATTTGAACAATATCTAATGAAAAGTAGCCGACTGTCAAGGACAAACCCGTTTTCTTGCAGGATCGGACCTTGTATTTTCATGATACAGGGATTATTTCGCAGGATATTCAGCCATGAATGGACAGTTACTGAATATAACATAAGCTGAGAGATGTCAATGTTACATAAATGAAAGCTGTGGTAGATATCAATGCCTTTGTTTATATACCACTATTAGTCAAGGCACCCTGTGAGGAAACATGGGGTGCATAGCAATGTACCGAAAGGGTGGTTGTAGACGGAATATTACAACATCTTAATTATCGCACTATATTGGTCACCAGCCATTTGAATGTACAGATTTATTATTAACAGATCTCCCCATCGATACATCCATATTTGGTGACTAAATTGTTAAATGGCATATCATAAGGCTAAATATACAATACACTTTTTCCCTGACTGTCGACTGTCGGATAATTATACTCTGTTACAAAATGTTTGCACCAGAATTAAGCAAAACCTGATGAGAAATACCCGAATGTCAAAGACAAGCCCGTTTCGTTGCAGGATCGGACCTTGTGTTTTCATGTTTCCAGTGTTATTTCGCAGGATATCTAGCCATTAGTAGACAGTTGCTGAATTATTACATAATTGAAAGCTGAGAGAGACGTCAATGCCTTTGTTTATTTACTGCTATGTAGGTTTCTCACGCGGTGGGTGTATCTGCCGTTTAGTGTAACTTCCCTCTCCTATATTTCATGTGCCTGACAGAGTGTTATATATTTATATATATATATATATATATAAATATACATAAATAAATATATATAATATATATATATATAAATATATATATATGTATATATGTATATATGTATATAAAGATATATATATATATAGAGAGAGATATATATATATAGAAAGAGATATATATATATATATGGTAGACAGAGATATATATATACTCATATACTATATATAGGGATATAGAAATATATATATATATATATAGAGATAATCTATATATATATATATATATATATATATATATATATATATATATATATATATATATATATATCTCTATATATATATATATATATATATATATATATATATATATATATATATATCTATATATATATATATATATATATCAACTGCCAAGATTACGTTTTTATTGTAAGCCAAATGTTTTTAAATCAAATACGCCACCCTGGTATGAAATACTGGTCTTTTTAGACCCACTTTCAGCCCTCTCACCCTCTTCGTGGGGTACCATGACATTATCCGGGTTATATTACATGGCCATTACCGTCAGACCGACGCACGTTAGGTTTAGTGGTCGGTCAACGAGGTGTTGAGAATTTAGGTATGTTGCATTGCGTGTACCTCATTCAGTTTGATTTCATTCTTTATGCATGCATTTGTGCATGTTGTCTGGTAAAATGTCAAAGACATTGGGTGATGTAATTCCATGGACGTGATTTCTGAAGTAGAACCATAATTAGGGGCGGACTGAAACAAGGAAGTGACACTATTTATTGGATGACTACACGTTCAATTAACTAACCAACAAAATTAACCGCATATCAGTCAAATGCGTATTAACCGCACCTTATGGAGAAATATTAAATCGGTGTTACGAAGCCGTTTATAGATGCCAAATTGATAATAAGTAATGAACAGTCAGTCCATGCGTGCATGCTTTAACGTGCCTGGTTGTCTTGGAAACACTAAACCAAGGCATAAGAAATATGCAAACATAACTGAGGGTCATCGGCTGCATATTGCAATAATGCTCCCCTGTCGAAAAGTTCAACTGAACACAATACGCGACAATGGTTTAAAGCGCTGATAGCTCCTAAATGTTGCTGCAAGTTTATCTGATAGATGCCTGTCGATTTTCGAAAGGTTGACCTTCGGCAGTGCGTCCGAATTATTGGCTGGGGCCACATTACCAGTAGAGTTATTCGAGTTAGGCCACAGTTATTTGCAGTTATGAACCCCGAACTCAAGGACAAAAGGAGGCCTGCAGTGCCTACGCGAAGCTAAATGTTTCCATTAGCAACCGAATTCATTCCCAGTGCTCCGGGGTTCGGCATAGTTAGTGTATTTGATTTCCAAAAGAAGCATCTGGGTAAAATCAATGATGGGGAAGGAAGACTGTAACGTCACGCAGGAGATATTGCAATCGCTGTCAATGGATGGTCTTATTGTACTGCTGGCTTGTAATTTCTATGAAAGAACGCAATCACGGAACTTGAAATCAGATCATTTCAGGGATTAATGTGCTTGGCGCGACTACCAGCGTGTGTGAAATAATACAACGGCTTTACTCATGGAACGCCAAAGGACATGGTTTTGGGAAGTACAAAACCACCGTGTACAATGGTGATAGGTCGGTGCTAAATAACTTGGATAGGGACTACCAGCATCAGCCACGTGGCTGGAATACACGATAGGGGGCTGCGGTAACCATGTGCAATAATGAGAGTCCTTCTTCAAGATAACATTGATGTATACCCTAACACAGCTGTGCAAGAATTCGCTGATATTTCTACCCTCATTGTCTACCAGAAATTATCAAGTATGTTCTGTCAAATCATCTGGACTTGTAGTGTGAAATAACGATAAAATACTTTGAGCAGTCTTTAGGTGGGCATGTTATAGAAAGGCAATGTGAGAAAACTACAATCAACAACATAGGCGAATACATATGTAGTTGATATTGAATCAGAGATTATTGGTTTATGAAAGCTACCTGGAGCATTTACCACTCCAGTTCAAGTAGATGTTCATGTCTGTGAGGTTGGGAATGTTTAGATATCAGATGATGATTATGCGCCAATGTCCGGTTTTCATTTGCGGTATCAGCACGATATTAACCTCATTGCGTTGACGAAACAATGATAATGAATACCTATGAACGATAACATCCAGTTTCATATGTCAGCAGAGGCTGCCACCACCTCGAGATAACATTATTTAAAATTTCCCATTTTAAACATATATTAAGTACCGTTTTTCGCTTATTCGTCGGGTGGCTGTACACTTATGTAAGAATAATTCACACTAAGGGTACCACTATGAAAATCATAGCTGAAGACCTTGGTAAGCAGCCGAAATTAGGAATCGCCAACAGCTGCATTGCAACACAATCCACATTGTCTGCTGTTATGTATAAATAACATGGAATTATATACATAAGTAGCTTGTGCATATTAATTTGATAGTGACATCTTGCTGTTGATGCATGATGTTAGCAACTTAAAGTATGCTGGGATTAACATATGCTGCTTGTCAGTCACAGTCACAATATATCCCATGCTACGCCAATGTACGATTTAGGTGTACGCTCTGATTCCATTATTGGGGATATATATATATATATAAACGTCACAGCTAACCCATATTTGGACCTCAGTAGGCATGCTCGTTAACGTCGTACAAGACAATGATAGCTCTCTATATCGGGCGTCGTAAAACCGGTCATTGACCTTTATATACAGTCGTAATTTCCATAGCTAGTTATATTGGTACCGGAAACTGCCGAAGGCCATGAACATTGGTACTTATGTGTGATATCTGACTTTACCAGCCATCCTGCCTATGCGACAGCGTAACATATGACTCGCGGAGGAAAGCACAATTTGGAGTATCTGATTCAGCTGAAATGATATTGCCATCAAGTCGCCCGTTTGTTCAGCGATTTACGATATTCATATAGATTGGTAGACCGCAATCCACTTGATAAAGAAGGTGGAGGCTATAGTACCAGAGGTAAATCACAGAGGGCACAACATCATGGTGCAGGTAGTTTGGCAGCACAATCAACGGTTGATGTATCGTGAAATTAACCTTATGCGCACTTAATCTCTATCTCGCGCATATGATTATTTTATGGTACCCATCTGTCCAGACGAAGTTTGCTACAACTCGGAATTGTGCATTTATTGTTATAATAATTTTTATTCTTCTTCAATAAAAGGTTCTTGCGCAAGGCCGACGCACATTTCTGCGAACTTTCGCCGGTGTACAAAAGCCATGACCTTTGGACGTGATTCCGATCCATTCCACGTCGTATTATTAAGGCCGACTCTATGGTTTCGAAACATTCCTCTACAGTACGAAATCACAATGTACCGAATATGTTCGGTATTGAACAGACCGTTTGATATTGCCATGCATACACTTCATTGTACTATGCGATTTTGGTAATTTATCACAAGGAGATAAATACGGCATGCGTAATAATATTGAAACGAACAAATTAGTATATTTTAAGGTAAATTGGTATCTCTGCTGATGTATTTTCATGAATCTAAATGTAGAAGGAAAACTATGCCAGCCATTTACGGTATTTTGGACGATTTTTAACGACATTACTTCTCTCATTTCCTGTATCTTGCAGTGGCGCAGTTTAAACCAGATATTATACTTCTAGATGAATCCTATGATTGCCGTGGAAATACACAAAGAGATATTCGTTATGGACATGTGTCATTAGCTTGGAATAGGGTACAATCATCCATTGCGGTTGACCAAGCCCTGTCATAGACACCCCATGTATTGATCGTAATATTTAACCTGGGATTGTATTTAACAGGACAATTGCTATTATAAACAAAGCTTATAGATTCAGCAGGAAATATGTAGTTTGATATAATTTTTTCATTTCCATTTTTCATATGGGCTGCGGATAGAAAGCCTGATTTGCCTGTAAATGACATCGAAACGCCGGGAAGCGTGGTAACGGCGATCTGAGCATATTTGCAGGATTCAAGGACGGCAGTCAACTTTTAACGGCCCAAAGGATGCAAAATTATTCCCCTCACTATCTACAAATACATTGTGATTGGCAGAGCAGCGCCTCTTCGGGTCATGGATTAAACACTTGGCTTTGATGCATAATAATCATTAGAAGATACCCCTATTTCGCATGTAAAAATCAAGGTCCTCTTCTATATTTGAGCAATCTACATTGCCATAGCTGTGTGCCTACTCATGATATTTATATAGCTTATAATATAGAACACGCAATAACATGCCTTTCTTGAAGAGTTGTGGCAGCATCTATGTTGAGCATATGTTAAGCGCGGTTTAAGATGCGACTCTACCATGGACAAAATTGTCGCACTGATATTGTGAAACTCTCATTGACCGAGTCACTTACAGCAAAGTAGTATGTAGTGAAAGGAAAGAAACGTTCGAGATTACATGCTGCGGAGTGGCAATATACATGTAACTCCCTATCTAATCCAACTCTCAGATATACACGAATATTGGATAGGGTCGTTATTCAGGGAGCGGAACATACAGTCTTGTTTGCAAGTATCGTCGAATTCTATATTAAACATGACTATGTCAAATTACCGGAAATGACATTTTCTAGTAGATCTTATTTACTAAATGAAAAAAACTATTGCATAAGAGTACCAAATATAGCTTCAGTTTACCCACCCACTTCACATATATACAGGCTGATTATCTTAAGTCGTAATATCACTCACTTAATGGACTCATAGTGTGAACACATAGTTGGCCTGCTCTCATACGGCTCGATTGTTTTCAAGCGGCATTAATATGAGCCGCTGCCCGCATTCTTGCTACCATAACAAGCCAGTAAAAGAGAGTTTGTCTCGAAAACGTCTTTTGAACAATGTGGAAGAGAATGGGGGGTTTCACAAGACATTTTTACAAGACATTGCTTGTCTTAATTAACCGCAACTGCATTGCTGCTCGAAGCCGTGGTATATAGTTCCTGATTGTGTGTGAATCATATCAGACCGACATTGGCCCAAATCAGACTGCGGATTTAGATTCCCGAATGAAATATTAGTACATTTCGTACCATTCTTATCACTACATAATGTTTCAAAACTGAGCCATGCGGCTTTTCCAAATTGTCGTTATTGACTCGTCCCACGGAGAATAATACGTAACCACTTCCACAAAAAGCCACACCAACTGTTAAGCATCACAAACCATTGGTTACGGACTAATAAATCTTCAAAGATATTTCACATACATTCCGTTTAAGTGAATTGCTGATTTGAATCGTTAGAACTCCCACTTTACAGTTATAGCACATACAAATCTTAGGATTCTTCATTAAATTCGAATAAAGCCAATGTATGCCATGTGAGAATATTTTCCGTTTTTAGTAACCTATCACGCTCACTGTTTGACGATAACGCAGTTCATATGATAAACATTGCCAATGTAATGTCCTCCAGTATATTTAAACGTTTCCCGCTTAGCATTGTGAGCAGGCCTCATGATGCCTTGCTCTTGAATAGCATATTCTCTTCGTACTTACTCGGGATGTGCGTCGACACGAATGTAGTTTCATTAAAATGATTCATGACGCTTATCTAGTTATGTTGCAAATTTGTTCATCAGTATTTACATTAGTGATGCAGCATATAAGTGATGGCCAATTCAGCTAAGTAAATGAATGGTCCGACAGGCTCTGGCAGTTGAATGGGACTTTATTGCAAACCTGACGGTATTTTACATCGGCTCGACACAAAAAAGTTCACTCCTATATCATTAATCGTATATACTATACAGTCGTGAACATTTCTAACCTAAATTGAGTTTCGATCCCTATTTTAGCACAATGCACTCCGCCAACAATATTATTAAAACAGCCTGAAACCTGGAGGTATTTATTATTTGCAGCTGTCTCGCCCATCTGGTGTACAGTGAGAAGTACAGAGAGACTGTATTGGTAACAACATTACTTATATGAGGATATCAACCCCGTCCCCCATCGCAGTATAACAATGAACACGATATTTAACATAAATGTGTCAATCATCGGTTTACTGAGCCCAGGTCACTTCCTCTATTTTAAACTAACTCAAGTAGCAGGAGGACAAATCAGAACATATCCGGTAGGCGAAAGTCGAGTAAACATAAAAGACATACCAGATCTTCACATCATAGACTGGGTTTCATTAGTTAGAGAATATTCTTGTATTTTGTATCCTATCACCGCGAAAAAAAGCGACTGAATAATTCAACAGTAACAGCACTTAGCGCGATATAGGGAACAAACACTGGGTTCAGCTTTCGATGCAGTTATCGTTGTCGGATAATGTAATGACGGTTTGCGTCCGCCGGAGGTAATGGTTAATGCTAAGTGCAAGAATCGTGCCGTTATTATAAGATTGCCGCACTGTATTTGGCTAGGCTGCTATGACAATCACATTTTTCCATGCCATAATTGTGACGACATGACGGTGTTACGCAGAAGATAGGGTTGCATTAGGAGCCTGTCAGTTGCAATATTTATTGAATAGAAGCCTTCCGTATTGTTATTAGTCAATTCAACTCAGCTTTGAATGTCGTACAAGCACTTTATGATAAAAACAAAGCCTCAGTGTCACTAAATTTTAGTCCTATGTGTACTTTTTCGTAAATTGATTCTTTATTTGGTGTTGATATGACATACACATTATCACATGTAGTCCCGTTTTAGCCTTAAGGTACATGCAGGAAAGAACAAACATTTTTCACAATAGGCCGAGGTAATTTTTGCTGATGGTCTGCATCATTGCCAAATGGCCAACAGGATGCCCCAATGTTGGTGACCTCAAGCGACATCTGTTCCCCATATATCCGCTCATGTCTGGTAAAAGCAACCACACTAAAACACTAGTATCACTGCTCTCAAATTCAATCAAGTTGAATTGCGTCGGGCCAGACTTAACAGCAAGAACTGATGGGAACACAACTAAGTTTAGATTGTTTGAGCTTATCTCTTTCAGCTTCAGGGAGTCACAAATCGGCTCTGTGACACGAACCTGACAATAATCCGGCCCTGACGTCATCAGAACGAGCGGTGAGGGTAATGTTTTTGGTCGCGAAGTGGAGGAAATGAATGTTTTTTTAATTGGTCTTTTAAGCTTGATAAACCATGCATTATATCCACCATAATGGTTTTCCGTACAACGATGCCTTTGGTGCTGGAAGCTTTTTTCCATTTTAAGATTACTTCTGGATTTTATGCTACATGCATGTACAAGACATCTACAATGAACAACTTCAAAGCTATTCATATAATTAGCATACGATGTGGTTGTCGGTATGTATGCATGTATGTATGTATGTATGTATGTATGTATGTATGTATGTATGTATGTATGTATGTATGTATGTATGTATGTATGTATGTATGTATGTATGTATGTATGTATGTATGTATGTATGTATGTATGTATGTATGTATGTATGTATGTATGTATGTATGTATGTATGTATGTATGTATGTATGTATGTATGTATGTATGTATGTATGTATGTATGTATGTATGTATGTATGTATGTATGTATGTATATGTATGTATGTATGTATGTATGTATGTATGTATGTATGTATGTATGTATGTATGTATGTACGTATGTACGTATGTATGTATGTATGTATGTATGTATGTATGTATGTATGTATGTATGTATGTATGTATGTATGTATGTATGTATGTATGTATGTATGTATGTATGTATGTATGTATGTATGTATGTATGTATGTATGTATGTATGTATGTATGTATGTATGTATGTATGTATGTATGTATGTATGTATGTATGTATGTATGTATGCATCTATGTATGTTTATATGTATGTAAGTTTGTATGCACAGAAACCGCAAAACTTAGCTGACGTTGTAGTCTTCCGTATATACAGGTTTATTTGTTGTAGCGTATCTCTTTCAGCCTCATAGTCAATCTGATCTGTTTGATTGCGCTGTAATCTCATCAACATGATATTAAACCAGGTTATTCGCACTCTGAACGAGCGTTCCTCGAGGAACGCGACAGAGGAAAACGGCGGATTAGTTCTTTACGAGAATTTGAATATCTCATGTGTCTCTTTCTTTACAAGGTTCTAATCTCAGCATAAGATTCGGATTGTGGCATTTACAGAATGACTGCATCAGTACGCGCTTGTCGTTAATTGGTAATAAAACGATAAACCTATTTTGTTGACGCTCACTCGTCTCATTGCAGCATACACATCACATGCATTCGTAGCGCAAATTTTTGACATCAAGTAAAATACGTGGACCATCAAACGCAGGAATACTTGCATGTCATAGTTCCGTGGCTTAAACAACTTACATTGCTCTCAGCTGTCTTTCACGATAGACATCTAGGAAACTATATTTGTTTCAACAGAGGCTTTAGTATCTCTGCAGAATATGAGCAAAACGTCCTTAACATTGTTGTCTTAAGGAGGTGAATTTAATTGAAACAAATTTTCGTGAAATGTTTCTCGTTAACTTGTTTTTAGAGAGGTTATTATGCCATCATCATTTTACGGCGCCACTAAATCATATCCTATTCTATGAAACTGTTTCGCAGTGATCAATGTATCAATTCACCATATTAGGACGGTCCCATGCCACGTACCATGAAACCACTGTACAGACCAGATCGGCATGTTATATCATTAACGGCCGTACAATGCTTCGTCAAATGACAATGTTGTGATATTTTACAAACGACTTTGTGAAAATCTCTTCCATTTTACCAGAGTAAAGAAATACCTAGGCGAATGAAGTACTGAAAACATCTTTCACATAAAGTTTCAATAAAATATTCATTTGCTTTTACATGTTCTATATTGTTCCACACAGTGGTGGAATAAATTCTGTTTGACATCAAAACAGGTAACCAAATTCTTAACCATAATTTGTTGCATTTGGCAGTGTGGCGCAGTGTTTCCTCTAGATGTTATAAACTGGATATATTCGGGAGCCAAAGAGCAGTGTGGACACAAAGAGGATGCCATGTTCATATATAAAATTCACAAAACTGTTTATCACTATAAATTACGTTATGCTGTTCATGAGCAAGCAGTTCTCTCTGAGACAGCGTTCTTCTCGTCGCAGATTAAAATGTTAATTCACCATTCCCTTTGGTGAGATTCACAAATATTATGAGAAAATCTCTAAAGTGACTGTAAATCATAGAACGATTTTCACAGGTAAATTTTGTTTAATCTTTAACAACAGAAAAAAGTCAAATACCATTTGTTAACCTACATTTGTATGATAGAATGACGGTCTGTAGATGTCCGTGTAGATGTCGCAAATTGCCGGAAGCTCAATAGTAGATTGCTGATGATGTGGTCAGTGTATGAAGTCAGCATTATCCCTACCCGGTGTATATTGTATTACTCAGCAGGTCAATGGAACTAGGTGTCTTCGTCTTTTTTATTCTATGACTGTGCGGTAAGACCCGAAGAGGCTGAAGAGGGAGATGCTTTATTTGTGTCGCCAAATGCATGGCGATCCTGTAAACAAGTGTTATTGACAATAGCATGATGTCTCCTGAGCTAGTACTAGCGGTAGTTTTTGATGTGTGGACAGAGAATATTCAACCACATATTAGACAAATGATAAAAGATGCAAAGGTTTTCTCGCCATGCAATATTGCACTCAAACTCTTTTATCTCAGTTTTGTTGAAATAAAGATTCATCACTTTTACGGCGCACTGTTCCTGATGTTTTGTTCAAGAGGAAGTCGCGTCTACTGAGATAGTTAGATCAATGTTGCAATGTTAGATAAATGTTATTACCAGCCCGCGTTGGACTGGCAATTGTAAATAAGCACTGTACGACAGGCATGACAGGGAAGGATGAACCACCGAATTAAACAAAAACAGCCAGTTCTTGCTAGCCACATTGCCACCGTGTGCAATGTATAGACATCAATTGAAGTATTTCAAGTGAATAGTTGGTTGATGCTGACCGTAACGTAAAGGCAATTCATTCTCTTGCAAACAATATCCTTAAGAATATGATGTGACACCATTAGGCACCACTGGCTTTATATGTGATCATCGTGACGGAGAATATGCAAACGTGTCCAATAAAGGGCTTCTTAAGCCTAATGAATATATCTTAGAGAGAACAACCAGGGGTAAGCCTTGGCGTACGTAGAGGGCTATGGAGTCGGAACTTGAATCTGGATCAATGAACCTGCATTATGAGACGGACGATTTCCATAAAATATATCGTATATGACCTTAAACAGTTGACTGATCCCTCATAAGGTCACGGTATGCAAACTAAACATACAGAGGCAAAGAAACATACACGCGTACGTAGGTATCCCTACCTCGGAGTTGCGCTCGCTTTGCTTTGGTAGACACCAATTATGCTCTGAAAGAGAATCGATGAAATAAACAACTGATGCTATGCTTTTGGTTTCACCATCTGTAGCAGTGTAGAACGCATATTTGCAGATCCACAGCCGAATCAAAGCTCTGATATTTATCGTTCCTTAGTCTTGGCGATTATAATTTAATATGTTGAATGCAATTATGCAAATTATACCATTCAGGGTCCAAATCGGACGCAATTGATGGTCTAAAGCCTTTGCGACGATCGGCGAACATCAAATGTGAGTAACGCGTCAGGAACATATTACAAAATGACATATTGAGCTCGATAATTTATGAGAGGCGGCCATACTAGAGATGAAATGGTTGTTTTAATCAAGCTGGATCAGTCATATCTGATAGAGTTTAACGACTTAACCAGTCATGCAGTCAATGTGATAACATGATGTATGCCTCTCTGAGGAAAGCAGAATTTTGCGTATCTGTTTCAGCAACTGGTGGGCCGTTTGTTCAGAGTTTTCCGACATTCATAGAGAGAGGCAGTCCGCAAAGGACCCTCCCGACGGACACGTGTTGGAAGATTTATCGCACATAAACTGGCCAGACATTGTTTGGCAAATCTAGATATTTCTTAGATGCGGTGGCCAACATACAGCACATCATTCTGTGTATTACGGCGTATATTCGTCGATGTAAGCAAGTTATTTCTTGCGGCCGGATTTCGGTATATTCCATGACAAATTATCTAGACTTATTACTTGTATTGTATTATGCGTCTGCAATACAAAACCACACTGTCATGAATATATTCGGCGATAAATCAAAATCTTTATATTGCGAGGCTTAAAATGTTTGCACCTCACGATTTTTATCGATTATAATAAGCAGCAAAAAATGTTAAGATAAGTAGCAAATGTCCGTTAATTATCTAAGCTCAGTGTGTGTGTGTGTGTGTGTGTGTGTGTGTGTGTGTGTGTGTGTGTGTGTGTGTGTGTGTGTGTGTGTGTGTGTGTGTGTGTGTGTGTGTGTGTGTGTGTGTGTGTGTGTGTGTGTGTGTGTGTGTCTCAGAAGAATGAATCTGAGGTAGGAGTAGCGGAAAGGTAACTGCTTCGACGAAGTTGTATTTGACGAAATGTTGTGAAGTAGTTTAGACTAGGTTAAGGTACTGAAATACCTCCCCATGATCTGCTTACAATAACGGGCTGCAATCATGCTGGTGATCTTGTGTCATATATAGCTGATTAAGTTGGCGACCAGATACATCGACATCAGTCTGTTGGTTCCGAAGAACGCGGGAGTCTTAAAATGCAAAGAGTACGTTTTTATAGTAAACCCGACTCTAACAAACCAAATGTTTTTAATCAAATACGCCACGCTGGTACATGTAAGAGTCCAGTGTTGCTTTGTACGCAACAGCTCTTTATAATGATTGCATTTATTAGATTGCCTCGTTTATGTTTTACAAACGCCTACTGCAATGGTGTTCGTAAATTGTATAATTATTGCTCTTAACAGCAAATTTTTACGATATAAGGCAGGTAGGACAACTTTACATGGCCACTACTGTCAGACCGGCACACGTAAGGTTGAGTGGTCGGTTAATGGCGTCTTGAGAGTTTAACTATGATGCGTTGCATGTGACATTTATTCTGAACTTCGTGCGTCAGTTTGATTTTTAATTCTTTATTAGTATGATTGGCAAATACATTGAGTGATGTCATTCCAACGACGTGATTTCTGAAGGAGAGCCGTAATTAGAGGTTGACTGAAGCGAGGAAGTGACACTATTTATTGGATGACTACACATTTACTTAACTAACCAACAAAACTAACCACGTAAACGTAAAATTCGTATTAACTGCACCTCGTGGAAAAATATCAAATCGGTGTTACGATGCCGTTTATAGATGCCAAACTGATGCATAATAACGAACAGTCAATCCATGCGTGCATGTTTTATCGTGCCTTGTTGTCTTGGCAACTCTAGACCAAGGCATAAGAAATATACATGCATAACTGAGAGTAATCGGCTGCAGTTGGTCCCAGTCGAAAAAGTAATAAGTTCAACTGACTAAATACGCGTTTATGGTTTACAACATTGATAGCTCCTGAATGATGCTGCAGGTAAATCTGATCAATGCCTGACGAACTTCGAAAGTTTGACCTTCGGCAGTGCGTCAGAAATTTCGGCTAGGGCCACGCTGATAGTCGCGTTATTCGAGTTAGGCGACTGTTATTTGCAGTTATGGACTCCGTATTCAAGGGGGAAAACGCCTGCAGGGTCTGCGTGAATGTAAATGATACCATTAGCAACCAAATGTATTGCCAGTGTTCTACGGTTGGCTATAGTCAGCGTATTTGATCTCTAAAAAAAGCATCCGAGTAAAATAAGTCAACATCATAGGGAGGGAAGATTTGGTAACGTCGCGAAGGAGATATTGCATGCATCAGCGGTGTATTATTCACATGCCATTCAATGTGCGGCCCAATCGCTGTAAACGGGATGCCCAATTGTATTTGTTATTTCTATGAAAGAAGATCATTTCAAGGATTAATCTGCTGGGCTCGACTTCCAGCGTGAGTGAAATAATACGTCGGCTTTACTTTACTGGTACGTCAAAACCGCCGAGTGCAATCGCCATGTAAAACAGTGATAGGTCGGCGCTAAATAGCTTGGATAGTGACGCGGGTTATGGCTACCATCAGTCACGTGGCTGGAATACTCGATGGGGGGGTAAGGTAACGATGTGCAATAATGAGAGTCACTCTTCAAGATTACATTGATCTATATCCTAGCACAGCTGTGCTAGATATTGCATCAAGCGATATTTTCACCCTCACTGTCCCCAAGTAAATAATCAAGTATATTCTGTCAAATTATCTGATCTTGTAGTGCTAAATAACAAAGAAATACTTTTGAGAGAGATCAACTATGAATAATATAAGCAAACGGATATGAAGTTGATATTGTTTCAGATATTATTGGTTTATAAAGGCCACCTGGAGTATTTAACACTCCACTGCAAGTGAATGGGTATGTCTGTGATGATGGCAATGTTTATTTCTAAATGACGCTTATCCGATGTTCACGCGCGATCAGCACGATATTAACCACATGGTGTTAACGAAACGATGATAATCAATGACTATTTGAGATAACATCGTATGAAAATATACTAACACCCAGTTTCATATGTCAACAGAGGCTTAATAGTACTATTGCCACAACCTCGAGGTAATATTATCTAAAAGTTCCCAGGGGCATTTGAGCATATCAAATATAAATTTAGTACCGTGTTTGGCGTATTCGGCGGGTAGCTGTAGGCTTATATAAGAATAATGCTCACTAAGGGAAACACAATAAAGTTTTTGCACGGTAAAATCTTTGCATCTGCGTCCAACCTTGATGAGCAAATGAAATTAGGATTCACCATCACATGCACTGCGACACAATGCACTTATCGACAATGTCTACAGTAGGCTCATTAATATCAATGATCAAATCTACTGCCTGCTGTTACGTGTTAATAATATGAACATTGTTGTAGAGGAACAACATTCAATGTTTGTTATGCACGGATCATTAATTGTGCTGATTATGATAAATGATAATTGTGACAGCGGCGTACTGAGAGAGCTACGACATAGACTAGCAGCCACAATAAAACGATATGGCCCCAGGAGTGGCCGAAAACTTGAATGATGACCGACACGGTTGACAATTGTCATTTCCCATGTACTTTCTTTCAGTCAAAAAAATGGACTTCTTGAGTGTGGGGAATAATTGAATCCCTCAAATTGCCAGATGTGCGAGCTATAGTCACTGTTTTCTTTTGGGACGGTAAACTATATTACGATGACACCCAGGATGTGGAAATGGGAAACAATTTAATCATACCTCTAAATGAAGACAAATAAGTGATCATAGAATAGCAGAAATTGCTCATGTGTACCAAATGGCAGTGTCTTTTGTGTATAACCATGCGCCACTATAACAAATTCGAGAAGCTAAATATGTACAACTGGACTGTCGCGGGTAAAAGCTATAATTATCGACAATTGAGAAGGCAAAAGATTATATTAGCTAGATATTTCTGGTAGCAACAGCTTAAGGCAACCATTCCAGCAAGAATTTAAATGTGTCGCAATGAAAATAGGAGTCAGACATATTGTATTTATGATGCATTTGTCATTTCCCAATTATTAAATAAGCACTGTTTGTCTAGCAAGTACAATAAGCAACCCCGGCAAGTTCTGATGACATATGAAATTAATGATCAATGCCTGTCACATTAATACTGTAGTGTACCACAAGTCATGCACAACTGACATCGACTCGCTTCGCATATTTATTTGATAGTGTTACATGATGTTAGTATTTTAAAGTATGCCGGGATTAGTATCTGCCGCTTGTCTTTTCAAAGTGGAACACCGTCACAATATATTCCATGCTACACCAATGTACAATTAAGGTGTACGTTCTTATTGCATTATTTGTGAAATATATATTTAATCACCACGTCATAGCTAGCCCACATTTGGACCTCAGTATGGATCCTCGTTAACGACGCACAATAAAATGATGGCTTTCTATATTGGGCATCGTTATACCTTGACCTTTATAAACAGTCGTTATTTTCATAGCTTGTTATATTGTAGCCGGAAACTGCCGAAAGCCATGAAATTTGTTACTTAATTATGATATCTGACATTACTAGTCACCCAGTCTATGCGACAGCATAGTGTATGACTCGCTGAGGAATGCAGGAATGCACAATGTGATTCAATTGAAAGGATATTGCCGCCAAGTGGCCCGTTTTTGCAGTGATTTACGATATTCATAGCGATCGGTAGACCGCAATCCACTTTATAAAGAAGGTGGGAGCTATTGTGCCAGAGGCAAATCCCCTAGAAAACAACAGAATGGTGCAGGTAATTTAGCCGCACCATCAACGGTTGATGTATAGCGAAATTAACCTAATGCGCGCTGAACCTCTATCTCGCGCATGCAATTATTTCATGGTACCCATCTGTCCAGGCGTAGTTTGCTACACCTCGGAATTTTGCATTTGTTGCTATGAAAATATTCATTCTTGGTATTGAATACACCGATTGATATTGTCATGCATGCACTTCTTGTACGTTTCGATTTATGTCATTTATCACAACCAACGAAATATGTCAGCCGTTATAACATTGGTGCGAACAAATTAATTATTTATATATATATATATATATATATATATATATATATATATATATATATATATATATATATATATATATATAAAATAATATATATATATATATAAATGTATATATATATACATATATATATACATATATATATATATGTATATATATGTATATATAAATATATATATATATATATTTATATATATACATATATAGAAATATATATATTTATAAATATATATATACATATATATATATATATGGCGCTCACTGTTTGACGACAACGCGGTTCATATGATAAACATTGTCAATATAATGCCATCCAGTATATTTTTACTGTTCGCGCATAGCATTGTATGTCATACACTTGAGTAGTCCTTATGATGCCTAGCTCTTGGATAGCATATTCTCTTTGTACTTACTCGGGTTGTGCGTCGACACGAATGTAGTTTCATTAAAATGATCGATGACCGCTTATCTAGTTATGTTGCATATTAGTTCAACAGTATTAACATTACTGATGCAGCATATACATGATTGCCAATTCAGCTAAGTAAATGAATGGTCCGACAGGTTCTGGCAGTGGAATGGGGCTTAATCGCAAACCTGTTGGTATTTCACATCGGCTGGACACATAAATGTTCACTCCTCTATCATTAATTGTATATACTATACAGTCGTGAATATTTCTTGCCTTAGATGTTAATCATCTATACACAACAAATAATCGATATCTATATGACGCATTACATGTCTAAATCGAGTCTCGATCCCCACTTAAGCACAATGCACTCCGCTAACAATATTGTTAAAACAGCCTGAAACCTGGAGATATTGATTATTTGCAGCTTTCTCGTCCATCTGGTGCGCAGTGAGAGAGAGAGAAAGATAGAAGAATATCGGTAACAACTTTACTTTTATGAGGATATCAATCCCGTCACTCATCGTAGTATAACACTAAACGCGATATGTTATTTTAAATGTGTCAATCCTCAGTTTAACGAGCACAGGCCACTGCCTTTTTTCCAAACTGGCTCAAGTAGCAGGAGGATAAATCAGAACATATCCGGTAGGTGAAAGTCGAGTAAGTATACAATACATACCACATCTCATAACATCATAGAACCATGCAGAGCCATAATAGTATGCAGGGTATGCCATCCAACATTCAAACTTTTTTTTATGTCGGTGCTTGTACTGCTCAAGTGATAAAACACTAGACTGAAAATAACTAAGCACTCACCAGATCTGTACCTTATTGACTGGTTTTCATATTAAAAAGATATTCTTGCATATTAAGAAGATATTCTTGTATTTTGTATCCTATCGCCGCAAAACGAAGGGACTGAATATTTCAATTGTATACAGCACATAGCGCGATATAAGCAACAAACACTACGTTCAGCTTTCGATATAGGTAATGTTGAAGGATAATGAAATGATGGTTTGCGTCCGACGGAGGTAATGGTTAATGCTTAGTGCAAAAAATCGTGCGTGATTATAGGATAGCCGCACTGTATTTGGCTAAGCTGCTATGACAATCAAATATGTTTGATGTTTGATCGCGAAGTGGAGGAAATGGAGGTTTTTATTGGTTCTCTAAGCTTGATTAACCATGCATTATGATTTCTTCCATTTTACGTGTTATCATGTAGAATAATACAATCGGAAGAATGTCATTGCGTGTTTTTTTCTTTATTCAATAGCTTATTTAAGTACCCTTCTGGATTTTATGCTACATGCATGTAAAAGACATCTACAATGGCCAACTTTAAAGCTATTCATATAAGTAATGTGGTCATTGGTAAAGCTACATTTTATTTGACAGATAGTAGACGGAACACAGATGCTGTTGAGTTACACATGCATGTATGTATGTATGTATGTATGTATGTATGTATGTATGTATGTATGTATGTATGTATGTATGTATGTATGTATGTATGTATGTATGTATGTATGTATGTATGTATGTATGTATGTATGTATGTATGTATGTATGTATGTATGTATGTATGTATGTATGTATGTATGTATGTATGTATGTATGTATGTATGTATGTATGTATGTATGTATGTATGTATGTATGTATGTATGTATGTATGTATGTATGTATGTATGTATGTATGTATGTATGTATGTATGTATGTATGTTGTATGTGTATGTATGTATGTATGTATGTATGTATGTATGTATGTATGTATGTATGTATGTATGTATGTATGTATGTGTATGTATGTATGTATGTATGTATGTATGTATGTATGTATGTATGTATGTATGTATGTATGTATGTATGTATGTATGTATGTATGTATGTATGTATGTATGTATGTATGTATGTATGTATGTATGTATGTATGTATGTATGTATGTATGTATGTATGTATGTATGTATGTATGTATGTATGTATGTGTATGTATGTATGTATGTATGTATGTATATGTATGTATGTATGTATGTATGTATGTATGTATGTATGTATGTATGTATGTATGTATGTATGTATGTATGTATGTATGTCTATGTATGTATGTATGTATGTATGTATGTATGTATGTATATGTATGTATGTATGTATGTATGTATGTATGTGTATGTATGTATGTATGTATGTATGTATGTATGTATGTATGTATGTATGTATGTATGTATGTATGTATGTATGTATGTATGTATGTATGTATGTATGTATGTATGTATGTATGTATGTATGTATGTATGTATGTATGTATGTATGTATGTATGTATGTATGTATGTATGTATGTATGTATGTATGTATGTATGTATGTATGTATGTATGTATGTATGTGTGTATGTATCTATGTATCTTTGTATCTATGAATCTATGCGTGTATACATGAACACACGTACGTTATTACGTATGAATGTATGTATGTATATATGTATATATTTGGCAGGGTGCCTGCATTCTACAATTAATTACAATGACTGGTGTTCATGTAAGGGAATAAACGTGAGCCATATTTGAAAATCCACGTTAAAGGTGCACAAAAACCGCTAACTTTTCAATCGAATCCGTTTGATTGCGCTGTAATCTCATCAACATGATATTAATCCATCTTATTCGCAATCTGAACGTGAGGAACGCGACAGAGGAAAACGGCAGATTGGTACTTTACGAGAATTTGAGTGTCGCATGTGTCTCTTCACAGGCTTCTAATCTCAGCATAATGTTTGCATTGCGGCATCTACAGAATGACTTCATCAGTACGCGTTTGTCGTTAATCGGTAATAAAACGATGAACCTATGTTGCTGACGCTCACTCGTCTCATAGCAACAGACCCATCACATGCTTTCGTACCGCAAACTTCGTGGACCAACAAACGCAGAAATACTTGCATGTCATGGTTCCGCAGCTTAAACAGCTGATATTGCTTTCATCTCTCTTTCGCCATATATAAAATATGCAAATGTTTCTCGCCATGAAATATGTTTTCATACTTTTGTCACATCTATCTTAGAGAGAACAAACCGGGGACAAGCCTTGGCGTACGTAGCGGGCTATGGATATCTTTAGTGACCTTGAAACAGCGGGCTGATCCCTCGCAAGGTCGCCGTATACAAACTAAACACACAAAGGCAAAGAAACGTACACACGTACGTAAGTATCCCTACCTCAGAGCCTCGTTCGCTTTGCTTTGGTAGACACCAATTATGATCTGAAAGAGAATACATTAAATAAACAACTGATGCTATATATTTGGTTTCACCATCTGTAGCAGTGTAAAACGCAGATCTTCAGCCGAATCCAAGATCTGCAATGTATCGTTCATTAGTCTTGGCGGTTATTATTCAATATCTCGAATATAATTATACAAATCATACCATTCATGTTTGTAGGGTCAAAATCGAACCTGAGTACATTACACAATTAAAGGTCTAAAACCGTTTTTACGATCGGATATCAAATGTTAGTTAAGTGTCAGGAAGATATTCATAACCGACATATTCAGCTCGATGAATTATGAGAGTAGGCCATACTAGAGATGAAATGTTTTTTTACCTATCACACAAACTGTGCGGCACTACAATGCAACCAACGTCTCCATTGTAACTGTTGATGATCACTTTGGAATTGAATTATAGTTTGTCTCCGTGCTTTGTTTCTGGACCAATATGAATGCTGCATGTGGATGACACCTGCGTTCATTCTGCAGTTGATAACTTTCACTACCTATTATCTCAGCAGGTGATGGCACTTTATTACCCACATTTATGAGGCTAGCGGCAATACTGTAATAGCTCGTCTACGTCCCATGTTATGTAGCACGAGATACACGTATCCACATAGGATAAACAGGGGGTTTACATGTCATTTTTTCAGAGTCACCGTAAATTCTTGATAGAAATAGATTGGAAATTCATTGTAATCACCTTAAAGCCCACGACAACACGAAGATCTTTGCACATAAGTGCGACGTATGTGATAAACGAATATTTGGTCGGTTAGTGCAAAACGTCGCTAGCCGATTTTTTGAGGATCGGTGAGCCTACTCAAATAAAATGAACAATGTGGTGGGTTCAGTATGTTCAGTGTGGTTTTGATTGCATATCTTGTCAATATGAACCAAAAGACTGAAGAGAAGGGGTATTTTAAAGGTACTGTTTGTCAAATGCCCGATCTATGTGGTGCATGAATCCCTAGCTTTTGTTCTTAAGTAAGAATAAAAATAGCACACACTGCTCGGAATATATAACCAACTGTTTAGTGGCGTGTATTTGTCTTTCCGATAAAATATATCAACATCCAACGCAACTGTACTCTCTGTGTAAACGATTTATGCCTTACGATATGTGCAGCAACAGCTTGATAGCGACATAACTACAGTCCGGCTAGTATCACATGGATAACGGCTAGATATTACGCTTGTTGTAAGGACTCGAATGGGCGTCGTATAGCATTATCAACGTCCACATTCATAATAGTTGCCACATTGCATCTGTCATGAAGGCGACCTTACATTGCAATTTCATGCCAACTTTTAGGTAAGGAATAACCGCTTAGGATAAAACGATGGTTGCGTAAGATTACTATAAGTACAAACGTTATTTATTGGCGAGTAGAAGCAGCACGATATGACCATTGGGCGGACTAAAAAAAGCATAAGATATCATTACCGTGACATGGTGGCTTAAGAGATTATTCCGATCGGGTTAAGTATATCTTTGTAAAAATATTGTTTACGCAATTTTCTTATGAAGTATTAATATAGGGTACCGATGTAACTAGAAAAAACTCTATTTGATTCCTATTCATATAGATAACGCGAATGACCTTGCATTCCAATAAAATGACTTCATCCCCCCTTCTCTCTCTGCCCCTCATTCAAAAGGGGTTCAGATGTGTGGCAGCATATATAAAAACGGTTTATAGATGAAACTTGATAAGTGCTTGATATAAGAGATAGCACCCAATTTCATTGACTAGGTTTTGACAATAGGGCTTTTATGACTCATGAATTTGGTGTACCTGTGCTTCAAATACAACCTAAAACTAACTGCTGATTTTATTAGTATTCGATTGACGTTGCGTAGGTTCAACTTGCTGCATGCAACAATGTCATACATATCAGCAGCTCTTAAGTCATTAATGGTTTGTGAAAAACATATTGTATAGTTTAGGGATCATTATATTCCTCTTTTGATTTTCGATTTGGGCTGCTAGCAGCTCAGGTCAGCCACATAGTACCCTGGCTGACAATATGTGGACGATGGGCGCATTTTTCAGTCAACATGATCAGGCGCATGAATGATAATCCTGCCACTTTCGTTATTGGTAATAATGTGGACTTGCAGACAAGAGCATCTAACTCTTTTAGAATGACTATTATCATGAAAGCTCTCATGTTACCTGCGGGTACTTCCAGTGGTGGAATGACAAGTCGACGCTGCATCACAAAAGCCATACATAATGCAATGGAAAGCTGGAAACCTGTGGGTACTGGCAATGGTGGAATGACAAGTCGAGGCTGCATAATAAAAGCCATACATAATGCGATGGAAGGCTAAGCAAATACGGACTGTGCATACATGTGAGCAAATTTAATTTGCATACGGCGCAATGGCGCAACGGCGTGATCGTAGCAACAACGAACGCTCTATGTTATCGAGCTGGCTATTGTATGACAATAATGCTGTTAAGGGTTGCTCCCGATAAAGGACGGTATAATGGATTATATCTGGCGCACAATGCGTGTCCCGGTAATAGGACGAAAGCATTGTGTTCGGTAAGGATACTGTCTTTTGTGGTTATTCTGTTTCACATTGGCCAGCGTATCGAAGTTTCTTTCCTGCCATGGTGCTATGCGTAAGATCTCACCATATCACAAGGGCGTGATTGTGAATAAATTTATGTGCCTTATGCAGAGGGTGGGATTGCATGAGGTAACTGTCAATGTATCCCAGCTATACGCACTTCCAAAGTAGATGAATCAACAAGGAATTCCTTATTTCAATGGTAGGTTCAACTCGTCGGGTGTTGTAGCCCACTTTTCGTGTACGATGAAGCGTCGACTCGATGACGTTATAGTTTCTATCCAACGAGCTATTGTGCTCCGCTGGGCGAGGCTCGAGATTGCAGAGTATTGCTTAGAGATAATTTCGGAGTTAATATCTTCTACAATCAATATCTACCTAAAGCCTCAGAATCACAGAATGACATGACATTTGCAGTGCTGTTTCACAGAATGATTGATTTAGCGCCGGGCTGACGTCCTGAAATATGATCGGTAGCGTGAGGTAGGCTTATTGTGCATGTGTCAGTTAAGCCAATATCGTAGGCCGATTACCACATACTATTATAGAACATGACATAATAAAAGCAGACTTTGTCATCGGTACGACCCTACAGGTGCTGGAACGCATAAATATCGACCTGTGCTGTCGACAATGTTCTAGTCGCAAGACATTATCTGACTAATACAGTCGAACTATCTCTGTATGAGTATAATTGAATATTACCAATTGCCAGAAACAACACTACTATTTTTTGTCGGTTTATGGAACGGCAGACTATTGTTTGGGCAACATTTGGGGATTTCTTTGACTAATACTTACGGACTATTGTGTAATGTTCTCATCAGTAGATAAGGTATGCTCTGAATAGTGATTGTAGTAACTGCATGGGTATTATTTAAACATTGCATTAAAGCAATTTTTCTCCAGATCTTATTTCCCAATTTTTGCAGTGCATTTTTCGGGCCTTATCAAAGTGATAGGTATGATAAAAAAGGACATTTAAATGATCAGTTCTTCTCAAAGTGTTTTAAAATCTGAGCTTAGATGCTAATTGCCTTAATCGAACAGCATCGATAAATAGTTTGGTGCTTTTCAATCAAATGAAATAAATGTTACATAGCTGTTATCCTAAGCACATCGGATAAGTCAATGATAACGTGCATTATTCAACATTGAATAGCCCGCAAGAGATTGCGACGGCAACCAGCATGCGAACCTTTTGATGCTTATTTGTATTAATTACGATGAATCGGAAGCTCAAAAACATATATATGTTATACTCTATAACAATTGTGGTATATAAACAATTGTACCAAATCTTATAACGGTACGTCAGTCGGTTACTTAGAGTTGTTTTACAATTAATGTGATTTTTTTTCAAATGCTTTCCATGCGCAATTGCATTACAGCCGACTTGCCCTTGTGTTTGGGTCACAAAAGGTGATATAGGTATAAATGTCACTTTTAAATCATTTATGCTAAAATAACGTCATCGTTAATAAAAGTGATATCCCTTAGGTGATATATCTTGATAGGAATTGACGGCATATGTATAGGATAATGCTGATAGCCTTTACATATTGGCACGGCATCACAATATGTCCAATGCTACGGTCTTGTAAAGTTACAGTGTATATTCTTATTTCATCATTTCTCATATATATATATTATTCTTAAGAATTAGAAAATATATAGCCATCAATCGATGTGTTCGTTAGCTACAGACACTTTAGAATCATATGATATGTGTCTAAATAATGCATCATACAACTGTTCATTTACAGACATAAACAGTTAAAATTTCTATATCCAGTCATATTGGTATCTGGAACTGCTAGAACACTTCAACATTGATACGGCTGTACGATATCTGATAGAGTTAACGACTTAATCAGTCATGCAGCCAATGTAACCATGTGATGTATGCCTCTCTGAGGAAAGCAGACTTTGGCGAATAGGATTCTGCAGAAACAACATTGCAACCTGGTGGCCCGTTGGTCTCCGATATTTATAGAGAGAGGCAGACTACGAAATGTTGGAAGATTGTTCGCGCATAAACTGGCAAGGCATTGTTGGTATTTCTTAGATGTGGGGGCTTACATGGATTGCCATACCACACATTATTCCCTATGAATAGGTGCTTGTGTAGACCGACGCGTATTACTGCATATATTCGTCAATGTTAGCAAGTCATAACTTGCGCCCGGATTTCGGTATAAAATCAAACTCTTCACATTGCGAGGCTAACATTTATTGTACCACTTGATAAAACAAGCCTTATATTCAGTGATTAAGTACAATTGCTTTGTTGACTTTCTTCGACAGAACAATATGCCATGTCTCGAATGACATAACAATTCCAATAAACAATGCTTAATTGCATTGAGTATAAAGGCTCAGGGAATGGTAACCATTTGTGTATGTGTGTACTGATACGGAAGTTGATTGCAGATTCATAACTTGATGAAATGAAAGACCTATTCTTTTAAGCGCAAGTGGACGTTTTCACTTACGTTACAGCAACATCCCAACTACATATAATCGCCCACGTGGTCATGACTATTTCACAAATACATTAATACTGCTCTGTACGTGTCTCAGATGATGTCACTCTGACAGCGGTCGTGGGGCAATGAGCTCTATTCACAGCACAGCCCAACGACGTAAGGAGCAGCAATCACATGCGTCATCAGGCCTGTGCAAACGTTTGGAGGGAACCCGACAAAACAGGTTTGCACGAAGATTACTTGTTTGTAACCCAATAACACATCTTCCCGCATCCATTATTGGGTATCATAGGCTTCAAGTGCATCAGTAAAGCCATCAAGATGTTTTATTTGGGAGCCGATATCCCGTCATAATCAAACAAGGATTATGCCAAGAATGCGTGGCCTTGGGATGTATGCAGCTGCAATTTTTCGTAACCTATCTATATTAGCCAGGCTCGTGGGGTATATTCTCATTGACGAGTTACCCGTAGCATTCGAGTTAGCGTTCGCAACATGCCAGACGTCAAGCTTCATTACCATAACGATATTGTCAAAGCACTGTGGTGTTATAGTATGTCACTTTTGACCTGGGATTTATGAGCCCTTTGGGTTATAATGAGCAAATAGTTTTATCACATGCGTAAAGCTAGCATGCAACAACCATGCTGTATGCAAGGCCGATTAAGGGTCCAAATATATGAAGCCGACGTCACGAACCACGACAGCGTATATTATGTCGTTACACGATAGGCCGTACGTGCACCGTGTTACTTCGAAAATGCATATATTTATAGCGCGTACAATGAATCAACCCTTTTCCGTACCGTTGTGCGCAGTTCCGAACACAATGTTCCTAACGTGTGCCAACAAGGCAGCAAACGTTATACAACATTTTTGTGAATGGTCGCTCCAATCACTTCAGGAAAGAAAAATATACTAATTTAGGAATGTTAGCAGTGATCAGACACTGTTATACTGGCCACAATTATTTCAATGCTACACGCTATGCTGTCGTTGGGCATATAGGTTGTTTTGGAAGCAACGAGGCGGATTATAGCGTCCCCCGCATGACAACACAGCAAAAAGAGGAACAATCACACGCCTCAAAGCACGTGGTAATAATCGTGCCCTTGTTGCAGTACATCATATTCAATGACGCATGCTCTAGGAGGCTTTGGGGTCAAGCAATGTCATTTCACCAATTCGGTATGAGGTGCTTGAAACTCCATCGCATGCTCCAAATAGAAATATCAATATGCTCATTTGTAAGCGTTTATTCTACATTGAAACAAAAAATACAGTTATCCTATATGTATATGTCGATTGCACATTAAACGTGTATTTCATGAAAAGACATCAAACTTTTGAAGTAACAGAAGTTCTGGACCATTCTCTTCTACTCAGGGCCATGATATTTCCAAAATCGAGGCCAATTTGTGTCCAGTCATATAACAGAGGCCCTAATTATGTTGGATTGCTTGTTATTAACATCAGACGAGTTTTGATCCAAACATGACACATGATAGACAGTACTAGATATTCCTAGCAGAGAGGGGATGGAGCTTAGACGATATTACCAGATAATTAAAATTGAACTCGGCTCCGACAAAATGCACCTTGATGTCGTCTGGTAGGACGACGGACTTTGACGTCATAATATTCATTTGCATGCCTCGGTTTTGCCAGATTACAACAAATGGAAGTATCGACGACCAAATAAAACAAAAGTTTATTCTTGTAAATATTGAGCAATACATTTATAGCTTCCAAAAGAACTAAAAGAAAAAGATATTCGACTGTTTTCTCATCTCAGAAAAATATACTAGTAGAGTACATTAGTGGACAAATTTTAAATATGCGTTCAAAGGTGCATGGGCTTACAGGAATGTTAAAACATACAGGCGATTGTCAAGATATCCCAAATAACCAATTGAGGCAGACCCATCTACCTGAAGTTTTCAAAACCATAAGCCGAGGTCTCCAGGTATGTTTGTGTGGCCTAATGATACCCTAAGAAAGCCAGGTTTGGGAACGTTAACAGATTTGCCGTTTTATAACGACAAAGTACATCATGAAAACTGTACTCAGAGCAAACTTGTTGACTTTTTATGCTTGAATATCCACTCTCTCGTTGGCAATGATTTCACTTGAATATTTGCTACTTCAACCCATGACTGCACTCAAATTCTTCTACACCCGGATCCAGGACCTAAAGGTTCGAAGCTCACTTGATCAACCTTCGTGCGTCAGTTGTCGAGTTCCGTATTCTATGAATGCATATTTTTGGACTGCAAAAATAACAGTAAGTGAATGATTTAAAAATATTCACTAATTTTCAGGAACCGCAATGGTTTCCTAGGCAAGTTGAAGAAATTGAATACATGGCATACATATATTCGGAACAAGCTGTGTGTTTCATTCTGACTGTACAATGTTGGTACAGCAATCGATTAACAACCCGCAGTGAAACAATGCAAAGCATAATTATCGGTGGAAACTTTTATGAGCATGGCAACACTTGACTTCGCTTTGCAGGAGGAAAAACAATGTCTGACGTGATAAATTTCCTCCCAAGGCACCCATGCTCGTCGGGAGGTGATTGAAGGAGTATTTGATGTTGTTGAATCATGCACCCTTATTGAGAAGTCTGAGAATGCTCTTATTGGAAGCCGCGAAATATTTCTTCAATACTCCCCCTTCGGTCTAACTTTTGTCGTGCTGGTTCGAGTAATGCGGACGACACTGATATCTGTCTACTTAAATATGAAACATTGCGCATGCATATTTCTCAGTAGTGATTAAAGCTGTACTTCTAACCTTTAACAATGACAACTGGGGAGGTACTAACAATAATATAATGCTTTTAATCTTCTCTGAAAGCAGACGGCGATGGACGTAAGAGGAATGCCATTCATATTCGTGTTGTCAGCCGGGGCCTCTCAGATCCTTAAGCTATGACCAGGTAAGCATTCGACAAAGCCAGCTGGGCTCAATCTTATGCGGATAATTGCTTATTTCTTATCTTACAAGGGCCAGCGCAAATGGACCTATTGTCAAATGATGCAAGTTTCTGACTCTTAGTTGATTTTAATTTGCCCTCGAGTGTTTTTTAGCGGGTTGAAGGTTTCAGTGTTACTTTGACGCGATCGACACCACAAACGAAGTCTGGGTGACTACTAAACAAGCTCTAAACCATGAAACATACTAACGCCCAGCTACAACGGCATCATTACGTTAGATACAACCGCTTGCTTGTTTGTGTACGTAATATTAATATTAAATCCTTTTTCCCTATTCCATATTGTGTCATTCGAGTTATTTATACTGTTGTCCTGATTTGGAACTGTATTGTAGGCGCAAAAGTAAGTAATGATATCCCAGTGATAATACTTGGAACGCTATTCCATCATTATGTGAATTACAAGGACAAGGCTTTTAGGTGCGCATATACACCATTTGCTGTCTATGGTTGACTTGCACACAACTAAACGTTGTGATATTTAAACAAAGTTATAGCTTGCGGTCCTAAAAACAAAACATATTCCATATTGCATGTTAAGTCCATACGAACAATATTACAATATGAAGCATTGCGATCTATGACAAAATGTGTCGCTTGCTTACGAGCTATGGCAACGAACCATGAAGCCAGTGCTATATAATTATATCATACGGGCTGTGCTAGTTTTGAATTCCTTTAAACAGTAGTTATCATTCATCGGATAAATAACTTCCATGTGTGATGCAGAAGCGTTGTCGGTGCAAGCATCTATTAATAGCTAGGTGTATTTTCCCTTAATGCGGTGATATTGCAAGTGGTTAATGGTTTGTAACGGCAATCTATAGGGTTTCCCTCGTTGTATATGATAATCAGGCCATTAGCATTCTGTTACTGTTCTTGAAAACAGGTGACAAATCATGTAGCCAAAAGTGCATTGGTTAATGTTCTCCAGCGAATGTGGGCGTTGACCGTCTTCGACGCTGCACTCGTGCGTGCCACTGCCATTATTGGTACTCGGGCTGACAAATGCTAAGTACATTTACCAAGGGGAAAATGGTTTGTAACTTCAGTTGGCTGAACAGCATATTTCCGATTATCGGTTCCTGTTTCGTTGTTGATGTTTCCTAAATCGCCATTCATGCGAAAAGGTAAACATTAGATAGGGCGAATACTTCAACTCTGCTTTTAAAGTCACTATGCTTACACAAGTCAACATGAAATTGCTGTAGATTTCAGTTTACCAAATATATTGCGGTACGCTGTTGCAAACCTTGGGTGATATGCTTTTGTCATGACGCCAGGTTCATTTTGCAGGATATCAAGCCATTTGTGGACAGTTACTGAAATATTACATAAACTAAAGCTATGAGAGATGTCAATGCCTTCCTTATTTACCGCTATGTAGGTTTCACACGCGATGGGTTTATCTGCCGTTGAGTGTAACTTCCCTTTCCTATAATGCATGTGCCTGACAGAGAGTTACAGCTGATATGACAAATAATTTAAAATTAAGACAATCAATACGCAAGTGCAATTATTCTCTTACTGTAATCTGGAACGATTGCAAAGCCAACACATTTAATACTAATGGACATAATACTGCGTCGGATGTTAAATTGCGAGGCGTACACGGCAGAAAGCCGCCAATTATATCCGTACTTTACTCAATATTATTTCGTCATGTGCAGCAAATGTATCCGAGAACGGAATTGATGTTAGATTAAGGTAGATCAATTTTCTTGTAAGCTGCTGATTCTATCCACGCAGCAGGATATATTGCAATTTTTGCTACTGTAGGGAATAAAGTCTCAAACACATTTTGTAAGACTGCGGTTGTCACGCTCGATAACCATTGGATTTTCTTGAATCGCCTATCCGCGCTTATTCTAAATTATTGAGTTAAGTTAACGATCATTTTCGGCTGGAACATCATGAGCGATTTATACAGCTTTCACTATTGACGCGAATGTTGACAATCGGATGAGGTTAATGGTCTACAGAACATTTCCGCACGAAATCATCATTGTCGATCAATTAGCAGTCTAAACGACTGACATATACACAAGCTAAGTTTACGTGACGACTATGAAGTATTTTATATAACCTCGACGAGCAAAGCTGACGCAATCTATTGCTATCAACGCAGTGATTAACTGTCATTAATCCATTCTATTACCGCACAGGACGTTATCGACGCAAATGTCACATTATAAAATATACTCTATTTTAGTTCTAGACACACTGAAATAATGCCAATTAATGTCCACCAGGTGCTTTTGGAGGACCAGCGCCAGTATGGAGCCTCTATTATTACATTACGGATGACCCGTAAAAAAGGCGCATTAGTCCAGTAAATATGTCATCCCGTGCAAGCCATCAGTGTGTAAAATAAAATTTATTGTGAGTGTTATTGTGGGATTCTCTGACATCCAACCGAAATGAGCTTGACCTTGATTGCCTTATAGCTAGTGAATACTATCTTTACCAACCACGTACTTTTGGCTGATGATGCTACCAAGTCAAGAGCTAAATAAAACGTACGATGACATTTGGAAAAGCTAATCACTATGCAAATCATTATGCAAATATATAAGGCAAAGGACTGAAGCTTTCAATATTACGCAACGATGTGATGTTCATAGAAAGTCCATAAGACTTTGTACTGAAGTCATGACTATGAGAGCTTTGCAGCAATTAGCTATTAGCTTATCCAAGGCAGAATTCAATGGTTTATTCAATATATACAAATCAGCACTCACGCTATGTAATCCACGGATCTGTATTTAGATCTCTATGCAGACGCCTTGTTTTCAGTCCTAGCAGCTGTAAAGGTGTAAACAGCACACTCGTAGATAATAAGTCCTTGGTATGGATCATACTTACAAACTCCAGATAAGACCAAATGCACAGGCTTTTATATGTGACAGCCATCAAGTTAATCAAACCCCCGCTTGCGAATCCGCTGATTACTAAGATTACGACCGAGTGCATTTTGTTCACATCAATTTCACCGCAAAATGTCAACTGCTGGTTAGCGTTTAATGTTCAGATCCCGTCCAATCGGCAGGTAAAGCCATGTCATGGACGAATTGCTATAATGTAGCAGACTGCTCGTTAGCATTGGTGATACTGACTTTACCTACATGAGGCATAGTGCTTTGGCTGAATAACAATACAACATTTTGGTTTCATTCAATATTTTCTCGGTATGCGGTTGCATATAATCCGGAAAGCGTCATGACGCATGTGACTCATCGTGGCAACAAAAGATACCAACATCAACTGCTAGATCGTAGAGAGGCAATGAAGCGTTGAATAGCGTTCTCATCGGTGCGTTACAGCGATAAGAGGGACAATCACATGCTACATTGCACGAGGTAATAACGGTGCTTCTGAAGCTGTCTATCAAATACAGTGACGCCATGTCAGTGGAAGTTATCGGTTTCACCAAATGCGCCAGAAGCCCCGTTCTCAGGTAAAAACAACGAAGCATTTGTATAAGCGTGACACATAGATACCTTCATCGGGGATTAATCAAATCAATAAAAATGCACTTAATGTCTCGTTGGTAACACTACCTAGCAAATATACAGGCTTTCATGACTTGGGGTTATTTCAGGTGTCTTAATAATCGTAAATGCGTGCAATTAGGAATTGATAAACTTTTGCAATGCATCCGTCAGCCGGTTTATTTTGTATACTGTAGACAAACCTCAACATCATTTGCATTAGGTCTGACTGATGCCTGGGATATTAACCTTTGAAGAAGACGGTCGTTAATGTGAGATGCTTGAACAATACACTTCTTGCTATAATCCCTTGTTCCAAAGGAATTGTTTCAGGCCTGGCGAAAAAAGCGACACTGAGTGCGATTGAAACAACAGCCTGTTTCGTGATTACAAACATCCGTCGGGACAATTACGCGCGTTTAGACGACAAACCCAAATATATTTAAGATGCAGGTTAAATACACTTACTATGAAGGTGCAATGTTACAAAACCTTCAATATAATTTAATTCTTGGTGCGACCAATCCCTACAATACACTACTCGACAAGCCAAATCCCATTCCTGAATCAGCCTAAATGTAGTAACAATTTAGGCTACAAGCGATTTTATACTGCTCTTGACACTCGTTGCTCAGCTATACCGACTGTTTGCTATAAGCGTGATATGCGATATCTCTACAAAGGACAAAGGTGAACAAGTGTGCCGTTGTACGCGCATGAAATATATGACTTTATCTCCAGGTAATTAAGATTACACTAACGCTTCCTGGCTTGCATTGTCGTGAGACTGCAAGCTATGCATATCAGCAAGAAATATTGTCTGAACTCAGGTGCGCAGAATTCATTTGCAATCGATAACTTCTAAGAGCCCACTCATTATCACCAAAGACAAATTATTTATAAAATCGCGAGACGATAAATCAATCAGTTAAATGCGCTACTGCTGTTCGTTTGTAATCTCTTAATACTGCGCATACCAATTCTCAGGCCAAACAACGTGACTGCTTACAAACATCGCTAACAGACTACTAAACCATGCGACTACTACAATGTGATGTATGCTAGAAACATAATGCAATGCTTACTAATGTGTGACATCATGCGCTGCCGCTGCTGACAAGTTACATGTATAAATCGAATTGCCAAACATTTGCTATCGATGCACAACGGATTCGCTGAGGATTTGTTGCCTACAAATCACTCAAAAGGATATAGCACGTAACCTAGAGGCCGGTTGACTGCGTGCTACTATAGACTAGATGTTTATGCAGAGCAATACAAGCAAGGCTAATAATTGCTAATACGGATGATATTAGTCTAGCTTCGGCCAAACATGTCATCAAATAAGGTGAACTCATCATTGACAATAATATGTTAATTAGCGAAATTGCTGCTTGTGAAGACAATAGGGAGCAAGATTCATGTCACTATACATATTTATATATATATATATATATATATATATATATGTATATATATATATATATATATATATATATATATATATATATATATATATATATATATATATATATATATATATATATATATATATATATATATATATATATATATATATATATATATATATATACATTATACCGACTATACAAATACCGACTATACATATAACAACTATATGCATATATGCCGACTATATGTATACCCACTATTCATTTACCGACTATCCATATACCCACAATACATATACCTACTAAACATATACCCACTCTACATATACCGACTATACATATACCGACTACCGACTATACATATAAAGACTATATATATACACACTATACATATACCGACTATTCATACAACCACTATTCATATACCGACTATACATATACCCATTATACATATACCCACAACATACATATACCAACTGTACATATACCACTATACATATACCGACTATATATAATACAGTCTCTACATATACCGACTATACTAATACCGACATGGCATCATCCGAGTCCTGTGTATGCAAATGACAAACTGTTTGCCGGGCTTTGCTGAATTCTTTTCTGCTATTCTGAGAGTCGCATGCACTGCGCGTTACGAATCCCCCGCTTAATGGTGATTATCCCAAAGGATAATCCTATCACGTTGCGATCAATATACCCGTGCTTATTGACGACATTTTCTATCTCAGATCTACAAAACTAATATTTCATTAATCTAAAAATAAAGCTTTGGTTGATTTCAGTATATGCTGTTTTCAACTATTCACGCTGTTAATGCGGTTTTTCAAAATTGACGGCCCCAAACACACTACAATGCTGCTGGCAGTCTTGTGTTTTTTTATCCAGATATTCACTTCCTAAAAATCACAAACTTAACCTAAGTACTCTGTTTCCGTGAATCCGACTGCTCAGGATATCTAGTAACCGACGCGATAAATTAGCAATTCCATCCAAGGGGTTTATTGATTTGAATTATATAATTAATTTCGGTACAATAGTAGTAATATAAAGCAGATAAGCGGCCAAACAGAGTGACGGATAGGAACAAAGAGGGATGAATTAATTGATGGATAGATGGCGAGAGCGAGCGATTGATGTAATCACGCATCACTGATGCTTCACTAGTCTCAGCAGCGATATATATCGGGTCCCGTGCCTTACCTCGGGAACATCATGAAAGCGATAATGTTCCGTAGAAAGCTGCACTGCCTGTCTCGTCAGGCATTCAAAGTGTGCAAAATAATTGGTCAAAGGTATCATAAGTATTAATCAGCAGAATATCCAATTAGTGTTAGCAGATAAAAGTACATTTAGCATTCCGAACTGCTCAACGGCGGACCTCTACCAACACAGTTTCGTGATCTGACAATTTGCCAACTATATATGTTTCTAGCAGGCTGTTTGAGTGCCTTTGGTTGTTCCAGTTGCGCAAAGTGTATTGCCTAATGCGATAACATCAGTCGAGATGGGTAATCACCAAAAGTAGCTACCTGCGAACAACAGCTTCATCACAATGGAAATAATCTAATAGTTTCTGAGCGTCATTGAACATGGTTGATGACATATTTAAATGTTTATTTTCAGAAGTTGAATGCACAAAGACACGTATAAACGCATTTGGTGCCAATACCGATAGAGAATTGCGCAAATAGATGTCTTTTAGGGGTTCTTACGACCAATGCATCAACGCAGAGTTGTGAGCTAATAAACGCAAACTTCAATAAAAATAACAAACAAGGATTTATATAAATGTGTTGCTGTTCAGCATCATGATGGAATATCATGTATTATGTTCTATACATGGTAGTACGCTATGGCCATCATGCATTGAAAGCTTTGTGCCAAGAGTCCAAACTGTCCATGAACATGATAAATGATAATTGCAAAGACAGCGATGAGTCACATGCATTGATGTACATATGAATATATATATATATACATATATATATATATATATATATATATATATATATATATATATATATATATATATATATATATATATATATATATATATATATATATATACACATATATGTATATATATATATATATATATTAATATATATATATATGTGTAATAATATATCAGTATATATATATTGACTAACCAACATAATGAACCGCATATACGTTAAAAGCGTAAATAAAATATTATATGCCGTTTATAGATGCCAAATAATGCATAATAACGTACGGTAAATCCATGCGTGCATGTTTTATCGTGCCTAGATGTCTTGGCAACACTACACCAACGCATAAGAAATATGCATGCATAACTGAGTGTAATCGGCTGCAGATTGCAACAATGGACCCCAGTCGAAAAAGTAATAAGTTCAACTGAGCACAATAAGCGTCTATGGTTTGAAGCACTGATAGTTCCTAAATGATGCTGCAGGTATTTCTGATCAATGCCTGACGAACTTTGAAAGGTTGACCTCCGGCAGTGCGTCAGAATTATCGGCTGGGGATACATTGATAGTCTAGTTATGCGAGTCAGGGAATGTAATTTGCAGTTATGGACGATGGGGCGGGGGGGGGGGGGGGGGTGGGGTGGGGGGGAGCTAACCATGGGCAATAATGAGAGTCATTCTTCGAGATTACATTGATCTATATCCTAGCACAGCTGTGGTAGAATTTTCATCAAGCCGATATTTGCACCCTCATTATCCACACTTAATAATTATTGACAATGTCTACAGTAGGCTCATTAATATCAATGATCAAATGTTTATGCACTATCTGTTGTTACGTATAAATAACATGAAAATTATACACATAAGTAGAGGAACAACATTCAATGTTATTTATGCACGGTTCATTAATGGTGCTGATAATAATAATCGTGACAGCAGCGCACTTAGAGAGCGTATAACATTGACAACAAAACGCTCCTGGTGTGCTTGAATACCGAATTGATGACGGACACTGTTGACAGTTGTCATTTCATATGTATCATCCTTCAATCAGCAATATGGACGGACTTCGTGAGTGTGGGAATAATTGAATCCCTCAAATTGCCAGATGTGCAAGGTATTGTCACTGTTTATTTTTGGAATGGTAAACTTCGATACGATGAAACCCAGGATGAGGAAACGGAAAACAATGTTACCATTACTCGAAATGAAGACAATTAGGTGATCACAGAATTGCCGGAATGGCTCATGTGAACCGAATAGCAGAATAGAAAGTGTCGTTTGTGCATTATCATGTGCTACTATAACAAAAGCTTAATATGAACAACTGGACTGTCGCGATAAAAAGCTAAAATTATCAACACTTGAGAAGGCAAAAGATTATTGTAGCTTAATACTTCTGGTAGCCTCAGCATAAGGCAATCATTCCAGCAAGGTATTGAAAGTGTCGCGATGAATATATATCATGAGTTGCCTATCTAGTGTAGTATGAACAAAACCATTACGAGGAGATGTGCCCACTTAGCAACTTGACTATTTGGTAAGTTACCTACTACTTAGCTGATGTGAAGTCCGCACATCGCCAGCGTACCAATTTTAACAAAACAATGTGTTTATTTGGGCACCAAGTATAATACTCAAGAAGGCCTTGCAGCTCTGCCGGCACAAGGCCTTGTAATGCTGGTGCGTCTTCGCTAAATTAAGGAATTACTGCTGCTGTTTTTGTGATACATTATTGTTCCTTGAACCGCAATCAATGATCCTAAAACAATTCCATCATTCAATGTTGTTTGGGTCATTGAATCCACACATGGCCTGGATACATAATAATCATTAGATACTCTTATTCCTAATCAATCTGTATATATGAATCAAGGACCTCTTGTACATTTGAGCGATCTATATTACATTAGTCTTATGCATTGTAATAATAATAGGGAAGATGAAAGTTTACTCTTGCAATCAAACGGAAAATACCGACGTGCGATAGCATGAAATCCTGTAACGGAGGCATAATATGGCCGTGGGAGGAGATCACATTGTCCGTCTCATGACGTTGTCTGCAGAGGTCTTAAAGTGTGTATGTGAGACAGCAAATTGCATGGCAGTAGCCAAATTATGCTTCGTCCAATTAAGTTTGATGACTGAAGCATACAATATTTTGAGGACCACCCGGTCCATGGGTCAGTACGACATAAATGCTCTTATGTACCGTTGTTAAACACAAATCGTACCCTAGAAATATTTGCACGTCATCCTCATGCATTAAATAAGGCATTAAGTACCCTAAAGGGACAAGAATTCAGAAATGATTGGGATCCAATTAGATATTCAAATTATATAAGGGTTAGCTATGTTACATTAAGATGTAGTTATGTAATATCATAAAGTGGTAAACACCTGTACGTTATTGTACCCATGGTAAGCATATCAATTTGACCAGGGGCAATAGTGTTAAAAATGTCAATACGATATTGTGCACGCCAGTTATATGATCCTTAACACTACGCACACAATCTGGGTCATATACATTGTACCGCTTATTGCAACCAAGTAATACAGTGGCCACAAGCGACGCATCACGGGTACCGACTAATTTATTGACGGTTGCAAATCTGATCCAATCATGTTAGATGTTTAGTGGCCATTACAATCACAATTGCGCGAGCAGAAACATCAATTTCTCTAAACATATGCGCATTTCCAGATGAATTTGGTATCGAAATTATATCCGTCTACTTGACAAGGCATCAACATTCCGCTGATATATAAAGCAAACTACTATCAGATTGCTTTTGACATTCCGAAGGTAGCGAACCTTATGCAACAGCTGCTGATTGCTCTTTGACAGAAATACGAGGACGTTTGATTTGGTCAAGGCGGGTGAATCTATTGTCAACTGACCAACAGATCAACCAAATAATATTTTGACACGGTATAATAGTCATTTTCAATTGTATCGATAAACAACTATTTGTTTCATCCTTATTCATACTGAAGAACACGGTGTCATTACATTAGATACAACTGAACTGTAAGGCAAATTCTCCTTTCGTAACCAGAATAATTTCTCCCCCCGACCGAATTAATGTGCAGAGCCGCAGCGTTTACAAATACAACTGTTATATCCTTTTTTCTTCTCCTATATGGCAGCTAAGCTATATATACGGATGGCATTAACTCGATACCCCATCATACGAGTAAAAGTTAAGGATCACAGCACAAAGATAGCAAACATTCTCATATAATGTGATTGACATGTACAATACTGAGCACAATGCCTCCGTACTGAACACATTAGTGTGTATGCAAGTGAGGGAGTGGTGTGAAGGGGGCTGGAATATTACAATAGCATTCAGTTTATTCATTTGATATATGCCGAATGGCGCCCATGGTAAATTATTAGGTTTTACATATTGAATCATGGTCATGTATTTCGTATTAAAGTACACTGGACGCGCTCAGAATCGGCAGTGTATACCAACTGATTACCCATGCTATTGGGTAATTTCGTAGATTCTCAGTCGGATTGATTAGCAGTCGGTTGGCCGTACTGCATAGACAGTCCACTCTAGCGAGGTGCTAAGTACGGATGGTACAGGCAGTCACCCTGGTTTGAATGATTATGAAGAACGACAACAGAAAATTTTCATTAGATAATTGCTTCATTATTTGAATAAATGAATATCAAATCTACTTAAGCTGTCCCCTTAACAGGCAATTTTAAATGCGCCTTTGCGTACCTGTCAAGTTAATAATGCCGATCTGCATGTCAATATGGCGAGTATTGATCGGGTCGGGGGCTAACGGAACGCTTAATGTAACCATTGCAATATAAAGAAGATTGACGATCCTTCAATAGTACTTGAGCTATGAGTTTCAACGGTGATCTTGAATTATTCAGCTAGAAAGCGTGAAAGCAGATTGACCACATCGAGGCAAAACTCAATGTTGGAAATGAATATCATGATTTACACATTATATCACAATATTCCTACCACTGAGCCATGTATGCAGGTTTAAGATAGCGTTCTATCTGTTCTATTGGCCACGCGTGAATCGAGTTCTTTGACAAGCAATGTCATATTTGGGGCATTTTACAGTCCGAAATATCTTTTCTAGAAACGAGCAAGAGAGTACTATTCTAACCAACCACGTTCTTATGCTCTGATGTTGTTACCAGCTGGAACGCTAAAGATAATGTATGAATAACAAATATGCGACGAAAGGCATTGAACTGGCATTTTATCTACAAACTGCATTGAAAGCATAGGGAATTCGCCGTGCGATATTTTGCAAACATTATCCATGCATATATCAATAAACATTATCGTCACCTTCGCAAACAGTACTGATCATTGGTATTTAAAATCAGCACACATGAACTGTTTGTGAAAAATCTGTAATTGCCAGCTGATGTCTCGATATATCGTGAATAAGATATGAATCACATGAAAATTGCTGCTTGGTATTTGTTGTGTTATATTTCTCTGGGCTTTAAAAGTATTACAATGGCAATATAATTGCGATGAATATAGTGCATCCGTATAACTATGCCCTAACGCCTTTGCAATTAAGCTTCTTCCGAGCGGAAACACTGCGTATCATCGGCAATAGCTAGTATGGTAAAGCGATACGAACCTCCAGGAACGAGAGTAGTAACTGATATGCTTGTTGACTAAATGGCGCGTTCCATAAGTGGTTTGCCGGCGGCCACTGTGTACATACCGAATGTAGATGTAATTATAATAATGCCTTCATCCGGTCACGTTATTTAACAGATGTTCTATACACTAAGAGGTCTGACACAAGGCACAAATGACCAGCGACCACTTTGAAGGGCAGTATCATTCACGGCGATGGTAGCCACAGTCACACTCGTCAATAGGCAGGTTGATCCATGGACCCTGTCACCAATCACTCATCCATTACCGTTTCTGTTGTAAATAATTATCCTTGGTAATGGTCCATGTACCGAAGTAAAATTTCACATCATCTGCCAAATTTCTTATCTAAGGTAGATCATTTAGGCCGATTGAAAAGATAACAGGCGGCATACATGACCCTTGAGGGAAATCCATGTAACGCTTTTCCAATCTGATTCGACGCCATTTATCACAAGTTTCCGTCTGATATTGGTTGGGAACCACTTCATACTCCTTTTGAATGTATATATAAATTTTAGCTACAGTGTTCCAAGTGTCAAAAAATAAAGTTGCACCCGAAATCATGTTATCTTGTCAGCCATAATATCAGCCTGTAACAAACTCAAATCTGCACTGACATATTACAAGACTTATTTCTGATTGTATATGACAAATGCAGCATGTCTACGGGAAACATTTACGCATTTAACGTGAATTTTCCGTGAATAATCATATGACCCTTAGGGAAAAGTATCCTCGCCATAATGTTCAGATGGCTGCTTGGTGATTGTAATGTTTATTGATATTCATAATTGAGTGCTTACATTATAACGGACACCATTTCAATATTTCTGTTGCGTTACACATTTATGCAATCTGTAGATTATTGGCCCTTTGTATGGACCATAGCTAATCACTTTGCCATATGCAGTATCCACATGATTGAACTGGATAAGACCCAATGCACATGTTATAATAGGCGACATGCATCACGTTAATCTAAAATGCAATCGCGATCCCGCGGATAACTATGATCACACTAGGGTGGCATTTTTTTCACATTGTTGAATTGTCAATTGCTGTTTAGCCATTAGTACAGCTGTAGTCCAATCGACCGTAATACTATGCAATGTAGCACAGCTGGACGGTTTGCAATAATACAGCAGAGCCCTAAATCAAGGTGAAAGGACTGTGCGTTGCTGATATCGACTTCTACAAACATAAAATGCTCAAAATTGTTGGAATCACAAAATATTTCTTCGATATTCAGTGACATATAATAAAAATAAATGACACATATGGCTTACTGAGTCCATTACTGTGTCAAAGAAAATAAGCTAATCTAATTATTGCAACAGCTATACAACACTGCTTTATTGACCTCATAAGTATTAATGCAGCGACCTATGTTGCCAGCATCAATCGATATATCGTGTAGAAGCAATGAAGCGATGTATAGCCGCATCATCGGTGCATTACAACGTTAAGAGAAGCAATCACACGCTTTACTGCACGTGGTAATGACGACGCCTTTGAAGCTGTCTATCATATTCAGTACACAATGCAACTAAAAGTTGATAGTTTAACCCACGCAACGTCACTTACAGTAATTGATGAACTAGAAACCTCATTCGTCGGCGAAAAAAAGGAGCCTTTGCAAGTCTATTTGGTATTAGAATAGTGGAACTGATCGTAGAAATCGAACAATGATCATAGATATGTAACGATGTCGCATGTACATTCGCATTGGCGCAATTTGCAGTTAAATATATCTCACAAGCGATGCACAACTACGATAACAAGACATTGCCATGGCTGCCAATTAACACAACACTGTAAAGAAGCTAGTATACGGAAACAGTTGTGCCTCTGTTGAGTTGATATCATAATACATGCTCTGGCGTTTGTGGAAAATCGCGCATTTGGATTAAAATATTGCAGCAAACATATGACTGATAATACCAATAAAATAGCTTCCTCTCGCCTTGGAAACAAGGCGTAGGTTATGATGGTCAGGACTACACTTGATTAACATAAATAAACAATTTGTGTCTCATGATGTAATCAGACTGAGAGAAACACCATTGAATTATACGCTAACTTGATCCCCAAATGGTAAGTTTTGTAATCCCGTACTGTTAAGTTTTATAGATGCGTATAACTAATCATAAGAATGTACATCGATGTCGAATGGGAAACACTCCATCGGTCAACCTATCACGTCGGTCTCTTTGACATAAATTAGGTACTTAGACAAAACAACATTAAACCCCTGACATAATCCTCGTGTAGGTATCTTCACAGTAGCTAACAAACCATGGGGATCTATATCATGTTGCGCTTGGTTATTGCGTGAAAGTGCCATTTAGTCACGAGTCGCTTCATTAAGTTTCTCATGAACGGCGAGCTGAAACGGATATTTAACTAAGAGTTAGGTAATACATGCTTAATTTGCCATGTTCTTCAAGCCCTCTTTCCAGTTTTCACCCCAATCTGCATGCATGATATTGGGTATTTTAAGTAAAAGTATTTTCGATATTGACATAAGATTGACATAAGACCGATCGCACCCTAGGGTTAGGCTTATATATTATTTTTGGTTCTTTTATTGCGTGTTCCTTTTTACTTCTTATTAACCAACACGGCTGATGAGTACACAGGTAAATAAAGAACTCCGTATTGAACTAAGGTTCGTTTATTTTCAGAAAACGAGGTAGAAGTGGTTTTCTTGGAGTCGAAGTGAGTCTCAGTTGGAGTTGTGAGTCTCTGTGGAGTCTGTGTAGGAGACTGTTCTTTGGATCCTATATACCAAAGAATAGGCGTTAACGCCTCCAAAAAGAGAAAAAGAATAATCGACCATCCCAAAGCTACCTCCTCATGCAACACATTCCGATGATATGCATCAGAATCAGACAGTAGTCGGCTTGAGGGCGAAGGCAATAGTATGGGAGAGGCTGCATAGTCAGTCGATTGGGATAGAGAGTTGAGATGCTATGCACACAACACCCAAACCATCAAAGACGGCCAAAACGGAATGCCATAACTCCGTAGCAACCAAGAAATCCATGGTAACCAAGATGAGTAAACAACAAGCATGTTGCGCAGATATTAGTAGACCTACAGATAGTAACAGCATCACGCTTTATACTGCACACCAATCCCGTCATAACGTAACTTTCCTAACCGGCAGCCATCTTTGTCAAAACGACCTTCATAAATAAATAAATAAATTACTTCAAACCAATTAAAATACAAAATTAAATAAGCATATCAGGTCAGTATCGTCACAAGACCAGTCCCCCATTCTATGCTACTGACCAAGTGCGATATAATTATGTGTAGCTCTGGTAAGTAAATGCTTATATCAGCGTTAGAGCATAAAGTCATTATACTATCGACGTTGGAGTGCATGCAGTGGTTTGTCTTTGCCCAGCTTCTGACACATTTGTATAGGCATATGACTTACGTGACCCCACACAATGATGACGGATAGCACTGAGGTACCATATTGATAGTTATGGAGAATCTAAATAATGGAAATATGTTTCTGGTTGTCAGAATAGTTGGGCACATTGCATCATACTCAATGCACACTGATTCAAATATAAATGTATCTGCTTACATATAAATGCCATGTCGGGTATGGCTAATTCGTCTCGTACACCGCACAGAGAAGGAGTATGGCATCATGGTTGACAACCAGACCTATGGTAGAAATTGCTAGAAGAAGCTCTCGGATACTTCCAATGTTGTTAGTTAGTTAGTTAGTTTATGGATAATTTTCAGATCTTTATATAGCTTCGATCGTCAAAGATTATTAAGAAATCAGATGGTAAAGCCTACTCCATATCATCGACGAAGTCTCAATCTTTCTGTAATGCATGCCAACGCTAACTTGAAAAACTATTACTGGTTCGGCTGCGAGCGCAAAAATTCAAACGATATGAGGGTACTGTAAAGCAGAGGGCTACTCATGTATCTGGGAAGGGTATATTATTCGCATACATATTGTCTTGGTACGAACTTTGTTTTCTTTGTTTCCTTTTATTATATTGTTTGACAAACTTCGTTGGAGGCGGTACTTTTGACTTCGCCGTTCGACCTACACATTTCATTCCATGGTATAGTTATTGCATTTGGATTCGTGAATCAAAAAGGAAATACTCGGACCCGGTGGCTTAATGGTGTATTGGTGGTATCTTATTTCCACAGATATGTGCCAAGTTGGCAACAGCACTGACCGAGAATTGCTATAGCCTTTTCATATCGGCGTTGAAAATGGTGTCAAACCTCATTTCATTTCACTTCATTTTGTGTTATCGTTGTAAATGCAATGGCCATGTCGAATAGGAAACTATTGTTTTGGCTTTTGAACAACAACCAAACTTCACTTTTGTGTCGTGCCTTGACAGATGGGCGATGTAGCACAGTACAATAAGTTAACAATTGATCTGGCATTATCATCTGGTGTTGCAGCTAACCGTTATCTGCAATAACACGCTTATGTCATTTCCTGTGCCGTTTCCTGACTTTGTTTTGATGGATGTCACAATCAGGCCCATTTCGTGCGTATTGTTTGCGTATATTACGATCCGCTTGAATTTCCCTACATATTAGTATGGCTGTATTAATATGAATACTTCTAATCAATCATCGCAAACTCTTTGGCATTACATTCAGTACTTGTCCCGTGACGTGATATGGCCAATCATCTTGGGATAGACCCAAGCCTTATATTCAGTGATTAAGTAGAATTATTTTGTTGGCTTGCTATATGCCATGTATCAAATGTCATTACAATTCCAATAAACAAGACTAATAATAAAGGCCCAGAGAATGGTAACCATATGTTGTATGTGTGTACTGATACGAAAGTTGATTGCAGATTGATTACTTGATGAGATGACAGTCCAATTCTATTAGGGGCAAGTGGACGTTTTCACGAACGTTACGCCAACATTTCAACATATTACATATAATCGCCCACGTGGTCATGACGATTTCACAAATACATTAGTTCTGCGTCGAATATGTCTCAGACATTATCACTCTGACAGCGATCGTGAGGCCATGAGCTCCGTTTAAAGCCCAGCACGACGACGTAAAGAAGAGCAATCACATGCGTCATCAGGTCTATGCAAATTGGCACGAAGATTACTTGTGTGTTACCCTATAATACATCTTCCTGTATCCGTTTTTGGGTATCATAAGCTTCAAGTGTTCCCGTGTGCAGAACACAACTTTCAGAACAGCCATAAAGATGTTTTATTGGGGAGCCGATATCCCGTCATAATCAAACAAGGATTATGCCAAGAATGCCTGGCCTTGGGATGTTTGCAGCTGCAATGTTTCGCAACCTATCTATATCATGCATGATTGCAAGGCTCGTGGGGTATATTCTCATTGACGAGTTACCCGTATGATTCGAGTAAGCGTTCGCAACATGCCAGACGTCGAGCATCATTACCATAACGATATTGTCAAAGCACTGTGGTGTTATATTATGTCACTTTTGACCCAGGATTTATGAGCCCTTTGGGTTTTTATGAGCTAATATTTTGTAGCAAGCTATATGCTGTATGCAAGGCCGATTAAGGGTCCAAATATACGACGCATACGTCTCAAACCACGACAGTGTATATTATGTCGTTACATGATAGGCCATACGTGCTCCGTTTTACTTCGACAATGCATAAATGTTGAGCGCGTACAATGAATCGACCCTTTTCCATACAGAAAGGTACAGTTCCGAAGACAATGTTCCTAACGTGTGCTAACAAGACAGCAATCCGTTATACAACAGATTTGTCGCTCCAATCACTTCATCACAGAAAACATACTAAGTTAGGGATGTTATACCGGCCACAACGATTTCAATGCTACACGCTATGCTGTCATTGGACATATAGGTCGGTTTGGAAGCAGCGAGGCAATGTATAGCGTCCTCCGCAGGACATTACGGCGATAAGAGGAGCGATCACACGCCTAAATTCACGTGGTAAAAATCGTGCCCTTGTTGCAGTACATCATATTCAATGACGCATGCTCTGGGAGGCTTAGGCATCAAGCAATGTAATTTCACCAATTCGGTATAAGATGATTGAAGCTCCATCACATGCTCCAAAAATACATATTGGTATGCTCATATGTAAGCGTTTATTTTACATTCAAACTAAAAATACGGTTATCCTATATGTATATGTCGATTGCACATTAAAGGTGTATTTCATTAACCGACATTAAAAAAAAGTTCTTGACCACTCTAGGCCCGCATTATGTCGTATTGCTTGTTAATAACATCAGGTGAGTTTTGTTTCTAATATGAGGCAGACCCATCTACCTGAAGTTTTCAAAATCACAAGCCGAGGTCTCCAGGTATGTTTGTGTGGCCTTACGGGAGCCCAAGAAATACAGGTTCGGGAACGTTAACTGAATTGCTGTTTTATAACGTCAAAATACATCATAAAAGCAGTTCTCAGAGCAAACTTGTCGACTTCTTATACTTAAATCTCCACTCTCCAGTTGGCAAGGATTTCACTTAAATATTTGCTACTTCAACCCATGACTGGACTTCAATTCTTCTTCATCCGGATCCAGTACCAAAGGTTCGAAGCTCACTTGATCAACCATCTTGTTGCAGTTGGCGAGTTTCCGTATTCTATGAATGCATATTTTTGGACAGCAAAAATAACAGTAAGTGAGTGGTTTAAAAATATTTAGCAATTTCCAGGAACCGCAATGGTTTCTTAGGCAAGTTGTTTGAATTGAATACATGGCATACATTTATTCGGAACAAGCGGCGTGATTCATTCTGACTGTACAATGTTGGTACAGCAATCGATTAACAACCCGCAGGGAAGCAATGCAAAACATAATTGTCGCCGGAAACTTGTAAGCATGGCAACACTTGACTTCGCTTTGCAGGTGGAACAACAATGTCTGCCATGCTAAATTTCCTCCCAAGGCACCCGTGCTCGTCGAGAGGTGATTGAAGGAGTATTTGATGTTGTGGAATAATGCACCCTTATTAAGAAGACTGAGAATGTTCTTACTAGAGGTAATCTGTTACAGAACTAATAATTTTGACGCAAAATATTCTACCGCGCTCCCCCTTCAGTCTAACTTTTGTCTTGCTGGTTCGAGTAATGCGAGCGCCACTGTTATCTGTCTACTTAAATATGAAACATTGCACATGAATATTTCTCTGTAGTGATTAAAGCTGTACTCATAACCTCTCAGATCATTAAGCTATGACCAGGTAAGCATAAGACAAAGCCAGCTGGGCTCAATCTTATGCGGATAATTGCATATTTCTTTCAAGGGCCAAAGCCAATGGCCAGATTGCCAGATGCTTAGTTGCTTTAAATTCGCTCTTGAGTGTTTTTAGCGGGTTGAAAGTTTCATTGTTACTTTAACGCAATCAACACCATAATCAAAATCTTGTTGACTGATAAACAAACGCCAAACCATGAAGCACACTAACGCCTAGCGACAACGACATCATTACGTTAGATACAACCGCTTGCTTGTTTGTGCGCATGCATAATTACCTCACCTGACAAAATGTAATGCGGCAAAACTTTCCACCATGCAAAATTCGCTGAGGTGCGCATGTATACCAAATGCCGTCCATGGTTGACTTGCACACAACTAAACGTTGTGATAGTTGAACTAAAAAATCGCTTGCGTCGTAGAAACAAAATATATTCCATGTATTTTTTGTCCATACGAATAATATTACAATATGAAGTATTAGGATCCATGGCACAATATGTGCGAAACATGTAGCTGGTGCAACATAATAATATCATACGGGTCCAATGAGTTATGAATTTCTTTTAAAAAGTAGTTATCATTCGTTGGACAAATAACTTCCATGTTTGATGTAGAAGTATTGTCGGTGCAAGCATATATTAATAGCAAGGTGTATTTTCCCTTAATGCGGTGATATTGCAAGAGGTTAATGGTTTGTAACGGCAATCTATTGGGTTTCCCTCGTTGCATATGATGATCAGGCCATTAGCATTCTGTTACTGTTCTTGAAAACAGGCGACAAATTATGTAACCAAAAGTGCCTTGGTCAATGTTTTCCAGCGAATGTGGGCGTAGACCTGCTTCGACGCTGCAATCGTGCGTGCCACTGCCATTATTGGTATTCGGGTTGACAAATGGTAAGGATATTAAACTAGGGAGAAAATGGTCAGTAACTTTCGTTGGCTGAACAGCATATTTCCGATTATCGGTTCCTGTTTCGTAGTTCATGTTTCCTAAATCGCCACTCATGCGAAATGGTAAAAATGTATTATAGCGAATACTTCAACTGTTCTTTTAAAGTCACTATGCTTACACAAATGAACATGAAATTGCTGTTAATTAAAGCGTACCAAATACAGGACGAATTGTTATAATGTAGCAGACTGTGCATTAGCATTGGTGATACTGACTTTACTTACATGAAACATAGAGCGTTGGCTGAATACCAATACAACATATTGGTCACAGTCAATGTTTCCTCGATGGCATATAATCAGCAAAGCGTCATCACGCACTTGACTCACCTTGGCAACAAAAGATGCCAGCATCAACAGATTGATCGTGTAGACTCAATGAAGCTGTAAATAGCGTTCTCATCGGTGCGTTATATCGATTAGAGGCAATCACATGCTACATTGCACGAGGTTGAAGCTGTCTATCAAATACAGTGACGCCATGTCAGTGGTGGTTTTCGGTTTCACCCAATCCGCTAGAAGCCCCATTCAAACAACGAAGCATTTGATACTAGGTAGGCAGCTAGAACAGTGGAACAAATATCTCAGATTTGGGTGCAGTAATCATTATGTAATAAGACATAGAACTAGCTGTATATGTTTACTTGATTCCCACAAGAGGCGTATCGTAATCCTCTACTATTAAATTCAATTGTACACAATGGATATTACTAAAACTTGCACCCATACTTCATGAATGAAATACGGCTAACCTATGTAGTTGTTTCCGCAACCTTTTTGGGGGGATTTCTCTGCTGACCGTGACGTTTAAATCTAACTCCGACAGAGATCCATATTGATGGCTGCTTTTTATGCGATTGAATAATGAATTGAAAAAAACCTCCATCGAAAGTGAACTTGTCATGTCGAACTCTCAGTCATATGTGAGGCACCAAATGTAAACAGCATCAATCCGCTAGCAGCCAAGTCAAAACCTTCGCTAGTTTTCTTCATGGCCGCTTGATAACGTTATCTTTATGTGACGCTGTGCTTGTCTGAATGCAGGTGCGCGGCATTATTTGCAATCGATAACTTCTTGGAGCCCACTCATAAGCACCAACGAGCCGCGTTTGTGTGAAAGGACAACTTATTCATACTAATTTACGATTGTCATGCGAGACCATAAAGCTATTAGTCAATAGGTTACTGCGATGCGTTTGTTATCACTTAATACTGTGCATACCAATTCTCAAGCCAAACAACATGACTGTTTATAAACATCGCCAACAGACCACCAAATCATGCGACTACCACAGAGTGATGTATCCTAGAAAGATAATGCAATGCTTACTAATGAGTGACATCATCTGCTGCCGTTGCTGACACGTTGCATTAATATATCGAATTGCAAAAAATTGGCTATCGATGCACAACGGATTCGCTGAGGATTTGTTGCCTACAAAGCAATCAAAAGGATATAATACGTAACGCAGAGGTCCGTTGACTGCGTGCTACTGCAGACTAAGTGCTTATGCAGAGCAATACAAGCAAGGCTTCTAATTGTTAATACAGATGATATTAGTCTAATTTCAGCCAAACATGTCATCAAATAAGGTGAATTCATCATCTACAATAATATGTTAACAATATGTGTTTCTAGCTAGATGCTGAGAGCTTTGGTAGTTCCAGTTGCACAAATTGAATTGTCTAAAGCGATAACAGCAGTCGAGATGGGTAATCACCAAACGTAACGACCGCGACATACTGTGAAAAATAGCTTCATCAGAATTAATCTAATAAACGTCTATAGAAATTACAGACCGCATATCACGTGGTGACAAGGATGTATATTAATCTGTGGTTGCGTTTTGATGTTCACCATCATGATGGTATATGATGTATTATGTTCTGTACATAGTAGTGCGCTTTACTAGAGCAATCATGCATATTTAAAGACTTATACCAAGAGTCCAAACTGTCTATGACAATGTGAAATGATAATTACGACGAGAGCAATGAGTCACATTCGATAATGTGTAATATATATATATATATATATATATATATATATATATATATATATAGATATATATATATATATATATATATATACATATAAATATAGATAAATATGATATATATATATAGATAGATATATAATATATTTATATATATAAAATATATATATATATGTATATGTATATATAGATATATATGTTCATGTTGGGTGATAACAACAACATACGGGAGATATATATAGAGATATATATAGATATATATGTATATATATATGATATATATATAGATCTCATAGAGATATATATATCTCTATATAGAGATATATATCTCTAGATATATCTATCTATATATATATATATATATATATATATATATATATCTCTATATATATATATATATATATATATATATATATATATAGGGATAGGGTGTCCAAAGATAAGGGCTACGTAATGGCCCTTATATGTCTATTGCTATCAATAATATTTGAGCAGAAGTCAAGTTCTACCCTCTAAACAGTTATTACATGATGTCACCGTCACAATATATCTCAGGCTACGCCTATGTACAATTTCGGAATTACGTCATAGCTAACCAATATTTGGACCTCAGTAGGCGCACAATAAAATTAACGACGCGCAATAAAATGATAGCTTTCTGTATTGGGCATCGTAAAACTGGTCATTGACCTTTATAAACAGTCGTAATTTCCATAGCTAGTTATATTGGTACCGGAAACTGCCGAAGGCCAAGAACATTGGTGTAATATCTGACTTTACCAGCCATCCTGCCTATGCGACAGCGTAACATATGACTCGCTGAGAAAGGCACAATTTGCAGTATCTGATTCAGCTGAAATGATATTGCCATCAATTCGCCTTTTTGTTCAACGATTTACGATATTCATAGCGACCGATAGAAGTGGGGGCTATAGTGCCCGAGACAAATCACCTGGGGAAGAAAAGAATGGTGCATGTAGTTTGACGGCGCCATCAACGGTTGCTGTATCGTGAGATTAACATAATGCGCACTGAATCTCTATCTCGCGCATATAATTATCTTATGGTACCCATCGGTCTGGACATATTGTGCTACACCTCGGAATTTTGCATTTATTGTTATAAAAATCTGTATTCTTCTCCATGAATAGGTTATTTGTGCAAGGCCGGCGCAAATTGTTACGAACATTTGCAGGGGTACAGAAGACATTTCCTACGGACGTGGTTCCGATCCATTCCACGTCCACGTATTAAATAGACCGATTGATATTGTTGCGCTCACATTTTATTGTACGATTCGATTCATGTCATTTATCACAAGCAAAGAAATATGGCAGTCGTTAAACCTTGAAACGAACAAATCAATTTATTTCAAGGCGAATCGGTCTTTTTGCTGATGTATTGTCATGAATCTAAATGTTGAATAAACAAAATTATGCCAGCCAATTACGTTATTTTTGAGGGTTTTATCGACATTACTTCTCTCATTTCCTGGCTGCTGCAGTGGCGCGGTGTAAACCAGATATTGTACTCCTAGAGATATTCGTTATCGACCTGTGTCATTACCTTGGAATAGGGTACATTCATCCATAGCAGTTGACCAAGCCCTGTCATCGACACCGCATGTATTGATCATATTATTTTACCTGGGATTGTATTAATCAGGATAAGGGCTGTTATTAACTAAGGTTATAGATTAAGCAGAGAATATTTGAAGAAAATCGGAAATTTTGATATATTTCTGTCGTACATTTTCAAATTCATTTTCATTATTCTTAGGTGCTGCGGATAGAAGGCCTGGTTTTCTTAGTATTTGCGTGAGATTATCTAGGGTACATGCTACCTGTCTACTGCTTGTCTCCTATCACATACTGACTATATATATGTTTTATCTCACTATAAAGCAATCAGGAGGATGACAATGGAATAAAAGGAAGGAAATTTATGTTTTGAAACATGAATTTATTGGAGGTGCCTGACAGCGCTGATTCTCTCACACACGCTACACGCAGACCATTAGTCTCACATCCATTCAAACATTCCGCTTGATACCCCAGAACAGTTTCTATCTGTTATTAATGTGCCTAACAAATCCATAGGTCAACGGATGTTTCGTGGGATGTATATAAACTATATTTGACCAGTTTTTATGCTACTAACTACTTGTGTGTATGACTGTTATTTATATTATTTTCAAGGTCATAGCGACAATGACTGTTCAATTCCAATTGTAAAAAAACCCCAAAACATTTGATACATTTTGTCGGAGTGCAGATGTTCTCTTTTTGTGCCAAACTGCTGATAGTGAAACTACAATAATACTGATATAACCTACTCCAACTAATTTAAATGGTCCCTGTATCGTTGAATAATACTTTTCCAATTATACCGAACAACTGTTCCATCATCACAGGTAGATCGTCATGCGAGTCATCAAAGTCAGATGCCAAAAATCATAGTCTATGTGAGCGAAATGTGTAGAAACTACGACACACTGATATCTGTTACTAAATGCAACATCGTACATTTTGGCGTAGGCCTAGATCAAAGAGCAAACGTCTGCAAAGCTGTGCCATAAGAGGATGTGAGAACAGCTTCTGTATTCAGAACGTGAAACGTGTTATGGGATCACGTTGTCGCTAGCATTATGAATGTCGATAAATTCAAACACATTGAACGCCATTACCATCAATCCGATGAAACGCCCCTTGACGAGGTGCATATTTCACTTCCCTGATAAATTAGAAATCGATTAATTGCTCCCAGGAGCAGGTTGCGATTTGAACTGTACCGCCGTCTCGATTCAGCTGCACATTATGATAATGTAGGTTTCACGTATTTCTAATTCATCCAGAAAAGCTATGTTATCAAAACACTTTATACATTTACAAAGCTGTGAACCGCCAACTAAAGAAGGCTAGACAGAGATAAGAAGACCGTTGATTAGTGGTAAATCGGTGAATGTATAGAGAAGAGTAGAGTATAAGGATTAGATCTACTTTCAAGGCTTAGAAAAAAATTATCGCATATTGCATCGTGTGGGAAATGCATATACGACGTACGCAACGACAAAGTGCGTCATGTGCCGGCCAACACATTCAAGTAATTTGGTGATTTTGATACCGATAACCCAGAGTTGAATACTTGTCGGTTACCAAATGACATTCTTCCAGTAAAATCCTATCACATTGAGCTTTTTGCTGTTTGTAAATTGCATTGATAGCTGTTAGACCAATCCAATCCAGACAATAAATTACGCTAGCAGAAGCTACTGGAGTATATTACAGGTAAGCACTACGAACCTAAGAAGGGAATAGATCAGACGCTATGTAAATTGAGCACGTTCCAATCATCCTAGTCTATACCGATGTGTAACTGTTAACGTCGGAACATATCGCCATTTTCTTCGTAGGCTTTTATTGCAAAATGTCAAAAAAACATGAACGCCATCACAATCCCGAATACTCCGCACCTTACATGTTACTTAGCGCATTCAAAGCAATATATTTCTATACGTAACCTTGCAATTTTGGATAGCATAATATAAGACTTAGGTGAGGCCAAATTCCAAATTATTATAACATATAACTACATTATCAACAGGCAATAGGGGTAATCATAAATGGAACAGTCTGTTATGATGCAAATTGCTGGATCACAACATGTGCATTTAGATACCAGGTTAGCCAGGCTTTGAGGTATGCAGATGTGCGATTCTGCACGATTATTCTAGTTTTAATCTGTTTTCTTCATTTCTCGGATTAATTTGATTTCTCAAGAGCACCCAAATATGTGATTGCATGAGAATAAACTTCCCGCAAATTTTCCCATCACCGGTTGAAAATTGAGCATGGCACATGCTCAAAACCTCCAGCGATTACTCGATAAAAGACCTAGCGACAATTGTTACGCCTGCTTGCAAACTGACAAGCGTCGTGTCACTCATGAATACGCTGACCTCGTATATCACAAGAATGATAGCAACTGGAAAACGAAACTGCAGAACAAATTGCATGTGTCAATTGAACGCGAGATTAGGTAACAGAATACCGTCGCGATTATGACAGTATTGTCAACATACGCATGATATTTATATCTGTGACAACGCAGACAGATCAGGTTTGTGTCGGAAAACATTTCATCGATTTGTAGAGATCCTAGTTTCTATTTATGAATACAAAAGCCAATTTGATACCCTATCTCTTTTTTTTTTGTGATTGGCATGACCGTTATCTTAGCTGTGCTGTGGAGGCGTTAATTCCATTGTTATCCGCCAGGCATGGATAAGTGTGGTACATGATTGTGCTATTTATTCCTTTAGAAGACAAAGAACGGTACATATCGGTGCCTCAAGGTTAACGTACGGTGTATATATACATCTCTTAGACTGGAAATAAAGTGAATCGCTCTTTTGTGTGCAATCTAGCATTCTGTGTTAATGACATCGGGACGCGGGGAATCGTGCAGAATTCAAGGACGGCAGATGAAAATACCCAACACACTATCTGCATATAAATTATGCTGTTTGTGATTGGCAGAGCAGCGCCTTTTTTGGCCATTGATTCCACACATGGCTTGGATACATAAAAAACATTTGAAGATACACTTATTCCGTATCAATCTGTACATAGGACCTCTTGTATATGTGAGCGATCTATATTGCATTAGTTTTGTGCATTCTAATAATATTATGGAAGATGAAAGTTTACTCTTGCAATCAAAGGGAAAATACCGACGTGCGATAGCGTGAAACCCTGTAATGGAGTCAAAATATGGCCATGGAAATCATAATAGTATTCATGCCGACATGTAAATTCAGATTTAACAACAACGCCAGCATCAGTGAAACGTTATATCATGCGAGGAGATCAAATTGTCCCTCTCATGACGTCGTCTGCAGAAGTCTTAAAGTGTGTATGTGAGACAGCAACTTATATGGCAGTAGCCAAATAATGCTTCGTCCAATTACGTTTGATGACAAAAGTATACAATATTTCAAGGAACGCCCGGTCTATGGGTCAGTACGACATCAATGCGCTTATGGGCGTTTGTTTAACACAAATCGTACCTTAGAAATATTTGCACGTCATTCCCATTTATGAAATCTGAAGGGACGCGAATTCAGAAATGCCTGGGATCATATACATCGAATCAGATATTCGAATGATTATATAAGGGTTAGCTATGTGACATAAAGATGTAGTTTTGTAATATTATAAAGTGGTAAACAGATGAAAGTTATTGTACCCAAGGTAAGCATGTACCAGGAGCAAGTGTTCAAAATGTCAATACGATATTGTGCACGCCAACATTATCCTTAACACTACGCACACAATCTGGGTCATATACATTGCACCGCTAATTACAAGTAATACATTGGCAACAAGCGCCGCATCATGCGTACCGACTAATTTATCAACTTTTGCAACTCTTGTCCAATTATTTAAGAGGTTTAGTGGCCATTACAATTACAATTGCGCGATCAGAAACACAATCAATTTAACTAAACATATGCACACTTATAGATGAATTTGGTATCGAGGTTATGTCTACTTGACGAGGTATCAACATTCTGCTGATATAACACGCAAACCATGCTGTGGCGGAATGCTTTTGACATTCCGAAGGTAGAGAACCTTATGCAATAGTTGTTGAACGCTGCTTGACAGAGATACGAGGACG
>CM067347.1:32474391-32619391 GCA_034190875.2 Urechis unicinctus
GCTTTAATGATATTGACTTCTACAATCATGTAATGTTTCTCCGATATTCAGTGACATATAGCTAGAATAAGTGAAACATATGGCTCATTGTGTCCATTACAATGCCAAAGAAAATATACTTATCTAATTACTACAACAGCTATAAAACACTGCTTTATTGACGTCATAGGATTTGATGCAGTGTCCTATGTTGCCATAATCAATCGAGATATGGTGTAGAAGCAGTGAAGCGATGTATAGCCGCATCATCGGTGCATTACAGCGATTAAAGGAGCAATCATACGCTTTACTGCACGTGGTAATGACGGCGCCTGTGAAGCTGTCTATCATATTCAGTACACAATGCCAGTGAAAGCTTATAGTTAAAACCACGCTACGTCACTTACAAGATTTAATGCGCTAGAAGCCTCATTCTTCGGCGAAAAAAGAGCATTTGCAAGTTTATCTGGCAGCTAGACTAGTGGAACTGATATCAGAAGTCGAACAATAATCATAAATATGTAACGATGTGCATGTATATTTGCATTGGCGCAATTTGCAAGTCAGTTAAATTTATCTGCCAAGCAATCCACAGCTACGATAACAGGACATTGCCATGGCAGCCAATCTAAACAAAGCTTTAAAGACGCTGGCATACGGAAACATTTGTGCCTCTGTTGAGTTGATATCATAATACATCCTCTGACGTTTGTTGAAAATCGCGCATTTGCATTAAAATACTGCTGCAATCAATCGTATTTGGATAATACCAATAAAATAGCGTCCTCTCGCTTTGGAAACATGTCGTAGAATATGATGGTCAGGATTACACTTGATTACCATAAATAAACAATTTGTGTCTCAACCCAAAGACAATAGATGTAATCAGACATTGAAAGAAACACGCACTTGATCCCCACATGATAAGTTTTGTACTGTTAAGTTTTATAGATGCATATAACTCATCATAAGAATGTACACCTACCTACCAACGCGACATCAATATACTGCGACTTCCGTACGGATATTGTTGTTGTTTAGGCAACCTACTCAAAGTGTTTCTTTGGTGACAGTGACGTTAAGATCTCACTCGACACAGATCCACATACTCGCTGCATTGATGTTGAATTGGAAAAATCCATCGGTCGTCAACATTTCACGTCGGTCTCTTGGAAATAAATTTCTGTACTCAGAGAAAACAGCATCAAACCCCAGACAAAAGTTTCGTGAAGGTATCTTCACAGTAGCTTACAAACCTCGGAGTACTCATATCAAGATGCTCTTGTTTATCGCGTGAAAGTGCCATCGCGATCAACTAGGCATCGTATGGTTACACGAATGAAGTAGGGAAACACTTCGCGCTTTTCCCATATCACATAAGTTACCATGTTTTAACTTATACATGTATGTCATCGTCGTTGTTCCTTAGCTCTAGGTTTAAAAAAACCCGTTATATATATATATATATATATATATATATATATATATATATATATATATATATATATATATATATATATATATATATATATATATATATATATATATATATATATATATATATATATATATATATATATATATATATATATATATATATATATATATATATATATATATATATATATATCCTCCACCTCTAAAATAGTCAGCAACAATGTTTGAAAATGAATCGGCCATGTGGTTGATCTGTTTTTAGAGGTCTTATTCTGAACGTGTGTATTTTTGTAGGTGACTCAATCAGACATAACTTCTATTCTTGAGGCAACCTTCAAACTGTTACTGCGCATGCCACTGTCTGTCTCTCTGAAATAAGTACCTATATTCTTGCTTTCGTGCCTCTCAGCGGCCTGTTTAGGGTATCCGAGTCAAGCATCGTTCAGTTCATACGCGATTCTATAACGTCTCTCGCGTATTGTAATACGTACCTCAGTGGTATTCTAGCCTGCTCGTCAGAGCATAGCTACGTGGCTGCATGGATGGAGCTTATCCAATGCTTTCCATCCGAGCTGTTTACCTCACACGTAAAAAATGCGTTCCCGTGGCAGTAATGTAGTTAACTGTTAGCAATCAAGTAGAGAGTAAGTCTGACGGGCCTTATTAAGAATTCCAGACGATAAGTGGATTTACAAAACATCAGGATCCTACGATGTGATCCATGTAATGCAAAAACCATTTGTACAGAGTATACTCTAACCAGCACACGCACACACATACACGCACATCGTTTGCTGTGTATATATGGTGCCGACGGACCTCGCATTCCACATTCCACTGCCGTCTATCCACTCGAAAAAATCAGTAATATCGTTGGTAAAGGATTTTGTTTCGCAGACAATAAATTAGATCACATAGCTTCACCGAGGTTGTAGGCTACGTGAGTTTGATGCGGACACTGTTGATTGACCAAGACACGTTTTAGCAATTCTTGAATGAGGTGTACTAGTATTGTGATAAAGTAGCTACGTCAATACATTGTGTCATATGTGTGCACTACACTTTCACCAATATATTTTTTATCAATATACCAACCTTGATTACTCATACATCTGTGTAGGGCATGTACTTCCTTGGCCATTTTGTGGCTCTCAGTGACTAATATGGCGTATTTTTATATGAGCTTAAAGTAGGATTGTAAGCCACACAAACACTTTAAAAGCATCTGTCAACGCATTGTATTATAACAATTCCATAATTCCACATGAGCTTGCCGACAGCTACCTTCTAGCTGTTATGACGAAAAATGAATTAGGGTATATTTTTCTTAAACTTTTATAAACGGAGCCACTAGTGATAATTTGAGCCATGACAATATTGCTGATTGTCGGGTTAATGTCAACAAGATCATAGCTGCCATTTGTGTGTTTTCTGATATATATATTTGCACAAGACAGCAGAGCTAGTAAGTCGTGTTCGAAAGGTCATTAATGCCAAACATTACTCTAACACATTTAACACCCGCTGGGATTGAGAATCACAGGACTTTATGAGAGTCGTCGAATGTTAGTCATACACCAAAAGGTAAGCGTTCAGGCGGCTCGCAGAAATACTGCTCAATATCACCACCGTTTGTGCGGAAGGTACTACAGTAATGGTGATTCTACGCGACTGTTAGACGGCATATTTGGTGTTGAATTAGTGGACTTTTGCGTACTGTTTACATCGCATTGATGGATATAAGCAATATTAATTTGTGGCTGGCCAATCATACTTAACATCCCATCGAGTCTATTGTAGCAGCTAATCAGGCCGTTTGCATTCTGAGAATAAACCTTGAGACTGGGTTCATAATCAAATAAACGAAGGTGCAATGTATGGGTCTGATGTAACACTGCCGATCAAATATAAAGGTATGCATGATTTGGGGTTATTGCAGATGTCATATTTACCACTTATGCATGGAATTGTAAAAGGATAAAATTCTTCACTCCAACCAATCAGGATGTATTGTTGTTGTTCCCCACATTTTGCATTCAGTGTGACGAAGGTCTGTGACATTAACCTTGAGCGCAATGACCAGAAATCTTAAATGCTTGAAAGAAACACCTCTAGTTATTATTTCCTGTATCAGGGTCATTCTCACCGCCTGTCATTAACGAAGAAAGTTACTTTCGTGGATATGCATACATCTCGAAAATAAATCTTCAACGACGAACGGAGGAATTTTGATAATCAATACTGTCGATCGCTCAGGCGCCTATGTTGTCGGTGTGTTCACAAAAAATGGAATAGCCGGCTGGTCGGACAAGTGAGCTTTCGTATCGACTAAGCTGGAGCGAATTAGAACGCCGAGTTAAAGTACTGAATGTCACAATCCCGTTGGCCGATTATGTCAGTGGTGCAAATGTTTGCATGGGTCAATTACAGTTCCCTGTTGTCCCATGTCAAGCACATCGCTATGAATAGATGTCGGGTATCAATTCATGACAAATTCATCATGTCGTTTTCAGACATTTGCCAATCAGATGTCTGTGTTTAGCAAACAATGCGATAATTGACCTGCCCAGGTACATGATCAAATTGCAGGTGGAATTATTCTGATGACAGTGTTTAAATACGGCGTATTATACAGACCAATCAATGGCAAGACGGCGAGCGAGGAACGGCCGGCTTCGTATTTGGCCATGTCAATGCACCCATATCTGATGAATATGTAATTTGTGCATGCATTGCCAATGCTAAAAGCGTCTTGCCGATTTTGACTCTGGAAACCCAGAATTTGTTCAATTACAGGTGACAATGAACAATATGCGCATTACTCAATGTAAGTGTGAAGTTTATTATGGCAATATAGGTTGCAGCAATATCGGTTGGAGCATATCCATGCATAATACAGCGGTGATTTTATTTATAATGATGAACGAAATTTTACTTCACACGCCACATTACGCCGCACTTTATGCATTCTTCCGTTATGATGCAATGATTTCCCGCAGCATCAAATGCATTTGCTGACGTATGTTGAACTATAATCATTAGAACCCTTTAAAAGATGGTTTGCGACGGATAAATTGCTGTTATAGACAAGTTATGAAACCCCAACATGGAGGCAGACGTTATATAATTCAATATACATGATATTTTGCATTTTGTAATGGAAAGCCCATGATTGCAATCAGGCCATATGGTAAGATGCGCAACGAGCTGCATGTTCATCATAAGCATCGTCGGAACTGCATTTAAAGATAGCAATAGGTATGGTCAATGATACATACGTAATTTTTGACAAAAAGGGTACAAACTCCAGTGGTAATTTTTGAAAGAATCTGATTCTTCCGTAGAGCTGCTTGGAAGCACGTACACTAATAATCAAAAATTTATCCGGAAAGTAATGTTTAAATTTTGCAAAATGTACGATCAAAGCAGACAATCTGTAGATATTGGTTGGGTTTCGTGTTCCTGCTTGCGACAGAAAATATAAATAAATTTCTATAGAAATTGGATAGACTTATTTTATCTCGGGCAACAGGCATGCAATTTTCTGATTGATGGAACCATCAAAACTGTTTTTGCGCTGCTGTGAACCGCAATATGTAGTTACGTATTCAATCAAATCCCATTTTATCTTGATTACACGTGGAAGCCATGACTTGAACGGATATAGTTATCTACACATTACGACATGAAGCTCAATTGGAGCCGCTGTGGTTTTATATTTTGGCGATTAACTATAGTCATTAATCTTAGCCATAACCAACTACGGTAGGGTGCTGTGTTTACATATGGATGTTTAAGAAGAGTTAATGATCTAATGTGCATAAGAGATTGTTGTTTTGATATCACTGAAAATCAAAGAAATAAGTGTCAGATTTACTTCCTTCTAACCATGATGAAATTACGATGTTGGAAAAAGAAATGAGAAAAACAAATGAAGCAACAACGCACGTGGCCAAACATGTAGCAAGTATTATTATTGCTTTTTACTTGTAAACAGAGACTCACAATAAAAAGTTAACTAGTTTTAAGCAAGTAAGATACCCAATCCGTCACTTAGACATATTATTGACCACAGATATCTGAATAATGATCTTGGTAGCAACAATTCCTGCCCTTGCGTCTGTTTATAAGACAATATGGCAGCTGTGACTACATCAATACATAAAACTCGATGTGAGTCATTAATAAATTACACAGATTAATGCCATGACAATTCATCAAAGACATTTAGGTGCAGCAAATTATTCTTGGCAAGGAAAACCCAGCAAATATTTGAATAGAGGTCCCTACAACTGTGGAAGCAGAGAGCGAGGGAATGTGGGAATTGCGATGGGCCGTTAGGTGTTTCAGTTAAGTGCAGGCTTCGTTATCACCATAAACATGTCTATCAAATAAGACGCCTTAGTCACGTAAATATTGCACCCAAGGCTTGCCACGAACAAGACAAGCAAAGTACATTCATTTTGTTAAGATATCGAGGTATAATGACAATATGTGTTATCTGACGTGATTGGTTGAGGGGCGCGTAGGCGCCAGCGAGTAAAACACCATCGAACAATATCTTTATATTACAGTGATCGCAGGCACGTGACAGACATGCGTGATAGGTGAGGCGTCTAGGTCCTGCATATTTACGCAATTTATGTTGTCTGCTTCAACGGTAATGTATGCCGATGTTACGTCTACGTCTCTGTGAGTCACGGGCCAAGTAGTTATCATATAGCATAGAAACCATGGTAAAAGTATGTCAATATACATGTTGTCAGTGCCGTGAGGCAATAAACAACATTAACAGCGCTGTTTGACGGCTGTAAGAGCAAAAATCACGCGCTTCAGTAAGTGGGGCAATGTGCGCACATTCTCATCAATTACTACACGCATGCGTACAGTAATTCTCACTACTCGCCCCATTTACATAGAAGTATCTTATGGTAACGAAATCACATAGGGATAAATAAAGGCACGCCAAGCCCCAAGCTAAATGTTCTCTTCCTTTATGGATCACACCACGCCTGTTAGGGATGTCGCCAGTGGTACTACAAAGCGTAATTATGTTTCCTCATGTTATATCACTCCCTCCATGAGGCATAACATGATCCATGCTGTACAGTTAGCATTATCTCACAAAGATGGACCAACATGGCGACAATCTGCCATATGGTGATAGGTTGAAAGGGCGAAAAGACGACATGATTCATATGTTTGTTGCCATTCGATTTCATGAATGATCTATTTCAGAAGTGTAAAAAATAATTTTAAATCATTGTACTCGAAAAAACCCATTTCATTCGGTTATTGAGCTAGGGTGGGCTGAATACGACTTTGCAGGTAAATTGTTACATCGGGTCGCACCTCAGAAAAAAGTTAATTCATCTAAGTTCTCTGTCTGAATCGCAAATTCTAGACGGGGCCAGAATTCCGTTGGTACGACATGCCATCGCTCGTCTGGCCATGGTGAGGTCCCTCTCCTCTGACATATTATCTTAAGCTGTCCATTAGATTACAAACCTAGTTGCACTTCATTTCCTTAAGCTAAAAACGTATTAGCCGATCTTTTCCTTGACTTATGCGCACTGAAATCCTTATTAAATTATTTGAGCTTGGTGTGCGGTCCTCACTCCAGAGTAAAGTGTTGTGCCATATGTAAATACTTTAATCAGTGTTAATCGCATAATTTATGGGGATTGGCGTACGTGTATATATATATATATATATATATATATATATATATATATATATATATATATATATATATATATATATATATATATATATATATATATATATATATATATATATATATATATATATATATATATATATATATATATATATATATATATATATATATATATATATATATATATATATATATATATATATATATATATATATGCGCGCTAAACACAACCGATGGAACACAATGCAACCATGACCTCTCCGAGAGAATATAACTCCTACAGTATTAGTCGTTATTTTCATCTCTGACGTTATCTGGACACTTCATGTTGAGTTTATTGAAATTACGCAATAAAATAGCGTTCGCGTAGCAGGTGGGATGTAAAATAGCTCCTATATTGGCTGTGATGCGTTTGGCTGTAAGCTATGGTGCCGACAGCCAAAATGGCAGGCAACATTTCGGATCCTTGCCAAATAGATATTTGATAGAACTATCAGTTGTTCGCTAAGTGAACCAAATACATGACGCCGCCGGTGATGAAGAGTAAACAAACTCACACTCAAACATTTAAATATACATACACACGCAACCGGATCAGATACGAACCACCCCGACGTATAACTAATGATCGGTTGAGAGATAAAGTTATTGAGACAAATTGATGTATTAGGATAAAGTTAACCACAGTTGCCACCTTGATAGGTTAAGCAATGATCGTCCGGAAATTAATTTCAACTTACAGCCTGAATTACCTTGCTGTAAATCACAACAGTCCCGGTTTGCAAAAATGCTTTATAATCTAGCGCCGAAACCTTTTCATCCAAAATAACTATCCCAATCAATAGATAGTCGGAAATTTCTTAATTAGAGTGGGTATCCGGTCCACTAAGATAATCACACTATGCAAGCTTTTGCGCCTGTTAAATATGGCTACTTGAGAACCAAACTGCAAGATGCACAATTTTAAGATTAATAACTAACCACGATAAATTAGGGATCATAGCACATTTGAGCCCGTTAAGCTTTGTTAAACCGTGGGTACGCACTAAGAATTCATTGCGACGTTGGTGACATGCCGTCTAAACAGCAACAACATCTTTGACGGTTCATAGACTGAATTGACAATTATGATTTGTTGGTAAATACTTTTAAATTTCGGTCCGTACTAAGGTAAAACTAAATTAATCCCAGATAGATATTTCCGACCTTACAAATGACACGCTCGGGAATTTCATCGCTTGGCTTACGATATTGCGAAGTGGGTCAAATTGGCCGCTGTGGCAGCCCGGGGCAAATAACGGTTTCATGGGGGTAGTTGCAATCAAGGGCAATTATGCCAGATATTAACCTCAAGATCGGGAGTCCTTCGCCTTCTGATGGATTTTCTAACTGCCCCCTCTCGCACTGTTGGCGATCTCACCTGCTAAAAGCTCATGGTGAATACGATGGTAATGTTGCACATTGCAATGCTAAGATGGACAGCAGATATGACTGGATCTAGTGCTAGCTGGTTATTGTTCATTTGACTTCTGTTACATATTATCCACAATATACTTGCTGTTTCAGTCACCAGACTTAACTGAACGGATTGAAGCTTTATATGGTAACTGGTCCCACACTGAAAATGAGAAGTGTCAAATTGCAGTTGGATATTAATATCGCATCGGATTGATTGCATCGGTTGAGAAGGTCATTTAAAGTCTAGTATTGTGCTTTGGAATCGAAGACTAAATAAATCTGTGATTGTTATTGGTAGTATAAAATTTGGACCTACGCGATATGCAGCCTGAGGTGACATCCGCGCACCGCGCTGGTACAGTAAAATAGTGAAAATGTGAGGGGGGCATATATTGCTTCGCAATCTATCAGAAAGTTCATTTTCGCATCATAGCCAATGCTCCATACATTTCATACTGTATTCCATCTGACGAATGCATAGGATATAGACTTCTGGAGTGGTATGTCTGTCACCAGAGATCCTTGAACAATACACTTCCTTTGATAGGCCCTTGCTCTAAGGCGATGCCAGCAGTAAAGGCAAACTAGAATAGATTGCTATATAAGTGCGAGCAGCTGGGGACACGAAACGCTTGGGTGGAAACATCCACGTTATTGATGAATAATGAAACACGGCTGTTCAGTTTGTTGCGTAGGAATGCCTAACATCATTAACGAAACAGTTATCAACGTACATGTTTCCACGAATGTACATTCATTTGTTGATTTTGACAATATACCACCAATATTTATTTCACCAGAATGGTCTACTGCACTGCAGAATTTGATCCTTATTCGTTATTGATCGAGGCTAAATGACGACAACCCTTGTATATGTTGTATTTTGTATTCCCTGTCAATAACATATCATTTTATATAAAGTATATTTCAATTTACTGGAATTGCTACTTATAGAGGAAGTGTGTTAGGTGACGATTGTGATGCATATGATTTTTTATCGTCGGATGAGACAGGTGGCAAGGGAAGCACAACAGCATGAATGGACGAGTATTTATCTGACTAACAGCGCTCCAAGCATTAATGCGAAATGCAACATATACCTGTTGACGGGAATTGGCCAGACGATTGCTATGCTAAAAGCGATGTGGTGTACACACCTTTGAAAATATACATGGGTTTAAAGCAAAGCAGGGGAAATCAAATTGTAAAACTGTGAAGTATATTTATTGCAATTGCAATACAACTGAGCTAATCATCATCCGTGAAGCTCTCGGTGTTGGGAAACCGAACGCGAGAGGCGTCAGAATAAATGTTTTGGTCATTGATCAGCTGGGCAGATTGCAGGTGCAGAGCACTGATTTACACCCGTCCAAGCCATTTATGCTAAACGCACCTTGTTTATGAGACGCGAAACGATTGTTCTGCAAGGAGCAGACACACAAAAGGTCTTTTTGATTGTGGCGTCCTTGGCTTTGGAGCGATTCGTAGGGGTAAGGGGTGGTAATCATCCATGACCTGTGCGCTATTGGGAGCATAGGACTGCGCCGCAGTGTCCCTGCCAGCACACCGAGCGTATTCTACGCTGAGGTTTTGCACCATGGGAGAGGAGATGGTGGAATGAATAGTCGTAACACATTGCCCAAACCGCCGGCTACCTCGGCATATTGGACTTGGAATAGTGTTTTTGGAAACGATTAGAAAAATGTTTGCAGTGCGACCCCGAAGCCTCATTATGGTAATGCAACTATCAATTATGAAAAAATGTGAAACTTATTCGTTGTGGATTTGCCGATCCAAGGTCATGTTATCCAATCGTTGTACAGTAATGATATGACTCTTACAGGCAAGTTAGTGTAATTGGCCAAGTACCGGGTGTGATGTGGTCTTTCTTAACAATGCGGAATCAAGTGAGATCCGGGTATCAATGAATCTTGTTCTAATATTACGGTTTCTCAACCTCCTTAAATTGAAGTTGCAAATAACTGTGCCTAGCTGTGATTGCAAAAAAGCAGGCGAACGCAACGAAATTCAACAAACCAAGCATATTTGCCTGTTAGTTACTTTCGGGTTTAGCGGCCAACCTACCCTGATGCGTTATATGATGCAAACACAAACCAAGCAACCACAATCAGTTGCCAACATGATGTTTAATACTATCCCCTTAACCAAAAAGTATATATATAGAGATATATATAGATAGATATATATATATATATATATATATATATATATATATATAGATATATATATATATATATATATATAGATATATATATATATATATATATATATATATATATATATATATATATATATATATAGTATTAAATCCTATTGAACATTGATCTATGAGACATAATTCCATGTGTATCCTTGTGATAAACTTGGCTTGATTACCATGTTGCTTTGGCAACATAATGGGTGGCTTCAAAGTTGGATAACATCAGCTTGGGAGCCAGATGGCGCCAGTAGATATTATCTGCCTATGCATTCCATTGTGTGTACCCTTACCCTTTGGGATATCACCTTTTTAAGCCTGTGTTTCTCAGGGGAGCTTCTTCACTCACCACTAGATGGGATGTATATTTAATGCTTTCTGTATTCCAGAAAATGTACCGCAGAAACTGTATGTGTTATAGATTTGTTTGTGCGATACGTATGTAAATGTACTATTCAGTTTGCTTACCAATTGCGTTGTGTGCATGCGGGTTTCCCTGTAGCAGTATGACCCGGGACTCCACGTCCTTTCTTGCATATTTCTCCAGCCGAGTACACTCTCCAAGTCTCAAACGGCAATATATATATATATAGATATATAGATATATAGAGAGATAGAGAGAGAGAGAGAGAGAGATAGATATAGAGAGAGAGAGATAGATATAGAGAGAGAGATAGATATAGATATATATATATATATATAGAGAGAGAGAGAGAGATATCTCTCTCTAGATATATAGATATAGATATATATATCTATATATAAGACAGATATATATATATATATATATATATATATATATATATCTTCTATATTATATCTCTATATATATATCTCTATTTATAGAGACCCCCATCAACAATTATAGCTCCGGACGGACACTAGCAATTCAGCGTCCTGGGAAAAGGGTTTACCTAGAATAATCTTTTTGGTTATTGTCCGATAACGGTATCAACAGGTTCACTTACCTGCAAGCGAGAGTATCCAGCGAATTATTGTTGATGAATTGCGATGCAGAAGTGTTATCAAGCCGCCAATCGCTGAAATGCGCGAGCGCAATTGTTGTCCATCCTACAAGTTGAGAGGCTAAATCCGGCCACTTATGTAAACTAATACGTTGTCATGAGTTCATATGACTTTACATGTTGATTCCTACCAAGCAGTGTGTCGTTCTTCAATACGCTGCTTGTCACCCGTTGTATCATGGGTTTATGTCATTGTCTGACATTAATTCAGGATCCGTGCACAAGGCACGTTCTCATGGTAATCAGTCGTCTACGCCCAGCCAGCAGGGTATTCTATGCATTTGCGCGATATTTGAGAACCTAGTCGTATTATTTTGGCCTGTAATTCCTCTAGTGACTCAGCAAATATTTGGCAGACCGATTGAATTAATTAACGATTATAGCACAAAATGTTCTCGCGAAAGACATGCGTGACATTCACTGGAAGAGAAAGAGAGAGATCGAAAGAAAGAACGAAGAGAGAAAGAGATTTTTTATAAGGTTATTTGTTGCACTAAATTTTGACCTTCGTGGCGATTCAATCATAATCAACTGTATGCACAGTTTCTTGTGATATTTGTGCTAATGCGTCGAGTGATATAATCTAGGTGACCCACAGTACGTCATCGTTCGATAAAGCCAATACACGTGTAAGAATGTGCTACTTTGGCAGTACCCCAAATGGCTAAGCGACACATATGGCAAGGAACTAACTCAAACTTTAGACGTAAATATTTGTAGGTACTTATTTTACCTTTCTACCATTAAAATGTTATTAAGAAACTGCTCAAAACACTAGACACTAACTTACGTTGCGCGCACCAGGCGTGTGATTATCATCAGTATAAAACATAAAAGTCAATCGGATATATTGCATTGGCTTATCAAGCCATGCACACTTGGACATTTGCCTGACAAATCGGACACAAGTCCATTGATCAAAAGTGTATTTTCGGTCAAAGATAATGTGACATTAACTCTAACAGTTGTCCCCTATACCGCGCTACGTTACCCCCTTATTTTAAAGGGTAATTATCAATCGTCTATGTGTTGCATATCACATTCACAGTCCAATCATGGCAGTCATTTCTTAACAATAATTCACTTACGTGTATTAATGCTTAGTCGTAATGGTCCTTAAGGTAGGGAGGGAGTGAATATAATGGATAAAGGCAGCTTCCATATGTTTAGGCAATGTGTTCCGCTTGCTTTCAAAATACCAGGAGCTGCATTATTGTCTGAATGTGTAAATTGCGCTAGACTTCTATGCATACTGTCTCTGCTAGGCGAAGCGTATTACATAGGGTAGGCATGTCAACATTTGTGTACATGTTGCTATCACATGTATGCTTATGCAGTTCATAAGACAACATTATCGTCTACAAATGCTTAGTTTAACTGGACATGTTGTGATATTGTGCGTTTGAACGCGTCATATCCAAAAGAGTAATGACTTTCAGGTATCGCTACCAACCAGGTCAGAATAGAGGGATATGTCGTTGAATAATATAATTCATTTATGCACAAAGACTACCCGTTAACTTGGCGCAGCCAATGCATGATTGACCAATCTAGTTACATTTTATTGACCTTGTCAAGTTGCCAATTGACGTTATGCATCATCAGTTTTATGATTTAATAGCATTTGATATATAAGTCACGCGGCGCAAATGTCATTTATTGACTAAAAAGCTACCTCAGGTAATATTCATCGGGATGGACTAATAATGGATGAAATACGAAGAAAAGAACACAATTACCTCCTTAGCGGTAAAAGGAGTAAATTGCCCTAGCATTGTCACTAAAGGAACAATTGTGGCGGCAATTCATAGCGGATGGCTCAGCTACAATATGCTAATCAATTGTTGTATCGCATTATTAAAGTATATGTAAGTGGATTGCAGGTGAACAAATTGGACTGTAGAATAAAGACTTCGCCGAAGGTATGCAATAGCGTGTATTTGTCTGCGCTAGTGATCGCCGGTTTATGCTACTGACTCCACGAATCTCACGCGTGTCTTCCAGGTGAGGAGCTAGTTTTGCGGCGATTATGTGCGCCGACTAAGTATGGCGCTCTAATGACCAGCAAATGTACGTATGAATATAAGCAATATTATTTATAATTCATTTTAAACTGAGGACCATCAAAGGAACACAGTGATGTTGAACGACATTGGTCTGTGATGTTTGTCATAAGTGCAATGACTAGGGAGCAACAATCACATATTTGAAAGCGTATAAGCAGTTAAGTCGCAAATATCGAATTTAGCGTTATTAATGAGCCAATAATTGTTGCTCTAGAGTATTAAAGAAGAACGTAGACCTTGCTGTCTTCGGTTGAACAATGACAAACTCAACCCCGTGTGCCCGTATACATCAATTGGATTAACATATGCCTTAATTAATACTTGACACAATAAACGAGGTCTTTTGTGCAAATTCTATTTCTGGTTACAATGCAGATATATTGCAAGCATTGCAATAAACACAGTATGTTACCTAATAACAACTCACAATCCGTGTCTTTACTAGTGTCTCGCAACGTTAGTTACAATACAAATGGCGTGTAATCGTAGCAAGGATCTCATCTTGAATAATATGCCGGACTCTATGTCTGATGATATCATTGTCGAAATGCATTTGAAAAGCAGTATATAGATTGAACGCACTAACTATTTCAGAATGACCGACTGATGAATATAAAAGCGAATGACAGGTTTCGTAAGTAACTAGGCATCCAATGGGGTCTTACTTGTCAGTTCATATTCGCTGAAGAGGCTGTGTTTACAACGGGAGCACTAGAAAAAAAAACCTTACATTACGACGAATTAATGGCATAATGGTGCAAAACAACTGCTACGTTCACATCTGACTAAGTCAATGCATCAAATGGTGTTTATGTTTAAGGCCATGTTTCCTGAATCAGGCATGTATTGCAATTCGTGCCTCCAAGACTTGTCATTGTAAGGCGTCAATTGTATTTATATTTCTTGTGATCGGAAACAAAACTCTAAACAAAACACCACCAGCGGCTGCTGTATTGACGACCCTAAACCTAATTATTATGATGATAGTGATGATGATGATGATGATGATGATGATGATGATGATGATGATGATGATGATGATGATGATGATGATATTGATGACGATAATTGTGGGGATGATGATTATAATAATGATAAGGATTATGAAATGTGTTTTTTTTATCGTAAACATGTTTCAACGTTTATCCGCAGATCCGAGATGATTATAAGGTGGTATTTAAAACTGAACTATGTTGGAATTAGGTAATCAATTACAGCAAACAGACGTTATGCTGCAAGTGATTAAAGTGTAAGTGGTATTATGAAATGACAATATGGTTGCCAATGGAGTGCTCAGATTATAACAGTCCTCAAATTAATTGCCCATAATACCCGCCGTAAAAAGCTTTATCTGACATGCGCTAGCGATTTTCCCTTATTACCACTCGTTCCGCAAGGATAGTTTGATCCACTGGGCAATCTGGTGAAAGGTAGATTACATATTTGCGTGATACACTTCGCAAGATGCAATTAGAAGGTTACTCGCTAATGCAATTTACCAGCATTTGGATTTGATTGGAGTCAAATCGAACGTTTGGAAATAGCTTTTGGGATTACTGAGTAAGTGGATCAGCAGTACCTCTTGAACAGCGGCCATTTAAATCTGATCCAAGCGGTGCGCTGTCGGATGATGCACGTCTACATCACAACTTTGAGGTGGAAACGAATCACTGTTCACGAAAAAATACTTCAGATGTAGCTCAGGCAACAGTTACCTGGTGAACTATTGTTCCTATTGAGGCCATTTGTATAAACATATAGTTGATAGTCTATTGGTCTATTATTTGTGTGGATGAGACCCTTGTGCTTATTGTGTACAATCCTTGCTAATGGCTCGAGAGATTAGTATGGTACCGGCATGCCACATGCGACCGCTATGTCGGTTATTTTCAGTCTAGGAAAATGATTCCAGACATTGTTATGACGAAGCAGGGATAAAATAACTTATGTGGCCCATATAAGACATCCTTAATTACGCAGAGACAGTAGCTAGGCGGAGTTTGAACGATAGTATTTTTTAATAACTGCTTATCAAGATAACGGCTATTTTAGGTAATCAAGTGTGTTTGACATATTCTGTAAGCTAAAGGTCGACACCTTAACCAGTCAATATTACTGTGATCTGAAGAGCATAAATGACATGAGTGGTATGTGAGGCCGTGCAAGAGTTTAAGGTATTACGAAGAAAAGGATGTAAATTATTCGGCAATGACTTGCTAAAACCTGGTTGCCACAGCGTTACAAACCCCGATAGGACGCTGCAACAATGCCCTAAACGTGAAGCCGTGAACACCCTCAATTGCACTGCTTGGCAGTGATAAGAGCAACAAATTACATGTTCTAGCGGACAGCGCCCTCTCATCAATCAGTGTATCGCTGCATGCAAAGAGAGAAACAGAGTAACAGGCAGTTGAGTTCCACCGTTACCCATTATGAACATTGCAACGTGACCTTCATATTAAATCAAAGGCTGTGTCGTTGTTTTCAGTATTGCATCGTCGTGAATAGATGAAACATCCAATCAATTCCTCACGATATCTGTTTTGGCATTTTCCCCCTGCACACTATACCGGTACAGACAAAACAGGGACGTTTTGAAAGCACTGTATTTAGCCCAAATATACTACATGCACAATAGGCAAAATGTTTTCCCTCTGCACAAAAAGGTATAATCGATACGTTTGGCTGGAAAATTTAATCGCATTAGCCACTCTACCAAGCGCTGCGCCTTATAGCATACATGTGGGTAAAACCAAACGGTGTTTAACAGTTTTGCTGCAAACTGGTCGGTTCTTTTCCTACTTTCTGTCTCAAAAAAGCATTATCATTAATCAGGTGTCCGATTAGGTTACGTGTAAGAGAGGGATGTCGGAATGATGTCGTTTAAGCTAATTATTGAGAAGTGACCTAGTTAGCTAACCACAGCGGACGTACAATGGTACATTTTGAGATCTTCTCTCTACCAGGTACTTTGCACTTTCAGACGTTAAAGCATATCTTCAATGGTCTACATTACATTTAAGAACGTGCCTTATTTCGGACCGGACTCGTGCATTGCATCAATTGAATTACTATTCCAAACATAGAATATTACGGCTTGCTTAATGTGACAGAAGCTAACTGCTTGGCACTGTAGGTCAAATTAGGGCAGTCATCCCATGCATGGGTCATAATACCCGCCATCGATAACTTTAATCTGACAAGCGCTGGCGATTTGCCCTAATTACCATTCGTTCTTCAGGGACAGTTGAATCCGGGGTGCAATCTGGCGAATTTCCATTACATTCCACGGTGATACATTCGCAGAATGCCATTTGTAGGTTACCTGTTAGTACGCGCTCTTGACAAACCTACTATGATATATTTAGAAAGAACCTTCGCTATGTTATGAATGCGACGCAAAATCTTTAGTTGAATAACATTGTGTCATGGGGTTGGCTTCACGATCAGGTATATCTGACGTCGATGTGACAGTGCATGACAGCGATAAGAGGAATAACTAACTGCTTAGCTACACGCGGTGATAACAACGATAAGAGGAATAACTAACTGCCTAGCTACACGCGATAACAACGATAATAACTAACTGCCTAGCTACACGCGGTGATAACAACGATAAGAGGAATAACTAACTGCCTAGCTACACGCGGTGATAACAACGATAAGAGGAATAACTAACTGCCTAGCTACACGCGGTGATAACAACGATAAGAGGAATAACTAACTGCCTAGCTACACGCGGTGATAACAACGATAAGAGGAATAACTAACTAACTGATAACAACGATAAGCTAACTGACGCTACACGCGGTGATAACAACGATAAGAGGAATAACTAACTGCCTAGCTACACGCGGTGATAACAACGATAATTATGCAACATCAGTTTCGACGAGGCAAGCTCAAAGACGGATTGCCACTTCAGCCACTTTTGGACAATGAGGAGTTCGAGGATGGGTGGATGTAGGTTGATGAGGGGCAGTATTAACAAATAATAATGCTATGATTTGTGTCAGTGTACTGAAATTACGATTTGATTGAAGGCAAACCGAACTTCAGGAAAGCACTACCGGGATTTTCCAGGAAGCAAATATGAATTTCTACACAAGTGGCAATTCAATTGAATCACAAAGATGCACAGTAGGGTGATGTATGTGTACATAAAAACTAGGAACGTAATCAGTGTTTACGACTGAAATACCTGAAATGTAGATCGAGGCCCAGTAACATGATGCATCATTGATCGCTCTGAGACGTAGCAAGCATTTGTGATTGTCAATCGTTTTGAGCACTTCTGTTGTTCGAGCATGCCCCATCTCCCCACCCCTCAAATTGGTCCTATCTTTAACATACTGTTTCATGGCATGAACGCTCGACCATAAAAACGGAGATAAAGGTCTAAAACTGGTGTGTCCGGATATTAATTAGGCATGTTTGTTAATTTTCGTGACAGCCCCTACTTGACCAATCAACGCAAAGGTTGTGACCTGGATTGACCTCAGTTGCGCACGTAAGACTTATGACCCTGGCTTGTGATACGCACCCTCGGTTTTATGCGACGTCATGTTTATTGTCGTGGTGTGCGTCCAATGAGAACACACTGAATATCTTCTGGAATTAGGGGGCTTCTCGCAGGTTCAAATGAGCACTACAACATGCGCTGTAATCGCTCAGCTGTATGATAGTAAGTTTACGCAATACAGTCAGTTAAAGAGTCAATTCGAAGTGTTGAGGAATGCGTGCCCGTCTCATAAATATCACTCGTCCGGTTGACTAAGCAAGTGACTTGACTGATGGGACAAATCATTGTCCCGAGCAAGCAGACCTATTCCAAGCATTGCATCGAGAGCAACCCCGCCCCAACAGTCGCATTCACAAAACAGTCACGACCCATCAAGTATCAGATCCGAAACTCGTTTTGAAAGTCTTTCAATACCACGCCATGCGACTGTTGCGCGTAATCAAGGGCTTCCGTTTGATTCAAAATCAAATATCGCGCCGAATCTTCGGAGAATGGGATACTGACAAATCAGAGACAATGACTCGAAAGTACCCAAGAGACACTGGCTTCTGATGGAGCATTCTGAATCTTGGCTGCCGTTCCAGTGCAAGGGATGCCTTTAGCTAAGACGTTTGCACGAGTATTGAATATCATTAACATGTAAACAGGGCCCGCAGCCCAGAGCAACGGGAACTTGACTAAGTTAGTACTACAAATCGTCGATTTTGAGTAGAATGAACCTCCCAATTACCACGATATCATTATCTTAAGTGCATAGTGTTATTACAATATAGCTTGAAGAAAGTGGAGAGCGAGATATAAAGAGTATAAAGAGAGGGATAGAGAGAGAGAGAGAGAGACATGGATATACTAAGAGAGATACAGAGAGAAACCGTAAGAGAGAGATAAATGTGGAAGAAACACAAAAAACGCATAAAAGCACTGACTCTCGTGATAATTAGTAAAGCTAATTCTGTTTGTCAAATAATGCAGCCCTTTGACTCTCCGCACTTAATCGTAGGCAATAACACATTTATTTGAATTAATGCGTATGCTTCCAACTGTAAGCGATCAAACGACTCACTAAGGTAAATATTTTACGTTTCCAGCTTTGATGTGCTGATGTTGCTTGGTGAATATATGATCGTCTGCTCGAAAAAAAACCCCTATATTAACGGACTCATTTTGCATTGCAAATGATTAGGATCGCGGATAGCTCACATTATTTGAACCCGGCATAACAAAAGCCTTGGCTAAAAGATGAACATAACAAGTCTGGGTCGAAGGTCTAGTTCCAAGTTTAAACGAAACAGAGAGAAGACTAAGTGCGAGCAGCGACATGTATGAAACGCCAACCTATTTGATGAATACTAGGCCCAAAATATGAGACGGTACTGGATAGACAGACAGGTAACTATGCTGACATGAGTCCGCATTGATTCGCTGATTTGTCCATATGCTCAATATGCAAGGTAACAGCGCAACTAACCTAGTGTTTTAATTCATAAGGCTACGTGATGCTGCTCTAACTGCATCGTCTCGAATAGCTGCAACATCCAATTAATGCATCGCTGTGTAGCAGCTTTCATTGCATATTTAGCCCGGCCAGGATCAGTCAAAACGAATCGTTAATGATCCTCTTTGCCAGGCTCTGTGTATCATTGCATACAAGCAAGGACAAATGAATAGTGTCTCATTACGATTCCTTCAAAACGATCATGTCTTGCATAATTTGTATCATAGAGCCATTATCGTTCGGGGTTCGATCGCGAGTCATGTGCAGGTTATCTGATCATTATAGGATGGCATTTCAAACTGAGCAATTTTGGAATCGAGCGAGCGATTACAGCATGCAGACGTTATACTGCAAAAGACAAACTTATGAGAGTTATTATTACACGTTGATATGATTGTCTATGGACAGGTGAGTGATTTCAACAAATAAATGTCATTATGCCAAGAGTTTATTCCATAAAGGGACACAACATTCGTCCGCCAACTTGCATTGCACCAGGGGATTTACGTATAATAGGGTTAACTTGGGTAGCGATGTTGTGTTAGCTAGCCCCGCAAGGTCATAGAGGCGAACGATGTGGTACAATAACATATTAGTGCAAATTGTTACACATAAAAATTTTCTATCGTCCATGGAGCAAATATTTTGAACTTTTAATTAAATAAGGGAAGTATACAATAATCCAAATTAGTTTTACCGAAGCTTCTTATTTTGGACAGGACTTGTGGAAGCTTGGATCGGATTACTATTTGGAAGTTGGAATATTAAGGTATGCTTTATGTGAAAGAGGGTAATTGCTTTGCACTGCAGGTCAAGTTGTAGCCATCATCCCATACACTGAATATAATAGCCGCCGTTGTTTACAGGATGATATTTGGCTTACATCCATTACATTCCTTGGTGATACATTTGCATCATGCATAGTCATACACTAAAAGGTAAGAATTCATGGGAACAAATATTGCTCAATTGTGCGGAAGGTACTACAGTAATGGTGACTCAACGCTAGTGTTAGACGAACTGGGAGGCATGTTTAGCGTGGCATTAGTGGACTATGTCTCACTGTTTACATCGCATTTATGTATATTAGCAATATTTATTTGAGGCTGGGCAATGATACTAATCACCTGTTTGTTCTATTGCATCAGGCCGTTTGCATTATGCGAATGACCTTGAGAATTTGTTACTAATCAAATAACCGGAAGTGCAATGTATGGGTCTAAGGTAATACTGCTGATCACATATAAAGGTATGCATGATTTCGGGTTATTGCAGTCGTCATATTTACCACCCGTGGATGCAATTGTGAAACGATAAAATTCTGCACTCCAACCAATCAGGATGGGTTGTTGCTGTTCCCCACATGTTTGACATTCAGTCTGACGAAGGTCTGTGACGTTAACCTTGAGCAAAATGATCAGTAATGATAACTACCGGAACAAAACACTTCTTACTGTTGTTTCTTGTCTCAGGGTGACTCTCCCAGGCCTGGCAATAACAGCAAAATTCAGAGCAAATGAATTATTTGGATGGAAAATAAATGCAAATATGAACGAATATACGGCCCAGTACAATACGTTAAGCGTGTCGATTTTACTACAAAGCAGACTTACAAACCTAATAGCCATAACACGGTGGGAAAGAAGATATAAGCGCTCGAACACAACAATACGGGGAGAATAACCGGGGATATTGTGGTCCACTTGATCACGACCATCAAAGTCATCTATTTGTGTCATTAGTCAAGCTAAATATATCCGCCTTGCATTATTTATGGCATAGGTTTCGATCACTTATTTATGCAGGGGCGTGGCTGATAATGTTGCACATTGTAGGTAGTAGGGCTCCCTTGCAACCTGTGTGCAGTGCCTTGCTTTTTCAAAAGATGATTTGAGGCCAGGTAAATGCTTATATCATCGCTCTGTGGTTCACTTCTGTTTGAAACCGATGAACAGACTGCTGATACCGATGTCCTTGTTGACGCTGCGAGTAATGCATGAAAACAACCAATATATTGTGACTAAGACATAACGGCGTGATAATATTCTATCACTTTGCCAACAAGTCATAATCTACTCCCATGAGTACCATACAGCGCCATTAGAGCCGGAATACATGTCATGTTCTGAACATAAGTTTTACCCTGTAGTAATCGCTGGTTACTGGTTTTCAACTTAAATCAAGTACACATACATACAACAAATATGCCACATGCATAGATTAAGCATGGAGGCTGTTTTTCTTTAGATGCACCACTTATAGTACAGCAACAGTTGTTCTTGATAGCAACGACGCAATGCACAAGTCTACCAATGTCATGGGTTTCAGATGGTATATTCATTCCTTTCAGGACGTACCATATGTACAATAGGTAGTTGAATGCTTTAAATAATTTATGCGGTTTTTCTTTTCTGTGAGTATATGGCGATATATTTGACCTTTCCAAACACATTGTCAGTAACATTCCCCGCAGTTTCAGAGGTACTCAGGATACACCTGAGCCATACCTGGAGCAGGATAATCCACTGGTTTCAGAGAAGGTTTATAGTATCGCAAGTGGAATATGTAAGTACATCTCATTCATGTTCACATGGTCTAAACACAATGGGTTTCCTCTGCCAATAAATTGATCTAAGTTTTTTGATTTGCATCGTAACATAACTGTCTGCTTGCATGTTCTAGCCATGCTGTCAAAATATATCACTACAATAAACTTTCAACTATGTTCAACTCTATATCCTCTTTGTTCACGAAGGAATTTAGATTCCACTATTATAGGCCTGTGCAATGTATTGACGCAAATTACGGACTACGGTGCTGTAACTGATCTTCAGTATTTAAAAACAACAACCCAACTTCGTTCAATACTGCGGCTAAGTTTTCACCCATGCTCTTATAATATGCTTTCATAATTGCTGTAAGTCTTTCCGCAGAATCTACTTAACACTCGCGAAGCAACATCATGTCGATTAGATCGCGTAGATATGATGTATATGATGCGGTGGATAAAGGCATTGAGCATATACATATTTACACACTAGTTGTCTGTATTCATGGTATATTCCATATACTGTTATGCATGCATACGATAAAATAGAAGTTCTTCTGTGGTCAGAATTCTTTAACAATAGAATGCTTATTCTTACGTGGATATGCATGCCTCACGAACGATGAACATATTAGATGTTTGAAATCAATACTGCCGATTGCAGCTGGTGGATTATGTCGGTGGTGTGTTTGTGCAAATTTGGACATGGGTCAATTACAATCTCATATACCCATGGAAGCAGAGAGTGCGGAAATAGTGGGCGTGACGATGGGCCATGAGGAGTTTCAGTGAAGCGCAGCTTTCGTCATCACCATAGACATGTCTATCAAATAAGACGCCATAGTCGTTTACATATTGCACCGAAAGCTAGCTGCGAAGTCAAGCGAAGTATACTAATTTTGTTATCGGTTTCGTAGATATCGGGGAATTATAGAAACATATAAGGCCGACATCCAATCATATAAGAATCAGCTCCGTCCGCAGCATAACCATATGTAAGTCATCATCAATGTAAATGGTCTGTGCATAGTATACGGCTAAAATAGCTTTCATCAAATAATAACTATCAGGTGCTTTTAAAATGATCGTAATGATATCATGACCACCTGCTAAATGATATTTTCGTTAATGGATCACACCACGCCTGTTAAGTATGTCGCCATTGGTACTGCAAAGCGTAATTAGGGTTCCTCATGTTATATTTCTTCCTCTATGATGCATAGCAAAATCTATGCAGTACAGTTAGCATCACCTATGTTCACAAAGATTGACAAACGTGGCTACGCAATGCCATCTACAGGGTACCAAATGTCTAATATTTTAGAATATGTTTTTGGGAATTTCAAAAGATCCGCATGGTTAGATCAGTTGCACAGAGAACCGTGGCGAGATTTGTTATGTTAATTATGTAAAGGAGGTCTCCATTAAGTTTGCCTCTCACAATTGTTTTCAATTATCTGGCTAGCCTTGTTATTGGGTGTTGCCATTCAAACTAATCAGTGCTTATCATGTTACTTGTGTTCAGTATTCGGAACGACAAAGGCAGTTCCTCGCTAGCATTCACCGAAAAGTTGCGATTAGGGTTGGCCCTGGTGAAATCAGCACGTCCACATACGGGGGTACATAGGAGGTTATACACATAATTGGACAGACCTCCGAAACCTTATGATTTACATTGCCTAGAGTCAATGATGAAATGTCCTTATGTTATACAGCGTTGTAAAGATAATAATGCAAGCGCCTTAGTCCGTGCCACGAGATTTATATTTGAGTGGAATTATGGTGGACACATTCAAAAGTTCGATATGCATAGTACGGCACAATTAATGGAACGTTTCCGTGTCTAGCTATATGCAAACTCATATATATATATGTGTATATATATATAGAGAGAGAGATATATATATATATATATATATATATATATATATATATATATATATATATATATATAGAGATATATATATATATATATATACATATAGGTATATATATATACATATATATATATTTATAGGATTATATATATATTATATATATCTTTAGATCATATAATATATATATCTCTCTCTATAGATATATATATATGTATTTATATATATATATTATATATATATCTCTTATATATAAAATTATATATACATGCATATATATATACATCTCTAAACATATATGTTCTATATAGACATATATATATTATATATATATCGATATATACATGTATATTTTTATATAGATATATATCTACTCTATGTATATATAACTATATATGCATTAATATATATATATATATATGAATATCCCTATATATATATATTTATTTTATATATATTTATATATAGATGTATATAGATAAAAAATATATGTAAATAAATATGCATTTATATATAATATATATATCTCTCTATATCTATATATATATCTATATATCATCATATATATATATATATATATATATCTATCTATATATATATATATATATATATATTATATATATATATATATTTATGTTTTACTTTAAAATATCAGTATCCCTTTTGCGTTTTTATTTTATATGGCAATAAGCGACTGGTTGAACATCATCGCACCTCAAAGGGCAATGTCGGCATGAGTTAACTGTGATCCACCTCCGTTACACTGTAAGCATGCTGCCTACAATTGTATACATTAAGTATTGAGTTATGATCATTCGGAATGACATATGTAACATGCAATACAGTAGATCATCGCCGAACCAGCAATAGAATGGCAGCGACAAAATATAACTCTCACGGTTTGAAACATGATCTTCCGCGCGTCATCTTACAGCCTGAATCATCATGTTGTAAATCACAACAGTCCCGTTTAACAATAATGCTTTTATAATGTGGTGAAGAAACCTTTTCAGCCACAATAACTACCCCTGTCTAGAGGCACTCCGAAGATTCTGTGATGAAATAACATTTGCGTGTCTACTTCCAACGTTTATCTGCAACTTTATTCAGCTTCCTCTTGATACTGCATTGATGTAATGTCGAGTCTTCAGTTGTAATGTAGATGTGTGATCAGCCCTCAATACATGAGGCAACTGACACACGCACAACACAGAGATATCCAGCCGGTCCATCTGAAGAATTCCTATCGTACGCAAATGGATGTAATAATAAATGACCATGGCTTATTCAGAAATGGAAACACAACGGCATTTATAATTGGCTAACTAACATTTCCCAGTTTTACACAGAACAATACAAATTATCATGCCTAGCTTAAAGGGCCTATCGCACGGTTATAGGTACTTCGCTGAAATCATTTCATAATGTGATCAATAAACTCAAACCGGTCCAATAACCGTCGCATCTGATCAGTTAAGACCAAAATGTGACAAAATGTCAGTTCAAATTAGCGCGCCCGACAAAACGCTTCGACAGCCATTATCTAGGTCAACCATGCGTGTGACGTCAGGTAAGGGAGGCCGTTCTCAGTGACGCACGGAGTTCCCCGTTGTTTACGATGTTTGGAGTTCGTCTCTCGTTTATGGGATTTTGGATCGTTTTTAGCCATCTTGTGACCGCCTGAACGCGATGGTTAACGGTTATTGTGTGGGGGGCTGCTCGCGTAACAGTCGGGACGGCGTGAGCTTGTACTCGTTTGTGTGCTCGGTTCATTTCACCGAGGAATGTTTTGAGGAGGCACCGAAACTCAGAGAAGAGCTTGGTTGGATAACACGATGTAAGCGGGTTTGAAGGAAGCTGTTGTGCCTACTCTTTTTGCGAAGGCCTCTGCTGTCAAGCAATCAAGAAAGGATGGTGAGGCAAGTGAACCCCTCCCACCCCAGCCAAAGAAACGCAGACCTGCCTTTATCAAGAGCGAGAAGCCGAGGGTGGGAATATATAGTCCATTATCTTGTTAAGAGGGTACAATACATTTCGACCATGCAACATGGATCTATATAAATATGATAATTCTGAAGATTGATTTAGCTGATGCATTCCACGAAGGCAAGGAGTGGGTGTGGCCACTGAACAACTATTATGCATGTAATGTTGAATAGACACTATGTGTTTGTTTGTTTTGTGCATAAATTCTATCCCTATTGATTAGTTACTGCTTTGGTATACAGATATTGGAATCAGCTTTGGCTGAAAATGTCACTGGATGTTCAAGGGGCGCCTGTCAGATAGCTGAACCTGAACCAATTCCTAGCAACAAAGGCAATATTTGGTGAATAATTTTACTGATATATAAAAGTGAAACAACAACCACCAATTTAATAACCATGGCGATACACGGTAATAAGCAACAGTCTGGTGTGGAAGCTGTGACTTGATTCCTGTTATGTTTCAGAGCATGTCGAGTGCCTGATGGCTGAGTTCTTGCTAGTTTACTATGAGCCAACCCTGCCCAAGACACAAGCACCCCCTCCAATGTGTGCAGATGCGGTGAGACCAGATCCATGACAAGCCATTGAGGCACACTAGAGTAGGTTCCGCATGAATCGAGACAAGTCCTAGGTAAGTAGAGGGTAGAGGAATCCTTGATAGACTGGTGCTGGGAAGTTATCTCGTGTTGTTTATTGTAACAGCGCAGGCTGGTAACGGAACTCGTATCTTTTGTCCAAGATGACCCCAGCACCAGCGAACAAACTGCATGCATGCAGTATACCTGTATGGGAGCGTGGATCCCTTCGCCTGCTGATGGATTCTTTCACTGTTCCTGTCGAACTGTTGACGATCTCATCTGCTAACAGCTCATGATGAATATAATGTAAAAGCGGCGCAATGAAATGCTCCGAAAGACTGCAGAACATGAGGTAAATGTGACTAAATCTGAGTGTCTCTGTTTGATAATATTCCACAATATTCTTGCTGTTGTACTCATGCGACTACATTGAACGGATTGAAGCTTTATATAGCAACAGGTCCCAAACTGAAAATTAGAAATGGTTAATAAGATTGCACCCGATTGATTGCATCGGCTTACAAGGCCATTTGAAGTCAAGTGCTGTCCTTGGGAATTGACAACAAAATCTGCGTAAGTGCTTTTTATGGGTAGTATTTAATATGGGGCTCCACGATATGCTGCCTTATTTGACAACCCCGCGCCATGCTGTGTAATAAGGTGTGTTGTTATGGTACAGGTAAATAATAAAAATGTGATAGGTCAAACATTTTCTTTACAATAAATCAGAAAGTTTATCTTATATCATAGACAATGTTCCATACATTATCTGTATACCGACTAACGAATGCATAAGATATAAACCTTGGGATCAGCTGAGGACATGAAATGCTCGGGTCGAAACGTTTTTGATGAATAATGGATCCCGGTTGCTCAGTTGGTTGCGGAGAAATTGCTAAAATCATTAATGAAACGGTTAACAACGTTCATTTTTACACAAATATATTTCATGTGTTGATTTCGGCAACATATAACAGTACTTAATTCACCAGAATGGTCTATTGACCTATCCACAATCTGATCCTTATTCTGTATAGATCATGCAACGATGGGGGCAAAATGCGAAACCACTTTTGCCCAATTCAGACGACAATCCTTGGATATGTTGCATCTTTTAGATGTTCTGTTCATGTAGGTTTATTTCATATCATTCAGAAGAAGAAAAAGCATATATTTATTAATTGCAGTTGCTACTTAGATCAGGCTTGTGTTTTATGATTTTGATGCATGTGATTTTTCATCGTCAGATATTTAAGATGAAACCTACGGTGTTCTCGGTGAGAGGGGGCGGGGGGGGGGGGGTAGCACAACAGCATATGTGAATGAACGAGTACTTATCTGATTAACCGCGCCCAAACCATTGAGGCGAAATGCAACGTTTACCTGTTGACGTGAATTTGCAAGATGATTGCTATGCTAAAAACGATTCCCAAACTAGTGGTATTCACATCTTTGGAAACATACAGATTGGGGTTTAAAGAGATGTAGGGATATCAATTTGTAGAGCTGTGAAGTATATTTAGCGCTATGCAATACAACTGAGTTAAAACTCATCATTGAAGTTTAAGGCGTTGAGAAACAAAATGCGCGAGGCTTCAGAATAAATGTTGTTTCCTGTTAAAGTTGGAAAGATTGCAGGTGCTAAGCACTGATTTACACCCGTCCAAGCCTTTTATGTTAAACACACCTTGTTTATGAGACACGAGACGATTGTTCTGCAAAGAGCAGACACATAAAAGGTCTTTTAAATTGTGGTGTCCTTGGTTTTGGAGCGGATTGTATGGTGTGGTGATCATCAATTACCTGTACGCTATTGGGAACATTTGACTGCGCCATAAAAATTGTACCTAGCCATCAAAACGATTATGAAGTAATAGTCGGATATCCGTTATCACAATTGCATCATATGTGAATGCTTGATGAATCTAATGCCGTGATTGTAAGAAAGAAGGGGAATGCAACGAAATAAAACAAACCAAGCATATTTGCTTGTTAATCACTTCAGGGTTTGACGGTACACAAATACTGATGTGTTATATAGTGCCAACACAAACGAAGCAGCCATTATATTGTAATGATATGTTGCTGCAAACGCAGCGGTTTATTGTTGATGCATTGCGATGCAGATGTGTTATATATTTCTTGACCAATGGCGAGTATAGGGCACAGCCAATGTACTTCATAATAAAGTATGATCAAGCCGCCTATAAATGCTCTGCTTTTTGCATTTACCAGTCGCCAGGATATCGGAGCATTGCTTTAATTGAACTAAATGCACGTACACGAGAGATAATTAAAATTGCACAGTGCTCAATCTGCGTAGACTAGTCTGCGTTCATCGCTTTGGATTATAATGCAGATGCAGTCGTTCTCCATTTCGTAGTCATCTATATGCCTTTGCACCTACGTGTTTTCAGCGAGTCATCAAATCTCATTTGCTGCACTAAATGATGAGCTTCGTGGCGATTCAATCATAATCAACTGCATGCAGAGTCGCTTGTGATATTTAGTGTTATTGAGTTGAGTTATATAATCTAGGAGATCCACAGCGCGTCATCATTCGATTACGCCAATTCACTTGTAAGAATGGGCTACTTATGCAGTATAAAAAATGACTAACAGACACATAATGCACGCAACCAACTGACTCATACCTCACACGTAAATATTTCCGCTACTCATTATACCTGTGCACACTGACATTTACCTTACGAACCCAATGATCAAAAGTGCATTTTCGGTAATGTGAAATTGATGTCTAGCAGTTGTCCTCTATACAGCGCTTCGTTTTACCGCTTATCACTCGTCTATGTGTTGCATATCACATTCACCGTCCAATCATGACAATCATTTCTCAACAATATCTCCCGTATATTGAGCCTAGTCGTAGTGGACCCTATGGTGGGAAGGGAGCTAATACAATGGATGAAAAGCAGCTTGCACATGCTTAGGCAATGTGTTCCGCTTACTCATAAAATACCAGCAGCAGCAGCAGTATAAACTCCGGATTATTTCTTTTATGAGAGTGTAAATTGTGTTAGACGTCAACGGATACTGGATATGCTGGCACTGCTAGGCAAAGCGCATTACATAGGATAGGCCAATCAACGTGTGTGTAGATGCTGCAATCACAAGTAAGTTCATGCAGTTCATACGAAAACATTGTCATCTACTAATGCCCCTATACTTAGTTTATCTGGACATATTGTGGTATTTTGCCTTTGAACATTGCATATGCAAAAGATCAATGACGTTCAGATGTTGCTACCAATCAGGACAGAATAGAGTGATAGACGCGGAATTATTTAACGCATCTACGCACAAAGACTACCATGGGGTAGCGTATGACTAATCCAGCAACATCTTATTGACCCGGTCAAGTTGCCACATGACGTTATGCATCCTCGGCTTTATGATGTAATGAAATGTAATATATAAGTTACGCTGCACAAAGGCAATTTGCATCCAAGCAATTATTGACCAAAAAGCTATCTCTGCTTATATTCATCGGGATGGACAATTAATGAGTTATGACTCACGAAGAACAGCAAACGATTATTATCTTAGCGGTAAAAGAAACTTCGAACATTGCTCTTGCATTGTCACTAAAGGAACAATTGTAGCTCGGTCATAGCGGTCGGCTCAGCTGTAATATGAAAAATTGATTGCTGTACCGCATTATTAAAGTATATATAAGTAGATTGCCTCACGAATTCATGCAGTTGAACAAATTTGACTATTGAACAAAGGCTACGCTGAAAGTATGCAATGGCGTTTATGTGTCTGCAATTGCGATAGCCTGTTTATGGGATTTTCAGTCAGTTACTATATAGTAACTAGTTTACGATGTATCCCAATTTATATAAAAGCTATCCTGCATATGCAACATTGTTTCAAATGTATTTGTGAATGTTTTTAAAGAAAGGCATGGAGGTCATCATGGCGTTGATATGTTTTCATCCAAGTGTTGTAGCTCTGGCTATAAAATAGATAATTTATTATAACATATAATTTTCCTCGCACGACTCATTGATGCAAATCAGGGTATTTGTAAAAGAGTTGTAATAGGGCAAATCCTCGAATGAAAAGTTTTTTTGAACAAAAATGCTCAATTAAAAAGTGAATGAACTATTGCCATTAGTTTGATGCTACGAATCGCCGACAAGAGTCGATTTCCCAATATGCCAGAATCGGCAATTGACATAATATTCAATTATACTACATTTTGCAGAGAATGGGTTTAGTCTTTAATACAGTTAATATCATTTAGCTCAATTGCAGTTGATGATCATAGAAATTATGTGTGCTTGTCTGGACTTTTGACGATTAGCTACCAGAACAGCAGCAACGGCTGCGCAGAATTTGAGTTGAAGGTACTACGAAGAAAAGTATGTAAATTATTTGGCAATGACTTGTAAAAACCTGATTGCCACAGCGTTACAAACCCCGATAGAACGTTTAAAAAATGCTCTGATGCATCTAAACGTGAAGCAGTAAACACCCTCAATAGCACTGCTTTTCAGTGATAAGAGCCAAAAATTACATGTTCTAGCGGACAGCGCCCTCTCATCAATCAGTCTATCGCTGCGTGCAAAGAGAGAAACAGAGTAACAGGCAGTTGAGTTCCACCGTTACCCATTATGAACATTGCAACGTGACCTTCATATTAAATCAAAGGCTGTGTCGTTGTTTTCAGTATTGCATCGTCGTGAATAGATGAAGCATCCAATCGATTCCTCACGATATCTGTTTTGCATTTTCCCCCTCCACACTATGAGATATCTGTTTGGTATTTCCCCCTGCGCATTATGCCCCGGACGTTTTGATAGCACTGTATTTAGCCCAAATATACCATATACGCAATGGGCAAAATGTTTTCCCTCCGCAAAAAAAGGTATAATCGATGCGTTTGGATGGAAACATGCAATCGTAATGCATCGTGACTCAGCCACTCCAACAAATGCTGTACTTTATAGCATACATGTGGGGAAAACCGAACGGTGTTTCACAATGTTTCGCTGCAAACTGGTCGGTTCTCATCCTACTCTCTGGGCTCAAAAAAGCATAACCATTAATCAGGTATGCGATTAGGTTAATGAGAAGTGACATAGTGAGCTAACCACAGCGGTCCCTGCAATGGTACATTTTGAGATCTTCTCTCGACCATGTATTGTGCACTTTCAGATGTTAAAGCATATCTTCAATGGTCTACGTTACATTTAAGAACGTGCCTTATTTCGGACCGGACTCGTGCATTGCATCAATTGAATTACTATTCCGAAAATAGTATATAACAACATGCGTTATGTGAAAGAAGCTAACAGCTTGGCACTGTAGGTCAAATTATGGCCGTCATCCCATGCATGGGTCATAATACCTGCTATCGATAACTTTAATCTGACAAGCGCTGGCGATTTGCCCTAATTACCATTCGTTCCTCAAGGACAATTGTTCCTCAAGTGCAATTTGGCGAATATCAATAACATTTCACGGTGATACATTCGCAGAATGCCATTTGTAAGTTACCTGTAAGTACGCGCTCTTGACAAACCTACTATGATATATTTACAAACAACTAAGTTCTTAGCTATGATATGAATGTGACGCAAAAGGTTTGTTGAATTACATAGTGTCATAGTGTTGACTGCACGATCGGGTATATAACCAGGCCTAGCAAAACAAGTGTGCGACCGGCCGATTATTTAGCCAACAGAAAAGAAGCACTTATTATGTAACTATTCGAAAATTACCAAAAATATGAGTTTTCGGCTTCTTTTAATGCAATGTCTGACTTCAATGTAACAGTGCCTGACAGCGACAAGAGGAATAACCAACTGCCTAGCTACACGTGGTGATAACAGTGATGTATGCAACGTCAGCTTTGACGAGGCAAGCTCAAGGAAGGATTGCCAACTTAGCCACATTTGGAAAATGAGGAGTTCGAGGAACCAGTAGATGAGGCGCAGTACTAATAAATTACAATGTTATGATTTGTGTCAGTGTACTAGAATTATGATTTGATTGAAGGCACACCGAACTTTAGGGAAGAACTACCAGGATTATCCAGGAAGCAAATATACATTTCGTCGACAAAATTGGCTATTCAATTGAATCCCAAAGATCCGCAGTTGGCTGATGTATGTGTACATAAAACCAGAAACGTAATCAGTGTTCAAGACTGAAATTGTTATGAACGTATCAAGCATCTGTGATTGTCAACTGTTCAGAGCCCTTCGGTTTATCGTGCGTGCCAACCAATTGATTCTAGACATCATTTATTTAACCTTACTGTTTCATGGCATAGACGCTTGGCTATAAAAAAACGGAGATAAAAGCTGTATCCGACGTTTGCAAGAATATGCTTTTGAAATTCACCATTCACCGATAGAGCGATTGGTTTGGAATAGCTGAATGGAATATTTGCATTCTAGGGAAATAACGTCAGACTTTGTTCCTAACATCAAGCCTTCTAGAGATGTCAATACATTGTATACTGCTGGTGATTTGCAAATAATTTTTTTCTCATAAAAGATGCAAAGGCCTTAAGAAGAACGATGCTACATCAAACAACCAGCTAAAATGAGATATTGCCGAGGATTGAGTAAGTGTGCGTCCCATAGCCCAGGGGTTCTGCGACGGTGATCGCCCAAGAGTCTATATCAAGAGAAGGTCTAAAACGGGTGCGTTGGAATATTCATTAAACATATTTGCTAATCGTCTTGACAGCCCCGGCTTGACAACTTAACGCAAAGGTTGTGACCCGGATGGACCTTAGTTGCGCGCGAGTGACTCATGACCTTGGCCTGTGATACACACTCTTGGTTTTACGTGACGCCATGTACATTGTTGTGGTTTGCGTCCAATGACAACACACTGTATGTTTTCTGGAATAAGGGGGCGTCTTTCACAAGTTCAAATTGGCACCAGAACAAGCGCTGTAATCGCGTAACTGCATGATAGTATGTTTACATAATAAAGTCAGTTGTGTGTCTGCTTGTCTCGCCGACTGTGTGAAAGGGTGCCGCTCAGCGTGAAACAACAAATCGAGGTGTTGCAAAATGCGTAGCAAAATGGTTCATAACAATCACTCGTCCGGTTAGACAAGTTGACTAGGCAAATCAGTGGTCCGACAGGGCAAATCACATGTCCCGGGCAAGCAAACAACCATTGGTGTCGAACCCTGACCCATTCTAAGCATTGCATCGAGAGCAGAAGCTAACAACATATAGCAAAATGTTTCACCGCCCAACAGGCACATCCACAAAACGGTCACGACCCATCAAACAGCAGAGCACGCGATCCTTTTGAAAGTCTTTCAATGCTTTGCCATGTGACTGTTGCGCGTAATCAAGGGCTTCCGTTGGAGCCAGAGATAAATGTTGGAACACAACAAACGGCTAAAAGCACTGACTCTCGTGATAATGAGTATAGATAATTCTGTGTGTCGAGTAGTGCAGCCTTTTGACTCTCCGCACTTAGTCGTTGGAAAGATCAAAATTATTTATATCAATACGTATACTTCTACAATGCCTCATATAACTATTGAATAAATATTGCAAGCGATCAACTGATTCAACGGTACATATTTTATGCTTCCAGCTTTGATGTGCTGATGTTGCATGGTGAATTTATTATCGTCTGTTCAAATAACCTATATTAACGGACATACGTTTGAATTGCGAATGATTAGTATCGCGGATATAGCTCACATTATTTGAACCCAGAATAACAAAAGCCTTGGCTATTGACCCTTAGATAAGATGAACATACAAATTCTGTTTTAAGGTCTAGTTCCAAGTTAATGCTCTGATATAAACGAGACAGAGGGAAGACTAAGTGCGAGCAGCGGCAGGTATGAAATTGTCAGTTGGAGACGCTAATCTATTTGATGAATACTAGAACCAAAATTACAGACTACTTGATAGAGAGAAAGTTATGCTATGCTGACATGAGTCCATGTGCCCAATATTCATGAAAACAGTGCTACTAAGCTAGCATTTATTCATTTGGAGAAGTTTTATTGCTTAACTAACACTGTTTTCTTGAATATTGTGCATATGGACGAAATCAGCGAATCAAATGTGTAATAACGGGCAAGAAATGATAAACGTCTTGGACTTCTACTCGCCGATGTGATGCATTTGTCAGCCTTTGGTCAGAAATAGCACGAGACTGAAAATATCATAGCTCATTGATGTATATAGCGCTTTATCATCATGAACTAAGCTGACACTAATCTAATCCCACGGCGTCTGAACTTTGAGTGACAGCGGGAGTGCTTCAGTAATTTTATTGGGTCAAAAGGACGTTCCATAGAACACGTGTACATTATAGAGGCCTATTCGGTCAATTTTGCTAAGAATATATTTTCTCCTGACATAACACAATTGTTCTGCAAAGAGCTGGCTGACAGCAATCTCTTTGACTGTGGCTTCTGCAGCACTGAAGATAGTCATGGCTGGCTTGAGAGTGGGGTAGATGGTACAGAAAACCAGTACTTGGTTTCCAAGTAAGCAGGTACTGATGATATCTACAACGGGCGCGGATAGAATGGATAATTAGTGACATGCAATTGTTATGTGCAAGGGCCAAAGTGTTTTACTTAAAATTAAAACAGACACAACCATAGCAGCGACGTTGATGTACGGGTATGGTATTAGCAATGCATACCTAAGTTAAATACTACTCAAAACGGTAATGTTTGTCTTGTACTTTGAAGAAGGAAGAAGACAAGTCGATCCTGAATATCCGAGCAGGTAGTCGATCATTTATCACGGAAGAAATGCCATATTTTTGGCTAATGTTGCTGCACGGGAGACATTATTTGTATGGGCTTATATGGTTTGCCGTTATATTTTCTTTCTTCTCACGTATGTCGGTTACCCCAGATTACACCAGTCAGTATTGTAGTTTTAATACATATTTTACCAGTTTTGCTTTTAACACACATGAGTAACTTCCAAGCCACAAATTGGTCGCCTTCAAGTTGCGTGCAATGCAAACGATTTATAAATGCTTAAATAAATCTCAGCTGGTCCTGAATACAAGTTAGATTAAGGTTGATTTCGTTCTTGCCATTATCCCCAACGATAATTAGGCGGCTTTTATGCCAGAATGGAACAAAAGGCACATTTTCATCAGAATGTGTCGCCTACGAGTACATCATCAGTTGATCTTTGCATGAGGGAATTTCTACTTAACATGCAAAACGATGTAATCCTCGGTTGAAGTAAAAAAAAATCAGACAGTAAGCAAATCACTAAGGGTTTAGCTAACGGGGTCTTACGGCATTGCTCTTTGCGATTACATTTTGACCACTGAGGAAGGATATTTGACACTTTGCATTCATCAAGGCAACCGTCATAACCCAAATGATTGTTGAAATTACGGAGCTATTAAACGGAGAATATATAAAGCTTCTTAGATTGTAAGGATTCATGGATTGCATGGATCAAATTACTACGCTAGAATTGGAATAATATGGCATAGTTTATCTTAGAGAAGGTAGCCACTTGGCACTGCAGGTCACATTGTGGCAGTCACCTAATGCAAAGGTTATTTTAGCTGTCATTAATCAGTCATGTGCTAGCGATCATCCCTGATTATACCTTTTCCTCGAGACCAAGCGAATTCTGGGTGCTATTTGGACCATATCGATTACGTTTCATGGTGCTACATTCTCAAATTGCCATTTATTGATTACTTGCTAGAAAGATTTCGTTCCCTGAAGCAAAATGCGCGATAATACTCGGTGACAAAAAGTGATCTTTCACGTAAAGAGTGCCAGATGCCATCGAAAGTTTTATTGTGAGCTGAAATGTCCTAACTATGATTGCATTTTACTTAAACTATGAAAATAATCACTTTACAGGTAGAGCAAATATTGAAATCCTGTATGAATTATGGAGATATATGGTGCATGAGTCGTATCATTTTGTTGTGATGTGTTCTCTCACACTCAAACAGGCAAACCTATCTTAACTGAATTATTCATATTATAAATGGTATTAATTTCATTTAGAAAACGTGAGCCCTATTTAAGATGATAAAGCAGAAGGTTACAGTAAGGTCCGATTGCTCGTCAACAAAACACTGGTCATCCCTTGCAAATTTCATGTCAGGTTGATTATTTTCGCACAACTGAAATTCTTTAACATGGTGGCACCAAAACGTTTGGACCTGATGCAAGAATGTGAGGGTTGTGGATGATGGGGTTAAGGAGGGGGTCGAAATGCAAGAGATGTGTAGTTTTTCTTGAAGCAGCATATGTCATTTGGATGCCCATTACATTGACCTGCTCCAGGGAGACGTCTTAGTCATTGTCATGCACCACACACCCCCTTTATGTGTTTCAAACAGAGCTTATGGTAAGGGGATAGTACTGATGCTTCGACGTACAAGCAAAATGATACAAAAATGATACCCAATATGTTAGGTCCGGGTTGCATAGGAGCTGGAGGTTACCACTTAAATAGGCACTACCATCACTGTGATCTGGGCAATATGGCTGACACTCTTTATCTGTGAGTCCTTAAGGGTCTGCATTTACGCAAATATGTTGCCCACTGGACTGCATATCTTATGATTGCCAACAATAAATGTGCGGTTTTCTTTGAATCACGTGTCCACTTTCCAAAAGTGAGCGCTAGCATTTGATAAAACTGAGTGCCTATGAAGCCGATAAGCTGCATGGCTGTTGATACTTATTAATCTGCTGTTAATCTGATGAACCACTAGATTACCATTAGGGCACCAATATTCAAATCGCCAGCAAATTGTGGATGTTATGAAAAGCTAAAATTGTATCCCATATTTGGTGTGGGTGATATAAAGCTAAACATTGATGTGTGATTCCCACACTCCAACAAATATTTTTATTGGATTACAAATCCAACCAACCAATACCACAATGCGACATATTAGTGATTCATCTCGAATCGAAACACTATCTGCAACACAATAGTGTTGCTAATATGGTTGCTAACAAATGCACTGAAAGGCTTATGACCATTTGCTGATTAAACAAAACAGCCGAGGCAAGTCCGGAGCACAGGTAAACTGAAAGACCAAGTAATATTCAATTAAGCCACATTTGGACTAGGATGGATAAGGTCAGCCAATACCATCAATGTCAGGTAATGGTTCATACAAATGTGTGCACTTGGCTAGGCACGGCTTATTTGATATCATCCCAGACGGCTAATGTAATGTGACGATTAACAATTAGGCCAGCAACAACAACAATTCAGTTGGGCAGGCATTACATGAGTGGAGTATGAGGTATTCCGAACAACATAGGAAATCAGCTGTCAATTGCTATCACAATCCAAGTTGACACAGAGTGGAAACCACAATTGGATGCTGCCATAATGTCCAGATGCGTCAGAACGTGAAGTCGTAAAATCTACCAGTGGCGCTGCTCGGCAGTGACAAGAGCACATGCTTCAGCTGACAACGCCCTCTCATCAATCACTATATTGCTGCATTCAAGGGGAGAAACAAAGTAACAGGCAGACGATTTCCACCGTTACCCATCATTAACATGGAAACGTGACCTTCATATTAATTAATGAGGCTGCGTGCATCGTCTCGAATAGTTTGAGCATCCAATATATGCATCGCTGTGTTGCATCTTTCATTGCATATTATGCCCGGACAGGATCGCAATCTCCCCCGAGTAGACATTACAGAGACTTTCTTTGAAAACACACTATACAACCCAAAGTTACTTCATCCACAATAGCCAAAGGAAAATTTGAATAAGCTTTGCCATACACATTTTATAATCGACGTGTTTGGTTAGAAGATTCAGTCATAACGAATTGTTAATTATCCACTTCGCCAGGCTCTGTAGATCAATGCATACATGTAGGGAAACATAATGTTTCCAGCAAAACGTTCATGTCTTACATAACTTATTTCATTGATCCATTATCGTTCGGTTTTTCGATCGCTTGTCATGAGAAGTTCATTGATCATTATAGGATGCCATTTCAGCAATTTTGGAGTCGAGCGAGCGAATACAGCAAGCAGACGCCATACTGCAGAAGACAGATTTATAAGACGCCATACTGCAGAAATTACAAGAGTTTATTCCATAATGGGACACAAAAATAATCTATCGCCAACTAAGACGTATTAGATATAACGTTGACATGAGTTAGCTAGTCATAGAGGCGGGTGAGTGAATCGCAAATTGTTACACATAAAGGCCACTATCATCAAGAGTTTTAATTAATTAAAGGGACGTATACAATAATCAAAATTAGTTTACCAAAGCTCCTTAGTTTGGACAAGACTCCGCTTGGATCGATTTATTCGGAAATTTAGAATAGGCGGTATGCGTAGCGATATTGAGTGCAGCTTGCAGCAGTCATCCAGAGGCGAATAAAATAGCCGCCGTTGTATACATATGATATTGGCAACATCCGATACATTCGCATCATAAGATTCCTAGTACATCCAAAACCTTGTAAACGTACCGATGCATATTCGGTTTAAGAATGTAGCATAAATGACATGGGTTTTCGTGGAATGTTGAATCAGAGTGTGCTGATGTTTAATTTGAAGACTTATCACAACAATTGTGTGGAAAGAGAATCCATTTGATTGCATATTTCGGTGGTCCAGAAACCGCTTGTAAAAGAGAGAGAGAGAGAGAGAGAGAGAGAGAGAGAGAGAGAGAGAGAGAGAGAGAGAGAGAGAGAGAGAGAGAGAGAGAGAGAGAGAGAGAGAGAGAGAGAGAGAGAGAGAGAGAGAGAGAGAGAGAGAGACCGAGACTTGTGGCTAGTTCGTATATAGCTATTGTATGACCCTCCTCACATGGTAATAGAAATTTACGGAAATATTTGTATAAGTTTGCTTCTTGTACAATGCCGCTTAGGGCTAGCGAATACACGTTCGCAACCGTCACTGCTTTGGTTCCTTTAACGAGAGACTAAAGCGTGTTGGTGGTCAGAATGATTGTTTTTTTTAGCAGTTTCTATTTCTATAACCGATCAAAATCCACAGTAGCGTCGATAATCGGGCGATTATATGTTAGACGTACCCATATTGCTGCTATATAGTGTCCACCAGTCGAAACAGATACAACAACTTTGATTTGCTATGACCACGTGAATTGATACTCATGGCCAATACCGACCGATATTCTGCCATGTGAACAAAGGGTTTAGAGCTCCGCTATGAGAGCTCACTCGAGGCTTCCGCCCATGGAAATATAACGCCACCTGTTAGCCAAAGCGTATCTATCAAAGCGTCTTGTCATCGCGTTTACTTTGGAGCTGTAGTCACCTCGACCAACCAGATGACTCCATATCTTTAACAGCCGCCGAGCCTCGAGACGTTGGATCAACAGTCATATGTGCTTTAGTTGATTTCATGGTATCGTCACCTGATTTCGAGTAATTTCATAATCATCAGGCAGCTCAGGGTAGCTATAAACTCTTTGGTGTGCATTCCATTCTGCTGCACGTACAATATAATGTACACCACCAACACCATTAATGCTGCCATATTTCGGTTGCGTTCCACAGTTTTCGCCGATGCACAGATTGTTGGCACTTAGTTTAGACTAATCACTTTGCAATGTGCAGTAGCCATATTAATGAACTGGATAAGTCCCGATGCACAGGTTATAATGGGTTTCATCCATCACGCTAATCTAACATGCACGTGTGACCCCGCTGATTACTAAGATCGTGCTATGGTGTCATTTTGTTTACATCATTGACATTGGAAATGGTCAATGCTGTTTAGCCCAAAGTACAACTATTGTTCAATTGGTAGCTAATGCGATGCAATACTGCACAACCGGAAGGGTTGCAATAACATAGTTTTGACATATATTAAGGTGAAATCTACAACATGTTTAGTTTCATAAAATGTTTCATCGATATCCAGTGATATATAACAAAACTACATGACACATTTGACTCACTATGTCCATTACTGTGGCATTGAAAACATGCTTGTCTAATTATTGCAACAGCTATAAAAGACTGCTTTATTGACATCATAGGTTTGAAACTAGCGTCATTTGTTGCCAGTAGCCTCATTCTTCGGCGAAACAAGAGCATTGGCAAGTTTATATGACAGCTAGAATAGTAGAACTTATATCCAATCCAATACACAAATGTCCAAGCAATACACAAATGCGGTAACAGGACATTACCACTGCAGTCAATCAAAACAAAGCTGTAAAGACGCTGGCATACGGAAACATTGGTACCTTTGTTGAGTTGCTATCATGATACATTCTCTGGCGTTTGTTGAATCTCGCACATTTGCATTAAAATACTGCAGCAACCATATGACCGATAATACCAATAAAATAGCAGCGATGCCCTTCTCGCCTTGGAAACATGGCATAGGATATGATAGTCAGGCCATTTGTACGATAACATTTGATTAACATAGACAAACAAACATAAACATACCAAAAACAACTGAGTTATTCAGACATTGAAAGAATTACTACTCATTGAATTATACACTTGATCATTACAAGATACGTTTCGTTATACCGAACTGTTATTTTTTATAGATGTATATAACTCATCATAACAATGAACACCTACCTACCCATATTGCATCAATGAACCGCGAAATACCCTTAAGGATAATGTAGTTGCTTAGGCAAACTACTTAGAGTGTTGTCTCTGGTGACAGTGACGTTAAGATCTAACTCTCACCGGACACAGATACATATACTCGCTGCATTGATGTTAGCCTATCGCGCCAATACAATAGGTATTAAATTAAAACAGCATAAAATTCCAGACAAAATCCTTGAGAAGGTATCTGCACGGTAGCTTATAAACCTCGGGGATTCATATCATGTGATGCTGCGCATGGTTATTACGTAAAGGTGCCACCGCGATAATCTTGGCATGGTATGGTCATGTGGACGATGTGGGGAAACGCTTCGTGTTTTCCCCATATCACTCGCGTGACCATGTTTTATATCTTCGTCGTTGTGCCTAAGCTCTAGGTTCAACAAAGCGTTATGAATATCCTCCAGCTCTAAAGTTGTCTGCAACAATGTTTGCTAAGGAATCGGTCACATCGTTGACCTGTTTTTAGAGGTCTCATTCTGGACATGTGTAGTATGTGTAGATGAAGCATGTCAGACGTAGCGTCTATTAATGAGGCACACTGCAAGCTGTTACCGCGCATGAGATTCTTTCCCCCTCCGCAATAAGTACATATTTTCTTGCCTCTCAACGGCTTGCTTAGGGTAACTGAGTCAAACGTCGTTCACTTCACGTATTCAGTGTTACGTTAGCCTACTCGTCCGAGCATAACTTCAGCAATTATTAGACAGATGGATTGAGCTAATCAAATGCTTTTCATCCGAACTGTTTCCTCACATATAAAAGAGGCATTTGTGCTCAGTCATATAATTGACCACAGATATCTGAACAACGATCTTGGAAAACTCCTACAATTCCTACCCTTGCGTACATACACGTATGTACATAAGGCAATATAGCAGCTGTGAATACAGCAATACATAACACTTCATTATAGTCATTAATAAATTACATAAATTAATGCCGTGACAATTCATCAGGTCCAGCAAATTATTCCTGACAAGCAGAACACAGCATTTACTTGAATAAAGGTCCCTAAATCTGTGTAAGCAGAGAGCCTGGAGAGTGTTGGAGTGAGGATGGGCCGTGAAGAGTCTCAGAGAAGCGCAGGCTTCGTTATCACCATAGACATGTCTCTCAAATAAATCGCCATGGTCACGTAAATATTACATACAAGGCAAGTACACTAACTTTGTTATCGGCTTCTTAGATATCGGGGTATTATGACAATATGGGGTGTCCGACGTGAATGGTGGAGGGAGCATAGCTCCCAACGAGCAATATCTCAATATTACTGTGATCACATGAACGTGACAGACATGCCTGATGCGTGAGGCGTCTAGGTTGTGCATATTTACATATTTTTGTTGTCTGATGCATCGGTAATGCATGTCAATGTTATATATACATCTCTTCGGGCCACGGGCCAAGTACTGATCATATAGTACAGAAACCATGGTAACATTATTCGAATGTAGTGAACAACATTACCGGCGCTGTTGGACGGCGATAATAGCAACAATCACATACTTCAGTAGGTGGGACAATACGGACACCTTCTCATTAATCACTACATGCATGCATACAGTAATTCTCATTACTCGCCTTATTTACATAGAAGTACATTATGGTAACGGAATCACAAAGGTATAAATTAATGTAATGTTTTCATCCGCCACGTCCCAAGACTTTCTAGTGCTTAGCCATTAAGCCAGACAGACGGCTAAGGCTATATTCATAGATCACAGGGAGTAGATACTAATGACCGATTTCATTTTTATTCCACGTGCCATCCAATCCAAACAGTTCCATGTATGCCTGATCACTCATTTCATTGTGGTATTGAGAATGATTCGTCATAAAATGTTACCGTTGACTTATTCCTACATATAAGGCCAACACCCATTCATATAAGATCCGCTCCGTGAACAGCATAATATATGGAAGTCATCATCAATGCAAATGGCATGTGCATAGTAAACGTCTACGGCTAAAATTGCTTTCATCAAATTATATCTGAATCAGGTGCTCTGAAAATGATCGTTATAATATCATGGCTACCTGCTAAATGGTTTTTTCGTTTATGGATCACAACACGCCGGTTAAGAATTTCGCGATTGGTACTGAAAAGCGTAATTATGTTGGCTTATGTGATATAACTCCCTTCGTGATGTATAACAAAATCCATGCTCTCCAGTTAGCATCAATTAGGTTCACAACGATTGACAAATATGGCTACGCAATGCAAATATGGTGATAGGTGGCCAGTGCGAAAAGAACTTATGGTTTATATGTTCGTTGCCATTGGATCTCAAGCATTATCTTCAATGCAGACCGGTAAAACATAACTTAAAACCGTGGTACTCGTAAAAAAACTATTCGATTCGATTATTGAGCTTGGGTTGGCTGAATGTGACTTAGCAGGTAAATTTGTTTCATCGGGTCGCAACTCAGGAAAAGCTATTTCATCCAAGTTCTCGTCCGTCACTTGCTTGATCGCAAATGTTGGACGGGGCCAGACAAATACCTAGCATAGTTTAATCAAACTTCTTTGGGACGACATGCGAATGCTCGTCTGGCCGAGGTGTGGTCCCTCTCTTCACATACATCCTCTTAGGCAAAGCTGTCCATTACGTGATAAACCCAGATGCACTACATTTCCTAAGTCAATAAATATTTGCTAATCATTTTCCTTGACTTATGCACACTCAAGTCTCCGTTAAATGCATTAAGCACGGTGTGTGGTCCTCACTCCAGAGTAAAGTTTTTTCGCAGATATTTGTAAAGTTTTTTATGTGGATTTTCGCAACGAATGCGCTCCGGGACCGACCGTTGAGCAAAATAGCTATTTGCTATCACTGTATTTATCACAATTTCTGGTGCACAGCCAATCAACATCCATCACACATTCGCATCATTTATGTGGATTGACAAACGAATGCGCTCCGGGACCGACCGTTGAGCAAAATAGCTAATATACGCTAATTACAATTATATCCAATAGTATTTACACTATATATATATACAAGAGGCTTCTTTAGTTTTATGGTGTTTGCAATCATAGTTCGATAAACGGTTAATCATATATATATATATATATATATATATATATATATATATATATATTATATATATATATATATATATATATATATATGATATATATCATATAGCACATATATATTTATAACGCTATATATATATACATATTTAGATATAAATATATATTAATATGTATCTATTTGTATATATATCAATATATATATATATAAATTCATTTATACATATATATATATATATATATATATATATATATATATATATATATATATATATATATATATATATATATATATATATATATATATATATATATATATATATATATATATATATATATATATATATATATATATATGTATTTATATTTACAAATATATGTAAATATCTAGCCAATTACAATACAGCCAATTATCCATGGCATTGTAAATGTGTAACAGTTTTGTGGCAAGGCTAAAATATTAGTTGTTCACTGGTTTAACACAATCGATTGATGACAATGCAACCCTAGCATCTTAGAAAAAGTATAACTGTTACAGTATAAGAGGTGATTTTCATCTCTGACGTTGTTATCCGCACACTTTCATCTTTAGAATATTGCAACGACGTACGACAATAACGTTCAAGCAGCAGGTGGGTTGTAAGATAGCTCTCATATTGGCTGTGATACGTTTTATAGCGGATCCCTGCATATTGGACATTAGATAGAACTACCAGTGGTCCGTTAGGTGAACCAAATACGTGACAAGGCCGGTGAAGAAAAGTAAACAAACTCACACACGAATATATACACATACATACACACGCAAGCGTACCCACATAAACTCACGTAGACATACACACACGAATTCACACACATAACCGCGCATAAGTTTAACCACACACACACACAAATACACGCACATGCAATATTTGCTTAGCCTACAGTTTCCGTCGGATCCCGCTTTCCATCTCTCTGTTCATGCAATCGATAATCAATGTACTGTTCTCAAATCGATCAACCAAATCCAAAAAGAACCATACCGAGATATTACTAATGCTCGGTTGATAGATAAAGTTATAGAGATTTATTCCATTGGGCAGAGAACTTTTCTATGAGACAAGTTGATGTTTTACGATAGGGGTTAACAGCAGCTGCAATCGGGATAGGTGATAAAAAGATCGTCCGCAAATTAATTTCTAATTACAGACTGAATTACCTTGCTGTAAGTCGCAACTGTCTTGTTTTGCAATAATGCTTTATAATCTGGCACAGAAACCGTTGCAGCCACAAAAAAACTACCTCTGTCAAGAGGTAGTCGTAAGATTTGGTGTTGATGTATCGTTTGCATGTTCACTGACAATGACGCGCTTACGAATTTCAACCCTTGCCTTGCGATATTGTAAAGCGTGCTAAATTGGCAGCTGTGGCAGCCTGGGGCAAATAATGGTTTCATGAGGGTAATTGCAGTCACGGAAAATAATGACAAACATTAGCCTCAAGATAGGGAGTGTGGATCCCTTCGCCTGCTGATGCATGCTTTAACCGCCTCCTGTCGAACTGTTGACGATCGCATCTGCTAAAAGCTCATGATGAATACGATGGAATTGTGGCGCATTGCAATGCTCCGATGGACAGCAGATCATGATGTAAATGTGACTGGATCTAGTGCTAGCTGTCTCTGTTTATTGTATCATTTGACTTCTGTTAGATATTATTCAAATATTCTTGCTGTTGCCGTAACCAGACTAAATCGAATGGATTGAAGCTTTATGGTAACTGTTCCCATAATGAAAATGGGAAAAGTCAAATTGCAGGTGGCTAATAAGATCGAATCGGATTAATTGCATCGGCTGAGAAGGCGTTTTAGGTCTAGTGTTGTCCTTGGGAATTGACGACTAACTAAATCTGCAAAATTGCTATTTATGGGCAGTACAAAATATGGGTCTCTGTAATATGGTGCTACATGTGACATCCGCGTCTTATAAGGCGTGTTGTTATTGTACTGTAAAATAATGAAAATCTGAGAGGACAAACATTACTTTGCAATCAATAAGAAACTTCACATTATATCATAGACAATGTTCCATATATTATTTGTATTGCATCTAACGAATGCATAGAATATTAACCTTGGGAGGGGTATGTCAGTCACCCTAGATGCTTGAACAATGCACTTTCTTTTATAGGCCCTTGCTCTAAGGCGATGCCAGCAGTAAGGCAAACTGGAATAGATTGCTAACTAAGTGCGAGCAGCTGGGGACATGAAACGCTTGGGTGGAAACATCCACGTTATTGATGAATAATGAAACACGGCTGTTCAGTTGGTTGCGGAGGAATGCCTAACATCATTAAAGAACAAGTTAATAACGATCATGTGTACACGAATGTACATTTAATCGTGATTTCGGCAATATATCACCGGTATTTATTTCACCAGAATGGTCTATTGCGCTCTCAAGAATCAGATCCTTATTCTTTGTTGATCATGCACCGAAGGAGGCTTACTGCGAAATCGCTTGTGCCTAATTCAGAAACAACCCTTGTATATGTTGTATTTTTGATTCCCTGTTCATATGGGGTAATTACATATCATTCATATGAAGCATATTTCAATGTATTGCAATTGCTACTAAGATCAGGCGTGTTTTTTACGACTTTGATGCATATGATTTTTCATTGTCAGATAATTAAGGTGACACCTTCGGTGTTCTCGCCATCATGAAACTGTGAACGGAGGAGAAAGAGGACGTGGGTAGCACAACAGCGCCCAAAGCATGTATGCGCTAAGCAAGGTATACCTGTTAACGGGAATATACCAGACGAACGCTATGCTAAAAGCGATTCTTTTGCTTGTGGTTTTTTAGAAACATACAGGGCAGGGGTTAGAAGCAAGGTAGGGGATATCAAATTGTAAAGCTGTGAAGTATATTTAGCGCAATTGCAATACAACTGATTCGAAACTCATCCGTGTTGGGAAACCAAGTGCGAGAGGCTTCAAATGTTTTGGTTATGTCAGCTGGGCAGATGACAGGTGCAAAGTACTGATTTACTCTTTATGTTAAACGCCTCTTGTTTATGAGACACGACACGATTGTTCTGCAAGGAGCAGACCAACAAAAGGTCTCTTTGATTGTGGTGTCCTTGGCTTTGGAGGGAATCGTTGGGATATGGGGTGGTGATCAGTTATTACCTGTGCGCTATTGGGAGAATGAGACTGCGCCAAAGTATCCTAGCGAGCACACCGAGAGTATTCTGCACCATGGATGAGGAGATAATGGTATAAATAGCCGTGTGCATTTGCGAAATGCAAGGGTAGATCAGCATACAAACCCCCGACCTCTTAGGCCAATCAGACTCCGGAGTGTTTTGGGGGAAACGATGGAAACATTTTAGCAGTGCGACCCCGAAACCAAAAAATAACCCAAACAACTGGATTAAGTGGAGCATTCTTGATTTGGTGCCAAAAATATCATGCGAAGAGAAATGTAATGATATGACTCTTAGAGGGAAGTAAGTGTGATTGGCCAGGCTCTGGGTGTGATGTAATCTTTCTTAACATTGCGGAACCAAGCGAGATCAATGTTTCTTGTTTTATAACACGGTTGCTCTATTCTCTGAAATTACAGTTTTAATAAATGTGCCTTGCCATCAAATCGATTATTAAGCGAAGACCGAATATCCGTAATGACAATTGCATCTATCGTGAATGGTTGGTCAATTGAATGCAGTGATTGTACGAAACTAGGCGAGGGCAACCAAATACAACAAGCCATAAATGTATTGTTAGTTAGTTTAGGGTTTAACGGCACACCAAGACTCATGTGCTACATGGTGCCAACACTAGCCAAGTAACCACGGTCATTTGCCAAAATGATGTTGAATAACGGCCCGTTAACCACAAAGTAAAAAACAACTCTCGCCGTTCAAATTTGATATTTCGATGTCATGCATTTATTGGTTTACGCAAACATTCCATAGCCTCTCCTGCAGAACCTACCTGCAGTAATGTTAACCTATATTTGGACCGCTGGAGATTTTGAAATAGGTACCCCTTTGAGCTATGTTGATGCAAGCATAGCACTGCGAGAAGTTTACGCTTATTTAGCTCAATATATGGATATTATTGTGTCTGATGTAAGTCTGTAGACATAAATAAGTCTGACCGTCGATAAGCAGGCACCATGAGATGATCAATTAACGAAAATGACAATCCAGATGGATGCAGTGTATCGATCGGCCATGTCCAATTCTGATTTTATAAGCTCACACACATACAAATAGGTACACACATATAATATCACTCAAGCCAAGACACATATTAGGATTTTTATAGAAGCGACTATAACCAAAAGCAATTCGTTCACTATTGCACAGACAGTTATCATTGTCAAGTTTAACACAGGAAATTTGATTGTTGTTTTGTTGCTGAAATATTTGTGCTTTGGAAAGAGTATACAGTAGATGATTTAGACCAGATATGGTACACCGTAACGAAAACTGTATGCGTTAACAGATATTTTGACTGCATCAATTGCATGATGAAGTACAAATATCGACAATTGCACGCAACTATTCCAATATATAAGCCCACGACTATTAAACACAGGCTTGCATTATGTGAGAGCGGCTACGGAATGGTTTTCATGGGGTAATTCACAATAAATCAACAATTTTGCGACGACGTGCCACTGTTGTAAGGCATTAATGTTAAGTAATACTTAGCCATTAGTTCATGCTGATTCTTGCCAATTTATTTCGCAGCCAACGGGGATATTGCAGTTACCAATCCATTACTGAAGGCTAACATGAGATGCATAGACATACTATGCCATTGCGAGTACCGATATATCCAAATTCTTGATCGTAATTGAGCCAGATTATAGATGATTTGGTGGTAAGACTTGTTTTCCTCCAACCACCCCTGGTTTGAGCTGAATATGCGGGCCGGGGTCTAGTTTCAAACGGGTTCTCAGATTGATATCTGTCTAAACTTGTAAGGCGATGTCGTGTTAGCTAATACATGTATTCAATGCCATAAATAAGCTTATCAACGCCCTTTTCATTGGACTTGATTCGTGTATTGCATAGATCCAATTACTATTAAGAAATCGAAATATTTCGGTTAATTTTATGTGAAAGAAACTAACAGCTAGGTACTGCAGTTCAAATTATATCGGTCATCAAATATATTGGCCAAAGACCAGCCATAGATAACTTTATCTGACATGCGCTAGCGATTGTCCCTTATTACCACTCGTTCTTCAAGGATAATTTGATCCACTGTGCTATCTGCTAAAACGTCGATTACATATTTGCGTGATAACTTCGCAAGTTGCCATTTGTAGGTTACTCGCTAATGCAATTAACCAGCATTTGGATTATAATTGGAGGCGTTTGGAAATAGCTATCGGGATTTCTGAGTATGTAGATATGCAACTCGTCTAAAACAGTCTCCATTAAAATCTGATCCAAACGGTGCGCTGTCATATAATGCACGTCTGCAGTACTACTTTGAGATGTAAATAAATCACTGTTCACAAACAAAATACTTCAGATGTAGCTCAGGCTATAGTTACCTGGTGAACTATTGCTCCTATTTAGGCCATTTGTATGGACATATTGTTGATCCACTTGTATGGATGGATGAGGCCCCTCTGTTTACTATGTGCACAACCCATGCTAATGGCAGGAGGGATTGGTATGGCACCAGCGTTCCGCTATGTCGTGTATTTGCAGCCTAGCAAAATTAATCTATACTTTGTTATGACTGAGCAGGGATGATATAACTTATGGGGCACATATGGTACATCATTAGTTACGCAGAGACTGTAACTATGCACTAATTGAACGATACTATTCTTGACTGGTGCTTATCTAGATAACGGCTATTTTAGGAAATCAAATGTGTTTTGGCGTAAGCTAGAGGGCGACACCCTGACCAGTCATACTGTAATATTACTGTAATTAAAGAGCATGAGAGATATGAGTGGTATTTGAGGCCTAGCAAGAGTGCATCTATATAAGCAAGTTTCATCGCTACTACGGGCTAATCTAATTTAGCGCATCCTTTGATCCACAGGACTAATATTCGCCAACAGCACCAAATCATTGGCTCGCAAACTGTCATGATAACTGACCGAGATCATATGTATACCATTCGTGTTCCATCCTTCCTGCTCTGCACAGTTACTATAATCTTCTTGTGGTGACTCGTCAACAAATGCATTGAAAAAGCTAATTAAAAAAATCTGCCGAGCGACTTTGGAAGCCAGACAAACTGGTTTAGGGGGCAAACATTTTATTGGTCATCTGGTTACAATATGGGATGAAGGTATTGTTAATAACATTTACTTACTTTTCGATAGGATTCAACCACTCCGTTCGTATTTGTTCAAAAATGCTATTAGTAATCCAAATGGTATCGCATTCAAACAACTGGCAATTTATGTGGAAGACATATTCGGATTTTGCTAATTTTTCCAAAGAAATGAATTGTAACTGGAAATTTTCGCGTGAATTTTCGAATGATACAAAATGAATGAATTATTTCATTTGTATGATGCCATAATTCGTCGGTAAGGGTTGTTTGCCCGACATGCCTTAATCAGCATTTGACACAATAATCAATTATACTTAATTTACATTTATTACGGCATGCTTTATGTGAAAGAAGCAAACTGCTTGGTACTGCAGGTAAAATTATGACAGTCATCCCATGCATGGGTAATATTACCCGCCATCAATAACTTTAATCTGACAAGCGCTGGCGAATTACCCTAAATACCACTCGATCCTCAAGGACAATTGAATCCAGGGTGTAACTTTGCGAATGTCCGTTACATTTCACAGTGTTACATTCACAGAATGCCTTATGTAGGTTACCTGTTATATAATATATACAAAAAACTGAGGCCGATTATTTATGCAACCGAAAGGCAGCACTGATTAAGTAATTATTAGACAATTATCAAACATATGGGTTTTTTGGCTACTTTTGATGCAATGTCTGCGGTTGATTTATTAGTGCATGGAGTAAATGCGTCAGTAGTGGGTGGACGTAGGTTGATAAAGGACTGTACTCACAATATACAGTGTTATGATTTGTGTAAGTTACTAGAATTGGGATTTGATGGAAGGCAAACCGAACTTTAGGAAAGCATTAACGGAATTTTCGAGTAAGCAAATATAAATTTCGTCTACACACGTAGCAATACAATTGAATCCAACAGAGGCACAGTCGGTTGGTGTAAACGTAATCAGTGCTCACGAATGGAATGCCTGAAATATAAACCGAGCGATAGCTACCTGATGCATCATTGATCGCAATGAGACAATTGTTTTGGGCGCAGCAAGCATCTGTGATTGTCAATTGTTCAGAGCCCTTCTGTTTATGGTGCGTGCATTCCAATTTATTTGAGGCATCTTTCTTTAATAGACTGTTACATGCCATGTACGATGGGCCATAAAAATGAGAGAAAGAAGCTGTATCCGACGTTTATGAATGACTGGATGAGATGTTTGCATTCTTAGGATAAAATGCCTGACTTCGTCCATAATATCAGGCCTTCTAGAGAAGTCATTAAATTTGCATACTGATGGAGAACCGCAATAGTTCGTGTCTCATAAGAGATGCGATGGCCTTAAGATGAAGATAAAGCGATGCTCCATCGAACAACCAGCAATAATGATATATTGCCGAGGCAGGAGTTAATGCTGTGATGCTGAATAGAACAACCACGAGAGCATTAACTTAGGTGCATGGTGTCATTACAATACAGCTTGAACAAAGTGAGAGCGATGGATATAGAGAAGGAGAGAGAGGAGAGAGAGAGAGAGAGAGAGAGAGCGAGAAAGAGCGAGGGAGAGAGAGTGAGAGAGTGAGGCAGAGAGGCAGAGTGGAAGAGAGATATGGATAGCCATAGACAGATATAGATATACCTATTAAGAGAGAGGAAGAAGCAGTGTGATAAATGTGGAAAAACTAAAAGCACTGCCTCTCGTGATAATAAGTACAGTTAATTCTGTTGGTCGAGTAATGCCGCTTTTTCACTCTCTGCACTTAATCGTATGAAATAACAACTATATTTGTATTAATGTGCATACTTGAACAATGCCACAAATGACTAATGAATACAAATTGCAAGCGACCGACTGACTCTCAATTGAAGTTCATATAAACCTATGTTAACCGACATGCGTGCGCATTGCTTATGTTAAGAATCGCGGATATAGCTCGCATAATTTGAACCCGGAATAACCAACGCCTTGGCTATTGACATTTAGAAAATATTACAAGAAAACATAAAAGTAAGAATACAACAAGTCTGGTTGTATGTTCTTGTTCCATGTTTATGCTCCATTATAAGCGAAACCGAGGGAAGACTAAGTGCATGCAGCGTCAAGTATGAAATTGTCAGTTTGAGACGCCAACCTTTTATAAATACTATAACCCAAATTTGAGACTGTACTGGATAGACAGACAGTTAACAATGTTGATAAGCGTCCCAATTGAATCGCTGATTTCGTACATATGCCCAATATGCAAGGAAACAGTGCTACTTAGCTAGTATTTATTCATTATTTTGCTGAACTACTGTATTTTCTATTTCACCAGAAAAAAGTTGTGATATATTTTGCACAAATGTGTTATAACGGGCAAGAAGTGATGAACGGTCTGGTCCACCACTCGTCGATGTGATGCATATGTCAGTCGTCGTTCTGAAATAGCACGGGACTAATATAAACCAACGGCGTCTCATTGTTATGAATATTGAGCGGACGGTGACAGCAGGAGTGCTTCGGTAATTTTATTAGGTCGCAAGGTCGGTCTATAGAACTAGTGTACATTATAAGGGGCCTATACATTCAATACAGCTAACACTTGTTTATGCGTTTTCTCCGGACATGGCTCAATTGTTCTGCAAAGAGCAGGCTGACAAGAATTGCTTTGATTGTGGCTTCTGCAGCATTGAAGATAGTCGTGGCTGACTTGAGCGCGGGATAGATGGTACAGAACACCAGTACTTCATTCCAAAACAGGGACAAAAAATAAGGCTGGCCGTGAGCTTACGCCGAAGTTTCGAAGTAAGCAGGTGCTTATGCTTTCCACAAGGGCGCGGATGGAATGGAAAATTAGAGACAGGCAGTTGTTATATGTAAGGGCCAAAGTGTCTTACTTGAATTTAAAGATAGAACCAACAATAGCAGAAACTTTGCACTAGGGGTTGGTTTACGGGTGTAGTATTAGCAATGCAAACATAGGCCATATGCAACTCGAAACGATAATGTTTGTCCCAGCAAGAATCAATGATCTCGCTACGATGAACGAACGGTAAATGGTGAACACTATATTGAGGAAAGAAAAAGACAATCCGATCCTGAATATCCGAACCGATCATCGATCATATATCACAGAACAAATGCCATAGCTATGGGTATTGGTGCTGCACGGGAGGCAACCTTTTGTGAAATTATGGGATTTGCTATGACATTTTCTGTCTATTCTTGTGTGTTCCTACGCCAGATTACACCAGTCAGTATCCATATTAATCTATATTTTTACAAATTTTGCATTTAACATCCAGGCACCAATTTGTTGCGTTCAAAAGTTGCGTACAATACAAACGATTTATGAATGCTCAAATCAATCTCGGCTGGTCTTGAATACAAGTTACATTAAGGTCTATTTCGTTATTGCCGTTATTTGGTTTGGATGTAATCGTGAGCACATACACTGTCATTGCCTATATACTTTCTGAATTTCCATATGACCAAGTCTTCTACGTCTCTGACCACGCCTTTGGTGAAGCGTATTAAAAAGTTCGTGCAAGACGACGTTGGGGTACATTCTAATATGTAACAACTAGAGTGATTATGCAGTTTGTAAGGCAATATGTAAGCAAGACCAATATGTATCTTGATGTGTCATAGCAGCAGATCGTTCTGCACGTATTAACCGCTGGCATAAATGTCCTAACGCTCTATGTTCGACGGAGAGTTGGTAAAGATACTATGGATTCTATGGACATTTCCATTCAAATGAGCAATTTCGCAGATCCTGATGAAGGACCTAGCATACCGATGAATCCACACGCACATGGCTCATTTCACTAATGGCGCCAAATTGGTTACGAAAACTATGAGCAAGCGCATAGGAATATAGCTGATCATGATGCGTATGCGATAGAACAGCTACACCAAAACAGACATCAATGGAGTAATCATCTGTCACATGGCGGGTATATATCTGGCATTTTTAAGACTTGTGTTAATGTGATCTACACTGTGACGTTCTTCCAGGTGATATATGCGCGTGGTTAAGAGTGCCCCTACTTTTGCGCATTAGTTGACAGGTGCTCTGCTCGTCACACGCGTCAATATACCCTGAATATTGCGTTCTTGTAGCACATTGGATGAAACTATTGCATGAAACTAGTCTAGGATGCGGTTTCAACGCTCAGATGAGTATGAACGAGCAGTTTAAGTCATATTATGTGCAGATGCGTCAGAACATGAAGTCGTGAACACTACCAGTACCATATTCAATGGGAGACGAGTTTAACCGTTACCCATCATTAACATGTAAACGTGACCTACATATCAATTAATGAAGCTGCGTGATGGTGTTCTTACTGCATCGTCTCGAATAGCTTGAGTATCCAATAAATGCATCGCTCTGTAGCAGTTTTCAGTGCATGTTTTGCCTGGCCAGGATTATCCATCTTCTCCGTGTAGACATAATAGATACATCATTTAGAATCACCGTATACAGCGCAAAGTCATTTCATCTACAATTGCCAAATGCTTTCCCTTACATTGATCGCATAATCGACATATTTGGTTAGAAAATTCAGTCGCAGCGAATGGGTAATAATCCAGTTTACCTGGCTCTGTACATCATTACATACAAGTAGGGAAAAGTTAACAGTGTCTCATAATGTCTTGCAGCAACCCAATTATTTCTTGCATAACTTATTTCAACGAGCCATTATCGTTTGGTGTTCAATCGCGTGTCATGTGCAGTTAATTATAGTAAGATAATTAAAGGATGACATTTAAAACTGAACAGTTTTAGAATCGAGCAAGCGATTACAGAATGCAGACGCTATACTGCAAAAGTTAAACGTACAAGTAGTATTATTACACGATGATATGGTTGTCTATGGACGGGTGAGCGATCGCAATAAATAAAAGCCATTAGGTTAAGAGTTTGTTTCATAATGGGACAAAACAATCCATCGCCAACATGCTCTCGTCAAGGTTTAACGTTAAATAGGCTTGACTTGGGTAACGATGTTGTGTCAGCTAGTCCCACAAAGTCAACAGGTCAAAGAGTAAGCAAAGAACAAAGTGTGTTGCGAACGAGGCGGTGCAGTTACATGATAGTGCAAATTGTTATATATAAAGATTTTCCTTCATCCATGGAGGTAATATTTTGAACTATTCAGGGTATATAATTATCTAAAATAGTTTTACCAAAGCGCCTTAGTTTGGACAGGACTCGTGGAGTGCTTGGATCGGAGTACTATTCGGAAATTGGAATATAACGTATGCTTTATGTGAAAGAGGTTAACGCTTGGCAGTGTAGGTCAAATTGCAGCAGTCATCCAATGCAATGACTATAATGCCACCGTCAATGACTTCAATCTGATATACACAAGCAATTATCCGTCAGTTAAATACAGGGTTCTATTGGGCTAACATCTATTACATTCCTGGGTGATGCATACGCATCATGGCATATGTGGGCGGACTTCCAGTACTGGCGCATGCAAAAAGTACCGATGCTATTCTGCTTATGTATGTAGCATAAATGTAAATGGTTAACATGGAATGTAGATTCACAGAGTGTTGATGTTTTATTGGAAGACTTATCACAACAATTGTGTGACAAGAGAAGCCATTTAACTGCTTACTTCAGTGATCCAGAAACCGCTTGTAATTGAGAGAGGGAGAGACCGAGACTTGTGGCAAGCTCTTAAATAGCTAATGTATGCGTTGAGTTGTTACAGCATTGATTACCCTCGTCAAATCGTCGTACAATTATACAACAATATTTGACTAATGCCGTATCTTGTACAATGCCGCACATGGCTAGCTAACGCAACTGGCTCGAAACCCAAGCTACAATTATTTTCTGTTACGAATGTTTGGTGCACTGTTGTTATTAAGTGTATATATGGGCGTCTATACAAACAATCATGCCATGTCACGAAACGTAAGATGTATGAGCACAAAACTTGTGGTTATAGGACTTAGTTCCAACTGTATGATAACTGATATGCAGCTATTTCGAATGTATGCCTCAAATCGAGACTTACAGTTTTGAAGGTTTGCATAAGACCGCATATATTTGCTGGTTTAGCTGAAAATCAACAACAAATGATATGTGAAGTCAAGATTACTTTTTTCAACAAAGTCAGAGTTATTTGTTTTAAGCATCAGGCAAAGTACAAAATGCAGACACTGATAATATATGATACCATTCTTTGGAGTAACCATTATTTTTGGCATAATTGAATGCGTCAAAGCTCGCAAAAAGAGACTAAAGCGCGTTGGTGGTCAGAATGGGTTGTTTAACAGTTTCTATTCATAAAACTGTTAAGCGATCCAAATCCACAGTAGCATCAATGATCGGGTGTTTATATGTTCGACGTACTATTCTGTTGCACCTTAAACAAATATTATTATTTGCATTGTAGCATAGACAGTGGTGCATATTTTTAAAAAATGCGACCTGGCACAATTACACAGAATGGTCCTGGACTGAAGTAAAATTTAACATCATCTACCAAACTGTCTTACCATAGCTAGATCATTTTGGTCTATGAAAAAGACAACAGGCGGCAGACATTACCCTTGAAGGGAAATCCATTCAACGCTTGTCAAATCTCATTCGACACTATTTATCACACGTTTCGGTCTTATATTACCCATCTAAGCGTTGGTGGGGAATCATTTCAAGTTCTTTCTGAATGTATAGAAAATTTTAGCTACATTATACCAGTGCCAAAAATTTAAGTAGCACCCAAAATCATGCCAGCATATACAATCAGCCTGTATCACATTCAAATCTGCATTTACATATTAAAAGACTGTCAGCGTATCATAAAGCCTTATGTGACTGCGTCTATTGTCATAACCAATGGTGTGTATACTACAGCAGCGTTATAAAAAAGTCAAGACTTATTTCTTAATGAACATGACAAATACATCATGTCTTTGGGAAACTTTGTCGCATCTAACGCGTCAATAACCATATAACCTATGGATATCCGCGCCACAATGTTAAGAGGGCTGTTTGGTGATTTTAAAGTACGTTGATCTCAATAATTGAGTGCTTACAAAAAAACGGACACCAAACTACATCAACACCATTAATGCTGTCATATTTATGTTGTGTTCAACATTTTTGACCCATTCACAGTTGGTTGGCCCTTTGTTTAGAGCACAGCTAAACACTTTGCAATGTGCAGTAGCCACATTATTGAACTGGATAAAACTCAATGCACATGTTATAATAGGTGACATCCATCACGCTTATCTAGCATGCACGTGTGATCCCGCTGATAACTAAGATCGCGCTACGGACATTGCGAACTTGTCCATTTATGTTTAAGCATCAGTACAGATATTGTCCAATCGGGAGCTAAAGCTATGCTATGTTGCAAAACTGGAAGGGTTGCAATAATATAGCAGTGACCTCTATCAAGGTGAAATGTACAACATGTTTGGCATCATAGAATGTTCCCTCGATATTCAGTGACATATAGCAAAACTAAATGACACATATGACTCACAGTGTCCATTACTATGGCATTGAAAACATGCTTATCGAATTATTGCAACAGCTATAAAATACTGCATAGGTTTGAATGCAGCATCATGTTTTGCCTGCACGAGCCGATATATCGTGTAGAAGCCATAATGCGGTGTCTAGTGTCATCATCTGTGCATTACAGCGATAAGAGTAGCAGTTCTTTGACGGTGCATTTGTAGCTGTCTATCATAATAAGCACACAATGTCAGTGCAGGTTTATGGTTCTACCCACGCCACGTGACTTACAGGTTTTGATGAACTAGAAGCCTCATTCTTCGGCGAAAAACGAGCATTTGCAAGTTTGTCTGGCAGCTAGAACAGTGGAACTTATATCAGAAATTGAACAATAATCATAAATATTAAATGATACCACATGTATAGTCGCATCGGCGCAGTTTGCACGACATTTATATGTATATATATATATATCTACCTTCGTTGGTCCAAGCAATGCACTACTGCGATAAGAGGACATTACCACTGAATTCAATTTAAAAAAAGCTGACATACGGAAACAGTTGTACCTCTGTTGAGTTGCTATCAAAATACATCCTCTGCCGTTTTGTTGAAATTCGCGCATTTGCATTAAAATACTGCAGCAACCTTATGACCATTAATACCATTAAAATAGCCGTAATGCTCTTCTCGCTTCGAAAACATGGTGTAGAATATGATGGTCAGGCAATTTCGAAGATTACACTTGATTAACATAAACAAAAAAATAAAAACATCACAAAGACAATAAATTTATTCAGACATTGAATGAATTACTACTCATCGATGTATACACCTTCCTACCCACACGTCATCAATGCACTGCGAACTATCCTTAAGGATAATGTAGTTGTTTAGACAAACTACTTAAAGTGTTGTCTTCAGTGATAGTGACGTTAAGATCTGACTCTCACCGGACATAGATCCATATACTCGCTGTATTGATGTTGAATAGGAAACTCCATCGGAAGTGAGCCTATCGTATCGGACTCTTGGACATAAAGTAGGTACTTAATGAAAACAGCATCAGACCTCGTACAAAATTCTTGTGAACGTATCTTCACGGTAGCTTACAAACCTCGGGGATTCATATCACGTGATTTGGCGCATGGTTATCACGTGAAGGTGCCATTGCGATAATCTTGGCATCGTATGGTCATGTGGATGATGTGGGGAAACGTCCCGTGCTTTTTCTCCATATCACTCACTTGGCCATTTTTAACCGACATATATATATATCTTCATCGTTGTGCCTAAGCTCTATGTTTTAACAAAGAGTTATAGATATCCTCCAGCTCTAAAGTTGCCTGCAACAATGTTTGCTAAGGAATCGGTCATATCGTTGAACTGTTTTTAGAGGTCTCATTCTGAATATATGTAGTATATGTAGATGATGCATGTCAGACATAACGTCTATTCTTGAGGCAAACTACAAACTCTAACCGCGCATGCCATTCTCTTCCCCTCCGCAATAAGTACCTATTTTCTAGCTTTTGTGCCTCTCAACGGCTTGTTTAGGGTAGCGGAGTCAACGTCGTTCAGTTCAAATGCGCATCTACAATGTCTCTTGCGTATTGTAATACGTACCTCAGTGTTACGCTAGCCTGCTCGTCAGAGCATAATTACAGCCATGTTTAACGTAGTTGTATGGATGGAGCTTTCCATCCGAGCCCTTTCCTCACTTAAAAAATGTGCGCCCGTCGGACATTTGCTGCAATGAAGTTTCCAGTAATGTAGTTAAATATTAGCTACAATGTTGACAGAAAGTCTGACGCGCCTTAGTATGTATTCCTGCCGATAAGTGGGTTTACAAAATATCAGGATCTTACTAAGTGAACCATGTAATGATAAAATCATTTGTACAGAGTATATTCTAACCAAAACACGCATATATGGGGCCGACGGACCTCGCAATCCCCCTCAGCTTGACAACACAGCCGTCTATTAACTCAAAACAATATTGTTTGTGATGGTTTTGATTCGCAAACAATTAATAAAATTTTCCATATCTTCACCGAGGTTAGAGGCTACATGAGGTTGATGCGGACACTGTTGATTGACCAAGACACGTTTTAGCAATTCTTAAATGTATAAGTGGTCGAGTAGCTCCGTTGATAAATATTGTCATCTGTGTGCACTACACCTTCACCAATATCATGTTTATCAATATACCAACCTATGATCAACAACACCTCAGTGAAGGGCATGTATTTTTGAGACCATTTCGTAGCTCACAGTGACTAATACGGCATATTTAAAAAAATATATTCACATTGTGTTGAAAGAGCCTTGGATAAGGTGGATGAAAATCACGTCACTTTATTATGGCGCTTGTTGTGTGAGCAACACAATTTGACTGAACTATGCCTTTGGCTCTCTAGAGAATATCCGCGTAATATGTTAGGTTTTTGTGTGACCGCCGAACACTGGTCTAAAGTCTTAATGGGGGAACCGTATGACTGTAAAAATAACAAAATTATTAGACGCATGAATATATATGATTGGTGATTGAATAAAATAGTGATAATGTACTTAAGTTGAATTTCTTTTTGAGTTCTACTTATCACGACACTATCTACCTATCCTATCTATAAAAAGAGCAGGGAACTGAGAATGATAACTCAGCATAAGAATGGATCGAGCCTTAAAACACCCCTTTAGTTGCGTTATAGCTGGTCCGAGCGGCTGTGGAAAAACTTACTTTGTGAGTGAGTTAATCAAAGGTAGTCACATTGAGCCACCACCCGACCAAATCTTGTGGTGTTTTGGAGAGTGGCAAGCAATGTACACTCAACTACCTCACGTGGAATTTGTAGAGGGGTTGAATTTTGAAACAGACCCTCAACAAAGAACCTTGTTGATCATCGATGATTTGATGGAAGAAACTGACGAACGCGTCACTCGCCTATTCACCACAGGGAGTCACCATGGCAATCTTAGCGTGTTGTATTTAGTACAAAATTTATTCGGAAAGAATAAAGAACATCGAACAATCAGTTTGAACGCTCATTATTTAGTTGTATTTAAGAACCCTCGGGACGCTTCACAAATCATGCATTTAGCCAAACAAATGTACCCGCGAAACATCAAGTATGTACAAGAAGCCTTTTCGGATGCTACGCAACCCCACGGTTATTTGTTTATCGATATGAAACAGGCAACACCAGATCACTTACAGCTACGAACTGACATACAATCAAGTTGTATACCTACAGAAATAAATACCGTCGATCATCGGACGACCGCCATTCTTATCGTTAAACATAGATCATGGCAGAGCGTCTCAGAAAACACGCTGATACATTACGAGTGGTGGCTAAAGCCAAACCCCCTGTCAAAAGGGCTTTAACACGGCTGACAAAGAATTGACAAATTGTTTATGTGAATGTGCACTCAATGTTTTAAAAGGAAATGTATCCTTGACTTCAGTTCAGAAGCGTAAATTAGCCCAATACAAACAAGGTCTGCGCGCTTTGATCTCACCTAAAACTAATGTCAAGAAAAAGAAAAGAGTATTACAAACCGGTGGTTTTCTCCCGGCGTTATTAGGAGCTATTTTAGGTATCGCTGGTCCATTGTTAGGCAAACTATTGGGCTAAAATTATGGCTAAGAAAATAATGTTGGTTGATCCCCTGGTGTTGTCAAGTGGGCGTTATGAACAAGCTCCCACTGTCGACGTGTTATCCAACTTGGATGCGGAGATGAGGGATGTCCTGAATCATAGTGATTTATTGGAGGAGGCTAAAGTAGAATCTTATAACCAAATTTTAACAAAACACCGCGAGTATTACCGTCAACACAGAACCCCGACACCTCACACGGCCTTAGCTAATGCCCCCCCACACACACCCAAACAAGAAGATGTGTCTATTGCGGAAGTTGTAGAGACCATCCCTGATAAATTTCAGAAAAAAGGGCGTTTGCTATTAGAACGCCTTCGAAAAAACCCAGACATGGGTTGGAATGATCAAGGGGAATCAACGATTAAAGGACAAGCCGTTAGGGATCCAACTTACCTCAAAAACCATGCGAAGAATGTGGATTACGGGGGTATGTCAAGCCGAGAACCAACAAAAATATATTCACATTGTGTTGAAGAGCCTGGGACTAACGTGGCGGATTTGGTTAACAATGTGTTGAGACGAAGTAAACACTTTGAACCAGAGGGATGGAAAAGATTTGCTGAAGCGTTGCGAGACTCCAACATTCCTCAAGATTTAGTAGGTCACCCCGATCGATGGAACTATATCCGACAGGGTGCGACGCGAATAGATAAAAGACCTGGTGAGGAGTCCGCCATGACACAAGCTTGGACGTAATGGAAAAGTTAAGTGTGTATTTCGACCCCGAGGCACCGGCCGCGTATGGAGGGGTGCAGCCATTGGTTAGAGCTACGAAACTCAAAACAAAGGCAGTCAGACAATGGCTGGGTGAGCAAGATGCGTATACAGTACATAAACCGATCCGTCGTCGATTTTGAAGACGACGCGTCATAGTCGGGGGGATTGACCATCAATGGCAAGCCGATTTAGTAGACATAGCTCGCTTAGCCAAACAGAACCAAGACATGAAATTTCTCTTCACCTGTATCGATGTATTCTCGAAATATGCGTGGGTGATACCACTAAAAAATAAACGGGTGACAGTTTGATTCGAGCCTTTGAGAGTATATTAAAACAAGGGCAGAAGCCCCTGTGTTTACTGACCGATAAGGGTGGAGAATTTATCAACCGTAAATTTCAGACATTTCTTAAGCAGCAGGGGATTCGCTTTTTTACCAACCACAAGAAACCAAAGCTAGCTTAGTCGAGCGGTTTAATCGTACGTTAAAAACTAAAATATGGCGTTATTTTACCAAACACACCACCAGTGTTTATCTACTGGTTCTGGCTTCGCTGGTGAAAGAAATCCACCTAAGTTATCACCGCAGCATCAAGCGCACCCCGATATCGGTCTCGTTGCGTAATCAAGAAGACACGTGGATGATATTATACGGGGAATGCTCTGATGGGGTTAAACGACCTCGGTATGATATCGGGGATCGTGTCCGCATCAGTCAAGCACGGGGTAAATTTAAACAGGGTTACACTTCCAAGCGAGGAGTTGTTTCGGGTGGAGAACGTTCACTTAGGCTCCCCTAATGTGTATACGATAAAGGATGATAAGGAAGGAACATTTTACGTGGAAGAATTACAGAAAGTGAATGACAAAGCATGGTATTTAGGGTTGAAAAAATTATCAAAGAATGTAAACGGAAAGGACAAAAACAATACTTTGTCAAGTGGTTTGGCTACCCTGCCAGTTTTAATAGTTTGGTCAGTGGTGTAGAGGTGTATAAAAACTGACATTTGGAACAGAAGCGTCATTAGTATAGAAGATCAGAGAAGTGATCGGGTGTGGACCGTATTTGGTCGGGAAATTCCGAAAGCCGAAATCGTGTTTTTCACACAAATCCTCATTTTATATACCGTAATAATCGTCAGCATCTGCAATCTATCGGCGGGTAAAGGAGATAGTAATTTGTGGACTGCTCTGTTAAGCAGTTGCTTAGGGTACATTCTTCCCAACCCCACTTTGAAACATAAAGCGACGTCATGAGTTTCTTTCTGACCCTGCCTTCCAACAGTTCAATGAATTATCACCCCAACAACACGTTGACACGTTACTTTACTCAATTGCCTAAACCCTACAATTGAAAGGTAATTGGAAAGTGGGATAAGCAGAAATTCAGTACCCTGTTTCCTGGTACAACATCGGGGACAATGTCGTTTTGTCATAGTGGATGAGCGAGCTGGATACCATACGATAGACAGACACTTGGAAGGGGATCCTTTGGTCGAGTCCTTGGTCGTTCGCAGGCTCAACCCCCAGTTCCTACAATGCTGATCAATTGATAGACAGGCTCAATATGCACATCCGCAAATCGCATCTCAGAGGCGTGGTTCGATTTCAATTCAATTCCCACTCACTGACGTGAATGTAAAAATAACTGATCCCAAACTTCAAGTTGTCATGACCGAAGGTCTTCGTCAAAGACGGATTGAGGTGTGAGGAATGTCTTTCCCCATTTACGATTCTCAAACTGATTACAAGCCTAATGTATTTCGAGGGTTGTACGGGCGCTGTAGGACGAGGGGTTGGTCGTCATGGATCGCGTGGCTGGTGCGCTCAATCTCCCCTCTGATATCTGTTGCAGTGAGCGATATGACATTGTGAGTGAATTTGCGGAGGCCCGTCCCAAATATTTTCACATTACCCCGGGTTTTTATACGACCGGATTGTTGATGGAAGCCTTTGAAGACAAGTTAAAGGAGCAAAATTAAGAGCGAGTGTGTCTCACCTACAATCAAACACGACAGACAGCAACTATGATCCTAGACAATGAGTCAGTTGTAGTTTACATGGACGAGGTGTTGCGCCAAAGACTCGGCTTTGAAATGGGGATTTTTGAGAACAGTCAAGTCGGTCAGCACATTGTTGACCCTGATCGAGGCTTGTACGGACTATATGTCTATTGTAATCTCATCGAAGCTCAGGTGGTAGGAGACACCGTGGTTCCCCTTCTGCGTATTATTCCAATAGATCAAGATCGTCGCGGGCAGTTATTCAACTCCAAGTATAAAAAGATATGTTATTACCCGATAGCCACCAAGACTTTTTCTACTATAGAAATCGATATAAGAGATGACACGGGTCGACCCATTCCATTCGAATCTGGTAAAGTGACAGTGACGTTACATTTCCGTAAAACCAAGAAAGTTATATTTTGAAAACCATGGCTGATATTTACACCCCGTATTACCTGAACCAAGCGGGTGGAGGGCTCCCCATGTTTTCCGGTGCCAGGAGTCAGCGTGGACATGGCCTTGGTAATGTGGTTGGTGTTCTGGCTAAAATGGTGTTACCGCTGGTTCGAAAAGTTTTACCTGTTGTTAAAAAACACGCCTTGAAAACAGGAGTGAGGGTGGTTGGAGATTTGTTGGGAGGGAAGTCTGAAAACAGTCGGCTAAGAAATGATTGTTACAAACCGGAGAGGAAGTGTTCGGTCAAATAGTTCAACCCAAACAACCGCGATCGCCGACCACCAGTCTCTATAAAACGACTCGCACGAGATAGAAACAGTAGTTCACGCCGTCGTCGTGGAACAACTCGGAGGTTGCCAAAGGATATTTTCGGTTAGATCATGGCACTGGTACACCCCCAATCTTGTCCCTGTGTCAAAAGTGAATTAGACCTATTTTCGATTCCCCCAACTCAAAGCAGTGTCGATCATGGATCGTGGATCGAATCCATCCGGTAGCTGCTTTAGGTTCGGGTCCAGTCGAATTTATACATCAGTGGCTCGGGTGATGATTATATCGATCTGAACGACACGTATTTACAAGTGAATGCCAAAGTGGTGAAAAAGGATGGGGAGGTCTTGGCGGCTGATAGTGCTGTAGCACCCGTTAACCTCTGGTTACACTCACTCTTTTCCCAAGTCGATGTCTCTCTCAACGAAAAACTTGTGTCCTCCTCGACAAACACAGACCCGTATCGCGCTTATATGGAAACGCTATTGAGCTATGGTTCGGAAGCCAAAAACTCTCAGTTAACAGCTAGTTTATGGTAAAAAGACACCCCAAAGCACATGGACGCCGTGGGTGGCACTGACAACAAGGGGATGATAGCTAGAAAGAAACGAGCTCAAGAGAGTCGCATTGTGGATATGATGGGCAAATTACATTTAGATTTATTTAAGAACGCTATTTATTAAACAGCGTAGATTTGAAGTTGCGATTAGCTACTGTGCGCGGAGTGTTTGCGCAGAATAAATTACCCCGCCATGTCAACTACCCCAGCGGCTTCGTTTGTAACACTGATCCCGCTTCCAAAAAAGGCAAGCACTGGGTCGCTATTTTCATTGATCATAATGAAAGAGGCGAATATTTTGATTCTTATGGACTACCTCCTATTCATAACGTATTTGTGAAGTACATGAACAAACATTGTGTGACCTGGACTTATAATTCTAAGACATTACAAGACTTCAATTCCAATACTTGTGGACTTTATTGTTTGTATTATTTAAAGAGACGATGTCGTGGAATAAGTTTGAACCAATTGCTGGCTGTATTTACCGACGATTATTCAACCAACGATAAGCTGGTGACATGTTTAATTCAAGGCAAATAAAACAACGCGTGTTGAAAATATATGATGTTTTTATTCTTAGTTTCTCACACAGCATTTAAACATCAATTTCTTCAAGACAAACATCCATCGATTACACAATGCCTTAACTTCAATTTATTACATAATAACACATATCAATTTCTTAAATAGCATATTAACGTATCACACATCTAACCACATCTAACGGTTTAGTGCTTACACCATCTGCACTCACAATTCTCTTGGGGTAAAAATAACTTAATCCATCTTTAATTTGCGTATACGAATACATTGTGTTATTGTTAACGCGAAAGCCACGGTTCACACCTCCACCCGATTTTTTTTCTCTGGGGTGGTAATTCTGTATTGTTCAAACGATCGAGTGTCACCCATTCATACGGGAAATATCCCTTTTTCTGTTCACATTGAAAGGCTAGTAGGTATTTGTCATATGTATATCCAGGTGCAATAAAGTTAGTGATATCCAAAAACCGTACACGGTCCGTTTCAATGCACATGAATGAGTTATTTCGTTTGATGATAAACTTGATTGATGATTGTTCTTGCAGGTAAGTTGTTAACGGTATTTTCACAACGTTGAGGTCATTATTTGATGAGTTGAATCCGACTAACGGTTATACGTGTAAATATTTGCCGAATTTGCTCTGTAATTTCTGCAATGGGTGTTCTCCCTTGGCGATTGGGTCCCGTTGAGGTGGGATTCATCGATTTTCTCTTGTAATTGGACTAGGGTAGCTTCGTATTGAGCAAGCATCAGTAGATAGGCGGCGTTTGATATCTCCTCTATGTACATCATCATCCTGTCAATCAATGTTTGTACGTTTCCTTCCGTTACAAAACATTTTGGTTCTGTATAATCTGGTACATTGCTGCATACACTCACTGATAACGGCACATGTTTTTGGTCCCAGGTGACTTTGGTGAATCGACGGGTAGGTTGTCTTCTCCAAAATAACTTTCAAAATCATATGTGGCTCTGTAAGGGTAAATACCGTCGTCTATTTTAATTCCTTTGTCCCGTAACGCTTCAAAGATAGTGGGGGCAAATGAAAAACACCGCCTGGGTACTTGTATTTCGTTTCCACAGTACATTTGTTTTCGTAGCGATGTAATTTTCTCTCACTTTTCCACAGCTTTCCACAGGTACCACAAATATATGATTTGCTATAAAGGTCAAAGTTTTTTATGTAACTTAAGTGATTTTCGTGCAGGTTCATTTTCAAGGTCGAGGTGAATTTTGTACGCGTTCGCTTGACCAAAGTAGCTACCTGAAACACATATAACAAAACGATCACATCTCGTTTCTCATATTTCCATTTTGATATCCAATGATTACATCGTTTATGTTGTTACTTCTGTTTAATCACTACAAGACACACTTACTTGATTCTCGTCTAGCGTATACACCATGACATTCACTTCGAATTGTTTTGCTAGTCTTTTGACGTCTTCAAGAGGAACACCCGCAAATGTTTTTTTCTATTGTTTGGGGTTAGCAGTCTTTAACAATGTTTTTGCTGTGTTCTCTAGACTCGTGATCTTCGCTCCTCTGTGCAAGGCAAGGGCCCTGAAAAAACACCATCGGTCTTGATACGGTTTACCCATGGTTTTCTTTTGGTCTAACAAGTTGATGGCTCTATTTCTTTTCAGGTGTTCCGGCATAACAGGTGGTGGTAGCCGATCACGTGATCATCGATTGGGTTCACAAAGATGGTCAAATTAGTCACTTCCTCTACACGCCATTTCGAATCCGGTCGTTGGTTCTGGGCGTAGGTTAAAATGTCTGTTTGTGTTATTTCATCCATAGCCCAGTCAAAATCGTTCGCATTCCGCACAACTAGAGGTGTTGGTAAGATTTGATGGTTGTTAACTGACGAGTGAAAGTACCACAATTCATCTGTTTCTTTGTGGCGTAATAAGAATCCATAACTCCCGTTGATTTTAAAGGCTGAATCGCATTCCTCAAATATATTCTGATTGAGGTTAGGTACATTTTCAGATAAGCTATAATTGTAAACCGTTTGTAGCCTTCCAAATCGCGTATGAGTCCGTGTAGCTCTTTCATTAGCAGCCAACACAGCTTCTGTCAACATAATCATCGATAATCTGTCAATATAAATATCAACCAATGTCATAAAGATTTCCGTAATTCTTCAATTCTACCCCGTAATAGACCTACCCTGTAATAGACCTACCCTTGGCATTGTCGACCGCAGCCCCAGCTCCTGTTTGTGTCACAGCCGTTGTGAGTTGAACTTGGTTCAAACAATCCTATGCTGCATTGGCCTGTTCGATTTCATAAGCGTCCATGGCTGTATGTAAAATATCTTCGTCTCCCGTCAACACTGAAACACACACGCATAACAAAAATAAAAATAAATAAATTAATAAAAAACACTAACAGTCATGTATTTCTATTAATTCTATAATTTAGGTATAAAAAATAAAATCGTACTCACTGCTTTCCATCTCGATTTGTTCTACCGCTTTTAACAAGTCGGCATCGCTCATCTGTCTACTGCGTTTGTTCACATCATTGAAAGCACCGAGCTGTCTTTTCTCAGCCATGGTTATAACTGAACTCAAATCATCCTATCCTGTTTTATTTACTCCCCATGACATGAGAATGCTAAGCTCAGCAAACTATGACGACATATCCGAGGAGATTGTGAAATCACCTTCCCAAAATAGAATGATGTCATCAAAATAGCGCACAGCTCAATGTATTGCCAAGGTCGCAAAGATCGTCAAGAACGGTGATGAAATATCTGAGGGGAATGTGAAATCACCTTCCCAAAATAGAATGATGTCACGAAAATATCTGAGGTGAATGGGAAATCGACCGACACCCATAGTTGACAATGATATACGCTTGAGTAATTTTTAGCACTTTCACCACGCAGCTCACAATGACTCGATTGGTTTGACACGAGTCGTTACCTAATGACCATAGAAGCGCGTCATGAATTCAACGATCAGTAAATCACAATACCCAATTGTGTAATTATACCACAGATTTGTCAAGTGCAATTAATAACACTAACACCAGTATAAAATATATATATATATTTATTTCTAACTAATTTCTTCTATCTTCATCCTACAAACAAAACAAATTATTTTTTAATCTCTAAGAAAGACAAAAACGAAATTCAAGAGAATCTTAAAGCTTTTTTTTTTTTTTGGTACTCACAATTCTCTCGTAATAGACGTTTGGGTTCCCTGCATACAAAGAAATATAGACTTACAACAGATACAAAAGTCAACGAATCTATACTACCATATAGCGTGTTTTAAGTGAATACTCACAGGATAGGGTAAGCCGTTATGAGAGAACCACCCTTCATGATGACTTTCACCCACTTGGTTGGGGCTGAAACATATCCCGGATACTGCCCAGTAACTCCAACTTCGTAGTCGAAAAGTTTATAAAATACTATTTTATTATTTCCAAATTGCTCCTCTAAATCCGGGGTTTTTACCGTCTGTTCAATTAAATCGTAATAAGTAGAATCATTAAACTTCGATTTGGTAGGAAATAAAATGATTTTTATATATGTGCTTCATAGCGGATGGTAACTTTACTTCAAAATAGATGAAAACTATTTTGAAGTAAAGTTACCATCCGCTATTTGTAACCCATAACTCCGCCACCATTTTGAGAAATATCCAATGGTCAAGTTTTAACCCATCTGTCGTTATATTCTCAATGAGAGTTAGAACACACTTCAAATTAAAGTCACCTGTCATTTTCCCTCGTATGTAATTGAATACTCATATGCTAGTAAGATTCATTCACGTGAAAACTCCAATTTACCGACATACTGCACAAAGTAGCGTTATGGCGCTTTCACCTGACCCAATCTTTCAACACCATTACCGCTTATTGACTTTTAATAGCCATTTACAAACTCCCTCAGGACATTGTGAAATCACATATCCCTCCAAATGACCTCACCCAAATAGCGCCCATCCATCACATCAGGTTGCTAAGGTCAGCAAACTCCCTCAGGACATAGCCCTACAATTCTAAGGTCACCAATTCAATATATCACCACATGTCATGGGATAAAGGAAGTTAATAGCTACTAATAACCTCGTAAAGACCGTCTTCATATTAAGAGCAACAGGTGAATACTCCCGCCAACAATAACGCTATCCTTGACATCTCAATCTTTCAACACCATTACCGCTTATTGACTTTTAATAGCCATTTACAAACTCCTTCTCAATAAAACCGTCAAAAATGAACTCACCGCCATACCGCACATTCATCACATCAGCTCGCAAAGCTCAGCAATTCTAAGGTCACCAAAAGGACGAAATACCCCACCCCGAATCCGGAAACTATCGTCAGCGAAAAATATATTGCGCAATGGTTTCTCATGTCATCCTCACGTCATACACGATCAAAAACGATGTGGTTACGGTTACATACATATACTACTAGCGTTCAGGCGGCGCGAACAAATATTGCTCAATTTCACCATCGTGTGCGTGGAATGTACCACAGTAATTGTGTTTCTACCCACGTGCTAGACGAACTAAGAGGTTGAAGCTTTGCATATGTAGTGCTGCATTAGTGGACTTTGGCCTACTGACTATATCGCATTTATGGATATTAGCAATATTCATTTGCGGCCAATGATACTTAACATTCCGTTACATCTATTGCATCAGCTGATCAGGCCGTTTGCATTCTCAGAATGACATTGAGAATGGGTTACTAATCAAATAAAGAGAAGTACAATGTATGGGTCTAAGGTAACATTGCCGATCAAATATAAGGGTATGCATGATTTGGGGATATTTTTGTCGTCATTTTTACCGCCTATGTATGCAATTGTGAAAAGATGAAATTCTGACCTCCAACCAATCAGGATGGGTTGTTGTTTCCCAACATGTTTGGCTTTCAGTCTGACGAAGGTCTATGATGCTAACCTTGAGCAAAATGATCAGTAATTTCAAAAACTTGAACTTGACAGTTTTAACTGAATTTTTTCGGTTGGAAAAGATAAGATAGCTAGAGTTAGTTCTAAGTTAGAGGAGACGCTTATCAAGACAAATATTTCATTGTTCTGTATGATCAGCGATAATTTCCACTTCTCAATTATTCTTAAATGTTAGCAATGATGTCATCATACAACTCCACAATTAGTTCCTTATAAGTCATAATGGTGATAAACGCAAATGTGAACGAATATACGGCCCAGTACAATACGTTAAGCGTTTTGATTCGAACGTAATACAAAGCAGACCAGCGAACCTAATAGCCATAACACGGTGGGAAAGAACATATAAGCGCGCGGACGCAACAATGCGCGGAGAATAACCGGGGATATTGTGGTCGACTTGATCACGACCGTCAACTACATCAAAGTCATCTTTTTGTGTCATTAGTCATGCTAAATATATCCGCCTGGCATTATTTATGGAATTTGTTTCGAATACTTGTTAATGCAGTGGCATTGCTTATTATGCTGCGCATTGTAGGTAGGAGGGCGCACATGCTACCTGTGTGCAGCCCCTTGCTTTTACAAAAGATGATTTACGGTCAGGTTAATGAGCGCATGCTTATATTATCACTCTGCGGCTCACTTCTGTTCGAAACTAATGGACGGACAGCTAATATCGATGTCCTCTTTGACGCCGTGAGTGAAGCATGAAAACAACCAATATATCTTGACTCAGTCATAACGGCGTGATAATATTCAATCACTGTGCCACCAATTCAAAATCACTCCCATGAATACCGCACCGCGCCATAAAATCCGGAATACCCGTCATTTTCTTAACAATAGCTCTACGGTGTAGTAATCACTGCTTACTGTTTTTCAGCTTTAATCAACTACATATACAGACAAAAATATGTCACCTGAATAAGTCAAGTTGGGCGGTTTTTCTCTTCAGATGCATTGCATGTAGTACAACAACCATAGTTCTTGATCGCGACGACGCAATGCAAAAGCTTATCTATGTCATGGATTTCAAAGGTGCAAACATCATTTTTCACGCCATTATGACATATTCAATCCTTTAAAACCAACCCATATGCACAATAGTTAGATGGCGATATTTTTGACCTTTCCAAAAACATTGCCATTAACAGTCTCCGCAGTTATAGAGCTACACCCTTGGCAGGCAAGTCCACTTCATAGAAGGATTATAGTATCGCAAGTGGAATATATAATTACATCCCATTCATGTTCTCAAGGACTGGACATCAACGGGTTTCTCATGCCAATAAATAATTGATTTAAATAATTTGCATTTGCTACGCAATGTAACTGTCTGCTTACATGCTCAAGCCATACTGTCAAAATAAATCACCACAATAATCATCCAACTATGTTCAACTCTATATCCTCTTTTTTCACGAAGGAATTGGCATTTCACTATTACAGCCCTGTGCAATTTATTGACACAAAGTACGGACTACGGTACTGTAACTGAACTTAAGCATTCAAAAGCAACAATCCAACTTCGTGCAATACTTACCCATGCTGATATAAATGGATTCATCACTGCTGTGAGTCTTTCCGCAGTATCTACTTAACACTCTTAAAGCAACATCACGTCGATATGATATCGTAGATTCGATATCACGTGTATATGATGGGGCGGATAAACGACATTATGGCAGCGAGCATATTCATATATACACGGCATCCATAGTATATTCCATATAATGTAACGCATGCATACAATACACCGGAAGTTCTTCTGTGGTTAGAATTCTTAGACACTGAATTGTTTATTCATAAGAGGCTATGCATACCTCTCGAAAAAACCAATCTTCAACGATGAACATATGAACTTTAACAATCAGTACTGCAGATTGTTCGGGCGTCCATATTATCTATCTCTTTACAAAAAAATGTTATAGCCGGCCTGGCGGTCTCTAAGTGGACAAGTCAGGTTTTTTTATATTGACAAAACAAGAGCGAGTTAGAACGCCAAGTAAATGTACTGCCTGTCAAACAGCAGTTGGCGGATTATGTTGGTAGTGTGTTTGTGCAAATGTTTGGCATGGGCCAATCACAGTTCCTAGTTGCACCATGTCTAGACCAGTTCTATGAATAGATGTCGTGTATCAATTCATGACAAATTATTCATGTCGTTTTCAGACATGTGCCAATCAGACGTCGGTGGTTAGCAAACAATTCGATAATTGACCTGTCCAGGTACATCATCAACTATCGGGTAGAATTATTCCGTTAACAGCGTAGAAATTAGGCGTGTTTTACAGGCGAATGAATGGCAAGATTGCGAGTAAAGACCGGCCGGCCACGTGATTGGCCATGTCATTTCACCCATATCTGTTGAATATGTAATTTGTGCATGCATTGCCAACGGTATGTACCGCTGCATGATGGTATCTACTAAAAGATGTTAGAAACCCTTAATTTGTCAAAGTACAGGTGCAAACGAAATATACGCAAAAGTATTATTATTGCTATTTACTTGCGAACAAAGACTTAAAATAAAAATGTAACCAGTTTTGAACAAGTTAAATACCAAAACCTGACGGCTAGGCATTTGTGTTCAGTCATGTAATTGACCACAGATCTTGGTACTCCAACGATTTCTACCCTTGCGTTATACACGTCTGTACATAAGGCAATATGGCAGATGTGAATACAGCAATACATAACCCTTGCTGTTAGTCATTAATAAATTACACAGATTAATGCCATGACAAGTCATCGACGACATTTCAGGTCCAGCAAAGTATTCCTGGCAATAACTTGAATAAGCAAAACCCAGCATATATTGAATAAAGGTTCCTAAATCTGCGGAAGCAGAGAGCGAGGAAAGTGTGGGAGTGGGGATGAGCCGTGAGGACTCTCAGTGAAGCGCAGCCTTCGTTATCACCATTGACAAATCTATCAAATAAGACTCCTTAGTAACGTAAATATTGCTACCATGACGTAAATGGTGGAGGGGAGCATAGCTGCCAACGAGTAAAACGAACAATATCTTAATATTAATGTAATCACATGAACGTGACAGGCATGCGTGATACGTAAAGTGTCTAGGTTGTACATATTTACGCAATATTTGTTATCTGCTGCATCGGTAATGTATATCAATGTTATGTCTTCGTCTCTTTGAGTCACGGGCCAAATAGTGATCATGTAGTACAGAAACCATGGTAAAATTATGTCTATATACATGTTGACAAGGCCGTGAAGCAATGAACAACATTAACAGCGCTGCTGGACGGCCATAATAGCAACAATCACATGCTTAAGTAGGTGGGACAATACGCGCACCTTCTCGTCAATCACTACATGCATGCATACATTATGGTAACGAAATTGCACATGTACAAATTAAGGTACGGTTTTCATCCGCCAAGCCTTAGAACTTTCTAGCGCTTAACCATCAAGCCAGACAGGTGGCTAAGGCCATGTTCATATATCACAGGGAGAAGTCACTGACGACCGATATGACTTTTATTCCACGTGCACACCCAATCCATACAGCTCCAGTTTTGACTGATTACTCACTTCATTGTGGTATTGAGAATGATTCGTCATAAAATGTTACCATTGACTTATTCCTAATATAAGGCCGACACCCATTCATGTAAGTCATCATCAATGCAAATGGCTGGTGCATAGTATACGTCTCCGTCTAAAATAGCTTTCATCAAATAAGAACTACATAAGGTGCTTTGAAAATGATCGTAATGATATCATGGCTACCTGCTGAATGGTCGTTTCGTGTATGGATCACACCACACCTGCTAAGAATATCGCCAATGGCACGACAGAGCGTAGTTAGGTTTCCTCATGTGATATTACTCCCTCCATGATCTATAGCACAATCCATGCTGTCCAGTTAGCAAACTCACACACGAATATATACACATACATACACACACAAACGTACCCACATTAACGCACGTAGAAATACACACACGCATTCACACACATAATCTCGCATAGGTTTAACCATGCACACACACATATACACGCGCATGCAATATTTGCTTAGCCTACATGGCTCCGTCGAATCCCGCTTTCCATCTCACTGTTGCAGCAATCGATAATCAATGTTGTGTTCTCAAATCGATAAACCAAATCAGAAACGAACAATACCAAGATATTACTAATGATCGGTTGATAGATTAATTGATAGAGATTTATTCCATTGGGCAGAGAACCTTTCTATGAAACAAGTAGCTGCAATCGTGATAGGTGAAACAAAGATCGTCCGCAAATTAATTTCAAATTACAGACTGAGTTACCTTGCTGTAAGTCACAACTGTCCTGTTTTGCAATGATGCTTTATAATCTGGCGCCGAAACCTTTTCCAACCACAAAAACTACCTCTGTCAAGAGGTAGTCGTAAGATTTGGTGTTGATATAAAGTTTGCATGTTCACTTCCAACGTTTATCTGCACTTTCGTTCAGCTTCCTCTTGATACTGCATCGCTGTGATGTCTCATCTTCAGGGTTATGCCGTAATGTAGATGTGCAATCATCCCTGAGTGCATGAAGGAATTGATACTCGGCACAACACAGAGTTATTCAGCTGCCGGTTATTTTGATGCCCATCAGAGGAGTTCCTATCGAACGCCAATAGTTCAGAGGCAATGATAAATCATCATGGCTTATTCAGAAATGAAAAGGGTCAACACAACCGACATTTATGATTGACTGACTCACATTCCCCTGTTTCAACTCAGAACATTATAAATTCTCATGCGCAGATAATGCCTATGCTAGCTCAGAAAGGTAACTAAAATCTCAGAAAATTTCATAATTAGAGAATGTAAGCCGGACCACTAAGATAATTACAGTATGCACGCTTTTACGCCTGTTAAATGTGGCGACTTGAAGAACAAACTGTCAGACGCACAATTTCAAAATTAATAACTAACCACGGTCAATAAGTGATCATTGTACATTTTAACCTGTTATGCTTTGTTAAACTTTAGGTAAGCACTAAGAATTCATGGTGCCGTTGGTGACAAGCCGCTTAAACAACAAAGTGTTTGAAGGTTCATAGACTGAATGGGCAATTACGATTTGTTGGGGAAGACTTTTTTTATAATCTGTCCGTACTCAAGTAAAACTAAAGTATTCACAGACAGATATTTCCGACCTTGACAATGACACGCTTACGAATTTCAACGTTTGCTTTGCGATATTGTAAAGCGTGCTAAATTGGCCGCTGTGGCAAATAATAGTCTCATGAGGGTAGTTGCAGTCAAGGCAAATAATGCTAGACATTAGCCTCAAGATAGGGGAGTGTGGATTTCTTTGCCCGCTGATGTATTCTTTAACTGTCGAACTGCTGACAATCTAATCTGCTAATAGCTCATGGTGAATACGATGGAAATGTGACGCATCGCAATGCTCCGAGAGACCGCAGATCCTGAGGCAAATGTGACTGAATCTGGTGCCAGGTGTCTCTGTTTATTTAATCACTTGACTTCTATTAGATATTATTCCACAATATTCGTGCTGTTGCAGTCACCACACTAAATCGAACGGATTGAAGTTTAATTCTATGGTAACTGGTACCGTACTGAAAATAAGTAATGGCAAATTGCAGGTACCTAATATGATCGCATCGGATTGATTGCATCGGCTGAGAAGACCATTTGGGGTCTATTGTTGTCCTTGGAAATATACGACTTACTATATCTGCGAAAGTGTTTTTTATGGGTAGTATTTAATATGGGCCTCCACGATACGGTGCCTTAAGTGACGTCCGTGCGCCTCGCTGTATTATAAGGTGTGTTGTTATGGTAAATTTAATAATGAAAATGTGAGACGACATACTTTGCAATCAATCAGAAAGTATATTTTATATCAAAGACAATGTTCCATACATTATCTGTACTACATCTAACGAATTCATATGATATTAACCTTGGGAGGTTAATGTCAGTCATCCTAAATTCTTGAACAATACACTTTCGTTGACAGGCCCTTGCTCTTGCCGATGCCAGCAGTTAAGGAAAACTGGAATAAATTGCTATATAAGTGCGAGCCGCTAGGGACATGAAATGCTTGGGTGGAAATATCGACGGTTTTGATAATAATGGATCCTGGCTGTTCAGTTGGTTGCGGAGAAATGCCTACAATCATTAAAGAAACAGTTAACAACGATCATGTTTACACGAATGTACATTCATGTGTTGATTTCGGCAATATATCACCGGTATTTAATTCATCTGAATTACGCTATCAAGAATCTGATCCTTATTCTTTGTTGATCATGCAACGATGGAGGCTAACTGCGAAACCGCTTGTGCCCAATTCCGAAACAACCCTTGTATATGTTGTATTTTGGATTCCCTGTTCATTTGGGGTAATAACATATTATTCAGAAGAAAACAATTTATATAAAGCATATTTCAGTTTATTGCAATTGCTACTTAAATCAGGCGTGTTTTGTTATGAATTTGATAATATTAATTGGCATCGTGAGACTGTGAGCGGAGGATAGAGGGCGCGGGTAGCATAACAGCATGTCTTAATGTATGTGCACTCATCTGATCAACATCGCCGTAAGCATCTATGCACAAAGCAAGATATATCTGTTGGTGGTAGTTTGCCAGACGATTACTATGTTCAAATGTTTTGAAACATACAGGGCAGTGGTTTGAAGCGAGGTATATTTAGCTGTGAAGCTGTGAAGTATATTTAGCGCAATTGCAATACAACTGAGCTGAATCTCATCTGTGAAGCTCTAGGTGTTGGGAAACCACATGCGAGAGGCTTCACGATAAATGTTTTGGTTATTTCAGCTGGGCAGATTGCAGGTGCAAAGTACTGACTTACACCCTTCCAAGCCCTTTAAGCTACACACACCTTGTTTATGAGACACGACACGATTGTTTTGCAAGTAGCAGACCCACAAAAGGTCTCTTTGGTTGTGGCGTCCTTGGCTTTGGAGGGAATGGTGGGGTAAGGGTTTGTGATCATTCATTACCTGTGCGCTATGGAGAGAATGGGACTGCGCCGTAGTATTAAAGCGAGCATACCGTACGTATTCTGCGCTGAGGTTTTGTACCATGGATGAGGAGATGATGGAATAAATAGCTGTGTTTATTTGCCAAATACAAGGGTCGATGAGCATGCAAACAGTAGGCACCTTATTGTTCCGACCAGAAAGTGGGCAAATATCACCAAACACTCGCTATATATAAGAGTTTGATTAAGCGTATATAATTGACCTGCGCTTATGCAGTAGTATGGAATAAAAACATTTGCTATGAGCATGTTGTACTGTAATGATATCACTCTTGGAGGTAAGTAAGTGAGATTAGCCAGGCTCCGGGTGCGATGTAGTCTTACTTAACAATGCTGAACCAAGCGAGATCCGGGTATCAACGCTTCTTGTTCTAATATTACGTTTGCTCAATCCTCTGAAATTAGGTTTGTAAATAAATGTGCCTTGCCATCAAAACGATTGTAAAGCGAAGGCCGAATATCCTTTATCACAATTGCATCAATCGTGAATGATTGATCAATCTAATGCAGTGATTGTAAGAAACTAGGCGAGGGCAACCAAATACCACAAACCATAAATGTTTTTGTTAGTTAGTTTAGGGTTTAACGGCACACAAAGACTAATGTGTTACACTAGCCAAGTAACCACGGCCATTAGCCAAAATGGTGTTGTATATTAGCCCGTTAACCACAAAAGAACAAACAACTCTCTGCCGTTCCAATTATATATTTCGATGTCATACATTTATTGGTTAACGCAAAAAAAACCATAGCCTCTCTTGCAGAACTTACCTGCAGTAATGTTGACCTTGATTTGCATCGCTTGAACTTTTGAAATAGTTACCCCTTTTAGCTGTATCGACGCAAACATAGCACTGCGAGAAGTTTGCGCTTAATATATGACTATTATTCTGTCTAATATAAGTATATCGGCATCATTAAGTCCTACAGCCGATAAGCAGGCACCATGATCAATTAGCGAAAATGATGATCAAGATTGATGCAGTGGATCGATCGGCCATGTCCGATTCTGATTTTACTAGCTCACACATGTAAACATAAATGCGCACATATACCATCATTCGAGCCAAAACACATATCAGGATATGCATAGAAGCGACTACAACCAAAAGCAACTCGTTCACTATTGCATGGCAAGTAATAAATGTTAAGTTTGACGCAGCAAATTTCATTTTTTTGTTTGTTTCTGAAACACTTGTGCTTTGGAAAGACAGTACAGTATATGCTATTGATCAGTTATGTTACACCTTAACGAAAACTGTATGTGTTGACAGTCATTCGTATTGCATCAATTGCATGATGAACTGCAAATATCAGACTATTCCAATATATAAGCAGACGAATATAAAACATTGGCTTGCATTTTGTGATGGCGACTACGGAATGGTTTCTTTGGGAAAATTCATAGAGATTTAAAAATAAATCAACAATTTTGCGACAATGTGTAACAGTTGAATGTAAAAAAAATGATTGTGACGAACCTTAAACTTAAAGATCGTCAGACGTCTTTAAACTTGTACTTGATAGAAATTTGTGGAATGGTCATAGATACTGTCCAGTGCAATGTGGAGAAGTTGGGTGGGTTTAATGATGTCGCAGCGAGATACGGCTGGGCGGTCCGTCTAGAGCTCCAAACGTCGTTTGTGAGCATTTCATTGCATTACGGCGCCAGATTCATAATTTATTGTACGTCCGGAAATAAAAAGCTGAGCAGAGTTGCTGTTTTCGGCAATGAAATAAAAACTATCCCATTGCTTTGTGATAAGGTGCGGTACGGAATGAAAAACAAATAAAATAACGAACCATCGAAATTCTAGGACAGCTGAGTATCAGCTGCTATAAAAGCAGTCATATTGGATTTATTGCAACAAAGAACTCCATATATATATATATATATATATATATATATATATATATATATATATATATATATATATATATATATATATATATATATATATATATATATATATATATATATATAGTAGGATGTTTTTAGGATGAAGATGTGCTATATGCTTCTAGAACAGTCGTGAGTGCAGGGCGTAGCTAATGAACTGCTGAATAATGTGTAATCAAGGCGCCCACCGCCGAAATTAGAAGTTGAGAGGCTTAAGCCGGGCATTAATGTTAAGTAATACTTAGTCATTAGTTCAAATGTCGTTGCAGGCTGATTCTTGCCAATTTATTTCGCAGCCAACGGGGATATTGCAGTTTGCATCGATTAGTGAAGGCAAACATGGGATGCATGTACATACTATGCCAAAGCGACTACCGATACATCCAAAAGCGCGATCTTAATCGGGCCAGATTATAGATGATTTGGTCGTAAGACTAGTTTTCCTCCAACCCCTGCCCTGATCTGAATATGCGGGCTGGGGTCTAAAAGACCTGGTTGGCGTCAAATGAGAGCACTTACTCTGTCGGCGAATCCGGCCCTGTTACCCATGCGAAGCCTTCACTAGGAAAACTATAACTAACGAGACGGGGTTTGATTTTCTGTCGAAAATTTCCTTATTATAAATGCATCGAAGGCGGTACTGGTACGTATCTACATAATGACTATTTTAGGAAATCAAATGTGTTTTGGCGTAAGCTAGAGGGTGACATCCTGACCAGTCATGACCAGAGACATGAGTGGTATGTGAGGCCGTGTAAGAGTCCATCTATATAATCCAGCTTCATCACTACTAAAAGCTGATGTCAATTTAGCGCAACCTTTGATCCACAGACCAATTTTCGCCAACCACACCTAATCATTTGCTCGCAAAATGTCATGATAACGGGCCGAGATCGGATGTATACCATTCGTGTTCCATCCTTCCTGCCCTTTACCCCCAACCTATGTAATCTTACGACCTACGCTAGCATTGAATAGTTACTATAATCTGCTTGTGGTTATTCGTTAGCTAATGCGACGTTGAAAGCCAGACAAATTGGTTCAGAGGGCAAACATTATATTGGGCATCTGGTTACAGTAAAGGATGAAGGTATCGTTAATAACAATTACTTACTTTTCTATAGGATTCAATCACTCCTTTCGTATTTGTTCAGATAAGCTATTAGTTTTCCAAATGGCATCGCATTTAAACAACTGGCTATTTATGTGAAAGGCATACCAGGATTTTGCCAATGTTTCCAAAGGAAGTATTTCAACTGAAAATCTTCTCATGATTCTTCGAATGAAAAGTGGTCTTCGACAAAACTGCTTAATCACAAAATGAATGAATTACCGCCATTTGTATGATGCTGTCATTCGCCGGTAAGAGTCGCCTTCCCGACTCGACTCAATCAGCAATTGACACAATATTCAATTATACTACATATGCAATGGAATGACTTTAGTCTTTAATACAGTTAATATCATTGAATTCAATTGCACTTGATGATCATGATAGATATTTGCGCTTGTCCGGACTGTTTACGATTAGCTATCAAACCAGCAGCAACGGTTGCGCTGGATTTTGAGTTTATGGTATTACCAAGAAAAGGATGTAATTTATTACCAGGCAAAAACTGTTTTCCATAGCGTTACAAACCCCGATATTAGGCTGCCACAATGCTCTGATGCATCACAACGTGAAGCCGTGAACATCCTCAGTTGCACTGCTCGGCAGTGATAAGAGCCTAAAATTACATGTTCTAGAAGACAGCGCCCTCTCATCAATCACTGTAACGCAACATGCAAAGAGTGAAACAGAGTAACAGGCAGTTGAGTTCCATCGTTACCCATCATGAACATGGGAACGTGACCTTTATATTAGATCAATGGCTGTGTGGTTGATTTTAGTATTGCATCGTCGTGAATAGATGAATATCCAATCAATTCCTCGCAATATCTACTTGTCAATTTCCCTTGCATATTTTGCCCTTACTGACAAAACAGGGATTTGTTTTGATAGCACTGTATTTAGCCCAAATATCTTATATCCACGACTGGCAGAATGTTCACCCTCCGCACAAAAGGTATGATCGATGCGTTTGGCTGGAAAATTCAGTCATAATGCATCGTGAATCAGCCACTGTACCAAGACACCGTGTGATAATCGGCACATACTTTAGTTGTTGCTAGATGCCGTCGTTGAAATGGTCATTGTGAGCCATAACATCTTTACTTGGATTGTATTTCAGTTGTAATATGACAATAACCACATACATTAGAGCAAATGCGTAAATCTGGTGTGAATTAAGGAGATGTGTGCTGCTTGAGTCACATCATTTTATTGTGATGTGTTCTCTCACAAGCAATCCAAAGCAAACCTGCCTAAACCGAATTATTCCTATTTAAAGTGGTACTAATTTAATTGTTTAAAACGTGAGCCCTGCTTGAATTGGGAACAGTACAAGTTAACAGTGATGCTCCAATTGCCCGTCATTATAACTATGTTCATCCTTTGCGAATTTCATGTCATGTTGATTATTTTCACACAACTAAAATGTTTTGAAATGGTGGCATCCACTTTTGGACTCCAAGAGTGTGCGGGATTACAAACAACAAATACCACAATGAAACATATTAGTGATTTATATCGAAGTGACAAAATATTTGTACAAAAACAGGCTTGGGGTACGTTGTAAACAAATGCACTGAAAGGCTTGTGACCATATGCTGATTAAACAAAACATCTGAGGCGAGTCCGGAGCACACACAAACTGAAAGAGCAAGTTATATTAAAATACGCCACATTTGGTCTAGGATAGATATGGTCAGCCAATTACATCAACGTCAGGTAATGATCCAGACATTTATGTGCATTTAGTAAGGCAGGGCATATCTGACGGTTAATGTATAGATTAACAATCAGGTCTGCATCAACGATTCTGTTTGGCAGGCATTACATGTGTGGAGTATGAGGTATTTCCAACAAACCATGGAAATAAGCTGTCAATGACTGGCAGAATCCAAGTTGACAAAGAGTGGAAACGATAGGATGCTGCCACAATGTTCAGATGCGTCAGAACGTGAAGTCCTGAAAACTACCATTTTCCCGGGCCACAGGCATGCATTGCCACAAGTTTTCTGAATGATAAAGCCAACAAAGCGGTTTTTGAGCAGAATATTCAAAGCAATATTTAGCTACGGGTTCAAGCAGATCACGGTTTGTGTTGATTACACATGGAACCCACGACCTGAAGAGATACAGTTATCTACTAACTACGAAAGATATCTTTCTTGGAACTGGTGTGGTTTTATATTTTTGCGATAAACAATAGTCATTAATCTTAGCCTTGACCTACTAGGGCAGTGTACAATGTATACATATGATGAATGGTAGATATAACCATCACTTCAATGTCAGAGGGTGATCGATGAGAAGGTCTCTTCGGATTAAACAATCTAATATGCAGAAGACATTGTTGCTTTGATGTCACTGGAAATAACAGAAACAAGCGGCTGTTTTACTTCCTTCTTATGAAGATAATATTACGATGCTGGGCAACGAACAATGTCAGATTGCCGCAAACAAATGAAGCGATTACGCAGGTGGCCAAACATGTAACAAGTATTAACACAGGCTCAAAATAAAAATGTAACCAGTTTTGAACAAGTAAGATAACCTAACCTGACGCTTAGGCATTTATGTTTAGTTGTATAATTGACCCCAGATATCTGAACAACGATCTTGGTACTCCAACAATTTCTACCATTGCGTTATACACGTCTGTAAATAAGGCAATATGGCAATTACACAGATTAATGCCATGACAATTAATCAAATACATATCTGGTCCAGCAACTTATTCTTGGCAAGCAAAACCCAGCAGAAGAAGAAGAAGAAGAAGAAGAAGAATTTATTTGTCTCCTGACAATAAATATACATGTACATACTTATGTTGAATTCACAACTCACATATACTGTCAGGAGACGGGCGTGGTTTAGCCACAGATGGCTATCTTCCAACCACCCCGACGATCTCTAAATAATGCAATACTACATGAGGTACATCTAGAAATCAAAATAGGTCAACCAATTTGTTCTAAAAAAATAGTCTATGGCAAAATCCCAAATATTGACAAAAGCATAAATTAACTTAGATCATTCTGCATTAAATTACAATCAACACAATGGCGGTTTGAAACAATTAATGGTACTGTGGTAATTACTTATGAATGATACATCAAATATTTTTTTTTTGACTTGGGATAACACTGAAAGTGAAGAGAGTAATTTTTGCCATTTGTTCCAAGTGTTAGGGAATGTATATAGAGGTAACTTTTTTACAAATTCGGTATTTGGGATAGGTGTGACCATTAAATGGGAATTACGCGTGTTATAAAAATGGGTTGATATTGCATTGTTGATGGAATGCATTGATGAATGATGATGGCAACATGTTTATTATAAGGGTACATAAATAAGGCTCATTATACTCATAGTGATCATTTAATTTTAATATATTGCTACGTTTGAAAAGGGGTTCAGTATGAGCGTTATACGATGATTTGTTAATATATCTCAGAGCACGTTTTTGTAGTATTTCAGTATGCTTTAAATTGTTTTTGCCAGCATTTCCCCATGCAAGTATACCATAGGATAAATGTGAGTGAACAAGAGCAAAATATAGACTGCGTAATGCTGATTTAGGTAGAAAGTCTTTTACTTGTTTGAGCATAAAGAGGCCATGAGATATATTTTTATTGACATGATTTATATGTTTTCCAGGATAGTTTTTCGTCTATAAATATGCCCAAAAATTTATGTGCACCGTTGTTTGTGTCTATCCTGTTGATTACTTCATCATCTATTTTTATCTCACAATTATTTATATCTATTTTCTTATTGTGTCTTATATTTGAATAAATGTCCCTAAACCTGTGGAAGCAGAGAGCGAGGAAAGTGAGGGAGTGGGGATGGGCCGTGAGGAGTCTCAGTGAAGCGCAGACAAAGTGCACTAATTTTGTTATCGGCTTCTTAGATATCGGGGTATAATAAAAATATGCGGCATCCGACGTGTTTGGTTGAGGGTGCATAGGTGCCAGTGAGTAAAACCCCAATATTCCTGTGATCAGAGGAACGTGACAGACATGCAAGATACGTGAGGCGTCTAGGTTGTGCATATTCACGCAATTGTTGTTGTCTGCTGCAACGGTAAAGTACGTCGATGTTACGTCTACGTCTCTGCGGGTCACGAGCCAAGTAGTTATCATATAGCACAGAAACCATGTTTAAAGTATGTCAATATACATGTTGACAATGCCGTGAGGCTATAAACAATATTAACAGCGCTGGTTGACTGCAACAATCACATGCTTAAGTAGGTGGGACAATGCGCGCACATTCTCATCAATCACTACATGCATACATAAAGTAGTTCTCACTACTCGCCCTATTTTCATAGAACTACATTATGGTAACGAAATCACACAAGTATAAATTAAGGTACGGTTTTTATGCGGCTATAATATAGGCCACCGCAGTTTCGTGCTTTAGTTGGCACCCGTGCACCACACTGTGTTATAAGACGTTTTGTTATGGTACAGTTGAATAATAAAAATGTGATAGGTCAAACATTTGCTCCACAATAAATCAGAAAGTTTATCTTATATCATAGACAATGTTCCATACATTATCTGTATTCCAGCTGACGAATGCACTGACATTGGGAGGGGTTTGTTAGTCAAGCTAGATGCTTGAACAATATACTTTCTTGAATAGGTCCTTGCTCCGATGCGATGCTAGCAATTAAGGCAAATTGGAATAGATTGCAATCAAAGTGCGAGCGGCTGAGAACATGCAATACTTGGGTGGAAACGTCAACGTTTTTGATGATTAATGGAGCCCGACTGTTCAGTTGGCCTAAAATCATTTTAAAAAAAAAGTTAGCAAAGTTCAAGTTTACACGAATATATATCTATATAATTCAGGATGGGCAAAAGCTGATTTCAATTTGTTTGCTACTTAGATCAGGCGTGTTTTTTCTTATTTTGATGGATTTGTTTTTCATCGTCAGATAACTAAGATGACATCTAAGGTGTTCTCGCCATCATGACACTGTGAACGGAGGGGAGAGGAGGCAGGGGTAGCACTGCAGAATGTGTGAATAAACAAGTACTTAGCTGATTAACAGAAAATCATTAATGCGAAATGCAACGCATACCTGTTGACGGGAATTTGCCGAACGATTGCTATGCTAAAAGCGATTCCTTTACTTGTGGTTTTCCCATCTTTGGAAGCATAGAGGGTAGGGGTTAAAAGGGAGGTAAGGGGTATCAAATTGTAAAGCTGTGAAGTATATTTAGCGCAATTGCAATACAACTGAGCTAAATCGCATCCGTGAAGCATTAGGAGTTGGGAAGCCAAACGCGAGAGGCTTCAGAATAAACGCTTTGGTTATTTAAGCTGGGCAGATTGCAGGTGCAAAGCACTGATTTACACCCGTCTAAGCCCGTTTATACTAAACGCACCTTGTTTATGAGACACGACACGATTGTTCTACAAGGAGCAGACCCACAAAAGGTCTCTTTGATTGTGGCGTCCTTGGCTGTGGAGCGAATCGTAGGTGTAAGGGGTGGTGATCATCCATTACCTGTGCGCTATTGGGAGCATGGAACTGCGCCATAGTATCTCAGCGAGTACCCCGAGCGTATTTTGCGCTGACGTTTTGCACCATGGGAGAGGAGATGGTGGAATAAATAGCCATAATGCATTTGCCAACTGCAAGGGTCGATGAGCATGCGAACCCCCGGCCACCTCGCCAATTGGACTTGGGATTGTGTTTTTGGAAACGATCATTATGGGAATGCAACTATCAATTATGACAAATTGTGAAACCTTTTCGTTGCAGATTCAGCAGATGCAATGTCATGTTATCAAATCATTGTATCGGGCATGTTGTACTGTAATGATATGACTCTTAGAGGTAAGTTAGTGTGATATGCCAGGTTCCGGGTGTGATGTGGTCTTACTTGACAATGCGGAATGTGGGTATCAATGCCTCTTGTTCTAATATTATGGTTTCTCATCCTTCTGAAATTCAAGTTGCAAATAACTGTGCCTAGCCACCAAAACGATCATAAAGAAGGGTCAATAGTCGTAATCACGATTGTATCAAATGCGCATGGTTGCTAAATATAACGCGCTGATTGTACGAAACTAGGCGAATGCAAAGAAATACAACAAACCAAGCATATTTGTTTGTTAGTTACTTTAGGGTTTAACGGCACAGCAAAACTGATGTGGTGCCAACATAAACCAAGCAACCGCAATCATTAGCCGACATGATATTTTATACTAGCCAGTTTACCACAAAGTATATATATATATATATATATATATATATATATATATATATATATATATATATATATATATATATATATATATATATATATATATATATATATATATATATATATCTATATATCTATATATATATATATATCATATATATATATATATATATCTCTATATATATATATATATATTAATACTCTCCAGTGCAATATAGAAAAGTCGGGTAAGTATAACGATGTGGTTGCGAGATATGGCCCTAGGGTCATTCCAGAGCTCTGAACGTCGTTTATGAGCATTTCATGGCATTATGGCGCCAGATTCATAATTTTTTGTCCTTCTAGAAGTATCACGCTGGGTGGAGTTGCTGTATAAGGCAATAAAATGAAAAGTATTCTGATATATATATATATATATATATATATATATATATATATATATATATATATATATATATATATATATATATATATATATATATATATATATATATATATATATATCTATCTATATATATATATATATATATATCTATATATATATATATATAAATATATTATATATATAGATCTTCATATATATATATATACATATTTGTATATATATATATATATACATATATATATATGTATATTTATAAACATATATATATATATATATATATATATATATATATATATATATAAAGAGAGAGAGAGAGAGAGACAGAGAGAGTCAGGCGGTATGATGCACCACGATTCGGTACTTCAGTCCATGCACCAACAATTATCGCTCCTGACAGGAAGTAGCCATATACCCGCCTAGGAAAAGGGTTAATCTAGGATGCTCTGTTTTGTTATCGTCCAATAACGGTGTCAATACTTTCACTTACTTTCATTCATTGTGACAATATGTAGCTGCAACCGAGAGTGTCTAGCGTGTTTTTGTATATGTATTGTGATGCAGATGTACTGTATTCTTTGTGACCAGTCGTGAGTATAGAGCTTAGCTAATGAACTGCAGAATAAAGCGTTTTCAAGCCGCCCATCGCCTAAATGCGCAAGCGCAATTGATGCCCATCTTAGAGGTTGAGAGGCTAAAGCCGGGCATTTATGTTAACTAATGCGCAATCATAAACTCACATGTCGCTACATGCTGATTCCTGCCAATATTTATTTCGCAGCCAACGCAGGTAATGCATTTATCCATCAATTACAGAAGGTCATTATGGGATGCATTTACATACCATGCTAATGAGAGTATCGAAGTAAGCAAAATCGTAATTTTCCATCGACCCAAATTATCGATCATTTGGTGGTAAGACTAGTTTTCCTCCAACAAACCCGTCTTTGAGCCGAATATGCGGGCCGGTGTCTGCTTTCAAACTGGCCACACAGGCAGACCTGGTTGGCGTCAAATGACAGCGCGTACTCGGAGCTTTGTTCGGAAAATTAAAACTAAAGAGACGGGGTTTGATTGGATTTCTGAGCATCTCCTTATTAGAAATGCATCAAAACCTGTCCGATTCGGTACAGTTTCAACTTTATTGGCACTATTTCTGAAAAGTGTCAAATTACTTGAATGTCCAGACAATGATACATACTATCAGCGGAAGAATATATACATTAAGTGCGTATGTTACAAGTGGCTACTTGTAAGCGATGTGTCGTTCTTCAATACGCTGCCAGTCTAGTATTTAAGACATGATCCATCAGAAAAGCTTCAGTTTATCAATGGTCTATGATCCATGCTGTTTAGGATAACGAGAACGGGTTTCAATCCTACGAAACTATAATGGGGAAATGCTTGCTTAGTTACGTAGAATTTCTTGCCGTCACCACCGTTAGCACACTATGAAAATTGCCAACGATGCATCATTACTTCAAATTGAACCATTGTTTCTTCTTGCGAGAGAAAACATCACCCCGTTTTATTATGGGTATATGTCTGTGTCTGGAAACGTGCACAATGTAACTTCAGGAAACGTGCACAATGTAACTTTTCCAGCCACTCAGTCGCCTGCGTCTAGCAAACAGAATTTTGGCGAATTTGCGTGATGAATAAGAACCTAGTGGTATTATTTTCGGCTGTAGTTCCCCTGGTAAATATTTGGCAGACCAAGTAGATTAATTTACGATGATAGTACAGCCTGTATTTGGGAAATTATTTAATGGATGTGTGAATATGTGTCTCCAGTATCCATTACGAGAGTGAGAGGGGGGATAGAGAGAGAGAGAGAAAGAGAGAGAGAGAGAGAGAGAGAGAGAGAGAGAGAGAGAGAGAGAGAGAGAGAGAGAGAGAGAGAGAGAGAGAGAGAGAGAGAGAGAGAGAGAGAGAGAGAGAAAGAGAGAGAGAGAGAGAGAGAGAGAGAGGGCGACGGAGTTGGATTGGAAGAGAGAACGAGTGAGGGAAAGGGGATGAAGAGAAGGCAGAGAGAAGAGAGAGAGAGAGAGAGAGAGAGTCAGAAAGAGTCAGAGAGAGTCGGAGAGTGTCAGAGAGCGAGAGAGGATCCGATAGTCAGAGAATCCGGGAGATAGTCAGAGGCAGAGAGAGAGTCCAACAAAGAGTCCGAGGGATAGAGAGAGAGAGAGAGAGAGTCAGATATATAGTTAGAGTGAGATAGTCAGAAAGCATAGAAACAAGTCATGACGCTATGCACTGTTTATTTCAAGGATTGACCAGTCGTCAAGAAATGTTGGCATGGCTTTATGGAAAAAACATGCACTTACCAGAGAGACAGGCGTAAGCCAGTCTGTGATATTCTCAGTACATAGGTTGAGCAAGTCAACGGTTGCCTACATGTTGCTATCACACGCATGTTCATGCAGTTCATAAGACAACATTATTATCTCCAAATGCTCCTGGATACATATTGTGATGTCAATGACTTTCAGATATCGCAACCAGTCAGACCAGAATAGACCGATATGTCGGGGAAGTATATAATGCATCTACGCACAAAGACCACCAGTTAACTTGAGGTAGCATCTGCATAATTGACTTATCTATTCACCTGGTAAAATTGCCACATGACATTATGCATCCTCAGCTTTATGATGTAATGGCATTTTATACACACTGAGCAATAGCAATTTGCATCAAAACAATGATTGACCAAGAACCTTGCTCTGGTAATATTCATCGTGATGGGCAACTAATGATTGATAGCACACGAAGAACAAAAGCGATTACCTTCTTAGCGGATAAAGGAGCTGCATGCTTTGCCCTGGCATTGTCACTTAAGGACAATTGTTGCGACAGGTGCTTTAGCTCGGTCATAGACTGACCTTAACAACAGGTAAAGATTGCTGAGGAACTCACTCAAAGAATCTCACACGTATCTGCAAGCTATGGAGCTAGTTTTGATTCGAGTGTATGCGCCGACTAAGTATGTCGCGCTAATGACCAGCAAATGTACGTATGAATGTAACTAATGTTATTCATAAATTAATTGAAACTGATGATCAACAACAACCAAACACATGTTTTTGTATCACCAACACCATTAAATGGCTTTGGGTACTCGTCAATAAACAAACAGCATAGCTCGGAAGCGATGTTTGGTTTATTGGTTCTTATGTAAGGTATTCGTATTTAACATCAATCACCCACACAACAATTCATCTATTGAAGCGAAGTGAACAGAGCACCCCTGTTGTTGATGATATTAATATCCATGTGTCTTGATAAAACGTGTTTGTCACATCATAATAGGCATAATCAAATATCCACAGAAAAACACAGAGAATCACGTGCACATCACTTATTTTAGCGATATGAGGACGAATGTTCATTATGCTCACTATTGCATGTTAAATTAAATGCATGTCAAGATTGTACGCAAACCGTCATGCAAATACTCTAATAATGAGAAGGTTGATTATCGTATGCTAACATATCCAAAGCGTACTTCCTGACACGAGTATTATGTTGAACGATGTTTTTCAATGATTCCTATCATATGTGAAATTACTTGGGAGTACCAATAATTTATATTTGTATGCGTATACGCCGTGAAATTGTGGACATCGAATTTAGTGGCATTAATGGGCCAATGATTGATGGTCTAAAGTATTAATCAAGGACCAAAACCTCAGGTGAGTGCTCACAAAACATAGCTATCATGCTAAGAGTTTATTTCGCAAAAAGACAACATAAATAAATACTTAAGTAACCATGGTTGCTTGCTTTCCAACGGTGATTGCGTGTTAAATAGTGTCTAAACTTGTATGACGATATCGTGCTAGGCCACCACGATATCGTCATACAAGTTTAGACATTGAATGCATGTATCAGCCAGCACTGCTGGCTGATACAAGCATTCAATTCCCGAAATAAGCTTTATCACAGCCCTTTTGATTGGACTTGACTCGTGTATTGCATAGATCTAATATTTGCTGACAACACCAAATCATTGGCTCGCAAATTGTCATTATAACGGGTAGAGATAATATGTAAACCATTCGTGTTCCATCCTTCCTGCCCTGCATACCCAACATATGTCATCTTACGATCTATACTAACATTCGGCAGTTTCTATAGTCCTCTTGTGGTGACTCGTCATTATTGCATTGATAAAGCTGATACAAATAATAGCCGAGCAGAGCGGGCAAACATTATATTGGGCATCTGGTTTCAATATGGGATGAAAGTTTTGTTAATAACAATAATTATTAATGGAACACATCAATATTTCGCCCATGTTTACATATGATGTATTTCTACTGGAAATCTTCTAATGAATCCTTGAATAAAAAGTATTTGGCACAAAACTGCTCAATAACAAAGTGATGTACTATTGCCATTTGTATGATGCCATGATTAGCCTCCACGACATGCCTCAATCGGCAACTGACATAACATTCAATTATAATACATTTGGCATGAAATGGCTTTTATCTTGAATACCGTTGATATCGTTTAGTTCAACTGCAGTTGATGATCATGATAAGTAAGTGCGCTTATCAAGACTGATAACGATTAGCAATCAGACAGCAGCAGCGACTGCGCTGGATTTTGAGTTTGAGATATTTCGAGGAAAACGATGTAAATTATTTGGTAAGGATTTGCAAAAATCTGGCAGCCACAGCGTCACAAATTCCGATGGGACGCTGCCACAATGCTCTGATAAATCTAAATGTGACGCCGTGAACACCATCAACTGCACTGCTTGGCAGTGATAAGAGCCACAAACTTACGTGTTCTAGCAGACAGCGCCCTCTCATCAATCACCGTATCGCTGCATGGAAAGAGAGAAACGGAGTAACTTGCAGTTGAGTTCCACCGTTACCCATCATTAACATGGGAACGTCTCATTCATATTAATTCAAAGGCTGTGTGGTTCTTGTCTCATTGCATCGTTATGAATAGATGAAGCATCCAATTAATTTCTCGCAATATCTGTTTCGCAATTTTCCCTGCATATTTTTTGCCCGTACAGATAAAACAGGGATATATTTTGTCTGCACTGTATTAAGTCCAAATATATTACATCCACAACAGACAAAAAGATTTTCCTTCGCGCAAAAGGTATAATCGTTGCGTTTGGCTGGACAATTCAGTCATAATGCTTCGTAAATAAGCCACTGTACCAAGCGCTGCGCATAATAGCATACATGTAGGATAACCAAACGATGTTACACAATGTTTCGCTGCAAAATGGTCGTTCCTATCCTAATGTTTGGGCTCAAAAAGCGTTATAATAAATCAGGTGTCCAATTAGGTGACGTGTAAGGGAGGGATGTCTTATGATGTCGTTTAAGCTGGTTGAAGTGACATAGTGAGCTAACCACAGCGGTCCGTACAATGGTACATTTTTTAGATCGTCTCTCTCGACCATGTATTTTTCACTTTCAGACGTTAACATTGCCTTCAATGGTCTACATTACCTTAAAGAATGCGCCTTAATTTGGACCGGACTTGTGAATTGCATCAATAGAATTACTATTCGGAAAAAAATATTACGGCATGCTTTATGTGAAAGAAGCTAAACGCCTGGCACTGAAGGTCAAATTACGGCAGTCATCCCATGCATGGGTCATAATACCCGCCATCAATAACTTTAATCTGACAAGCGCTGGCGATTTGCCCTAATTACCATTCGTTCCTCAAGGACAGTTGAATCTAGGGTGCTATTTGGCGGATATCCATTACATTTCACCGTGACGCATTTGCAGAATGACGTATAAAGTTTACCTGTTAGTACGCGCTCTGGACAAACCTACAAAGATATATTTACAAAGAACTTAGTCCTTCATTATGTTATAAATGCGACGTCAAATGCTTTTCATGGGATGTTGAATTACATAGTGTCATAGTGTTGACCTCACAATCGAGTTTATAACAAGTCGTAGCAATACAAGTAAGCAACCGGCCGATTTTTTAGGCAACAGAGAGGAAGAACTTATTAAGTTACTATTAGAAAATTATCACAAATATGATACTTATTGGCTACCTTTGAAGCAACAGTGCATGACAGCGACCAGAGGATTTTCCTAACTGCCTAATTTTACATTATCATAACAGTGATATGTATGCACCGCCAGTTTTGGCAAGCTCCAAAAAAGATTGCCCATTCAGCCACATTTGGACAATGAGGAGTTCTAGGATCGGAAGTTCAACGGAACGATGCCATTAGGAACACATGCGGCAGGAGTGGGTGGACGTAGGTCGATGAGGGGCAGTACTAACATATTACAATGTTCGTGTACTAGAATTAGGATTGAAGGCTAGCCGAACTTCAGGAAAGCACTACCGGGATTTTCGAGTGAGCAAATATAACTTTCGTCTACAAAAGTTGATATTCAACTGATTCCTAAAGATGCAGTCGGCGGATGTTCATATGCACATAAAAACCAGGAACGTAATCAGTGTTCACGAATGCAATACCTGAGACATAGATCGAGCCATAGTAACCTGATGCATGATTGATCGCACTGAGACAATTGCTATGGACGTAGCAAGCATCTGTGATTGTCAATTGTTCAGAGCCCTTCTATTGATAGTGCGTGCCACCCAATTTGTTCGAGGCATCATTTCCAAACTACAACGATAGCATTATCTCACGTGCATAGTGCCATTGCAATATAGCTTGAAGAAAGCGGCGAGCGTGCGATAAAGAGCAGAGAGAGAGGGAGATAGAGAGAGAGTGGGAGAGAGAGTGGAAGAGAGATATGGATAGACAGAGACAGACACAGAGGGAAATAGTAAGAGAGATGAAGAAACAGAGATAAATGCGGAAACACAAAAAACGGCTAAAAGCAATGCCTCTCGAGATAAATAGCATAGTTAATTCTGTGTCGTGTAATGCAGCCTTTTGACTCTCCGCACTTATTCGTTACAAATACATCTGTATTAATGTGTATATTTCTAAAATGCCACAAATGACTAATGAATGCATATTGTAAGCAATCCACTGACTCGCACTAGAAGGTACATATTTTATGCTTCCAGCTTTAATATGCTGATGTTGTATGGTGAATGTATGATCGTCTGTTCAAATAAACTAATGATACGAACGAATCGCGGATGAAGCTCAGATTATTTTAACCCGGAACATCAAAAGCCTTGGCTATTGACCTTTGGACAAGATGGCAAGAAAACTTACAAGCATGAACATAACAAATCTAGTTTTAAGGTTTAGTTCCCAGTTTAAGCTGTGTTATAAATGAAACAGAGGGACGACAAAGTGCGAGCTGCAGGAGTTATGAAATAGTCACCTGGAGACGGAAACCTATTTGATGAATACTAGACCCAAAATTTTAGACTGTACTGGATAGACAGACAGTTTATTATGCTGACATGAGTCCGCTTTAATCGCTGATATCGTACATATGCCCAATATGCAAGAAATAGTGCTACTACGCTAGTATTTATTCATTTGGAGAAGTTTTATTGCTTAACTACAGCATTTTCTATTCCACGGTCAGAATGATGTGCAATAAAGGGCAGGAAATAATCAACGGCTTGGACTACTGCTCGTCGATGTTATGCATTTGTCAGCCTTTGTTCAGCAATAGCGCGAGCCGGTAGATATTATAGCTCATTGACGTATATAGCGCATTATTTACATAAACTAAGCTGACACTAATCTAATCCCACGGCGTCTGCATTGTTAGGAACAAAGAGCGGACATTGACAGCAGGAGTTCTTCAGTAATTTTATTTGGTCACAAGGTCAGTCCATGGAACTAGTGTACATTATAAAGGCCTTTACATTTAATACAGCTAACATTTGTTTATGCGTTTGCTCCGGACACGACACATTTGTTCTGCAAGAGCAGGCTGACAAGAATCTCTATGATTGTAGATTCTGCAGCATTGATGATAGTCGTGGCTGACTTGAGAACGGGGTTCGGTGTAGATGGTGCAGGAAAACCAATTGTTGTGCTTCCATATAGCGTTGGTTTTCAAGTGAGCAGGTGCTGATGATTTCTACAACGGACGCGGAGAGAATGGATAATTAGCGATAGGCATTTGATATACGAATGACCAAAGTGTTTTACTTGAAATTAAAACAGAAACAGCCATAGCAGCATCGTTGGGCCACGGGTTGGTTTACGGGCATGGTATTAGCAAAGGCACACCTAAGCCAATGGTCTTGCTGCGATGAGAAAACCATAAATGGTGAACACTATTTTGAGGAAAGAAAAAACAGACAATCCGATCCTGAACATCCGATCATATATCACAGAACAAATGCAACAGTTATGGCTCATGTTGCTGTACGGGTGGCAAAATTTGTATGGGGTTCGCTATGATATTTTCTATTTGTTCTCGTTTGTCGCTTACCCTAGATTACACCAGTCAGTAATTTAGTTTTAATCCATATTTGTACCAGTTTTACATTTAACATCCGCGTCACCAATTTGTCGTATTTCAAAAGTTGCGTGCAATAAAAACGATTTATGAATGGTCATATCAATCTCGCCTGGTCCTTAATACAAGTAACATAATGGTTTATTTCGTTATTCATGTAATTCACAGATAATCTCATAGCTTATAGGTTATTAAGCCAAACATATTTATTTATTTATTGCAAACTAGGATCATCATATAATATCCCAAGCAAGGCAGTTAATTTGGTTTGGATGTAATCATGAACACATACACTGTCATTGCCTATATAGTTTCTGAATTTCCAAATGACCTAGTCTTCTATGTTTCTGACAACGCCTTAGGTGAAGCGTATCACATTCTAATATGTAACGACTAGCGTGCTCATGCAGTTCATAAGGCAATGTGTAAGCAAGACCAATATCATCTACATATGCACTCTGTAGTATAGTTACCGAATATATTGCGACAATTTGTGAATACATCATGATTTAAGGCTTGTGGTTGAAACAACATTAGCGAAGCGCATTGCGACTGGATAATGCAAATGTCTGGCATGAACACACGCATTGCTAATTCAATTAACAATGCGTGAGATAAATGACACATGGCTTAAGTGACCGTATCAATAGTGATGGATTTATGGTAAACCACATTCCACGAACCACAAGGGAATCTGCAAGCGTTGCAGGGCGAGTACGTCTGCTGAATGTGTGCGGTGCTTTTAAAGTGCTGAGGTGTGATGATTATACGGTTCGTTTTAAAGGCGAACAATGTTGCAAACAATTGAGCGATCACTGCATGCAGGCGAAGTACTGCATTACACAAAAGTAATGGATATATTTCAATATTTTGTTGAGGTTGTCTAAGGACGGTTTAGAGATGATATAAAAGCCATTATTCAATGCGATAGTTAGGCAGCTTTTACACCAGAATGGAACTAATGACTCATTTGCAACAGAATGTGTTGCCTACGGGTACAGTATCAGATCATCTTGGCATCGGGGAACTTGCAAAACGATTTCATTTAAGGTTGAAGTAGAAAACTCAGACAGTAAGCACATCAGTAAGGACCTGGCTAACGGTGCCTTATGATATTATTCTTTGAGATTGTATTTAGACCACTTAGGAAGGATATATAACCTTTGCATTCATCATGGCGACCGCCATAACCTGAATGAAAGTTCAGCGGAGCTAATAACGGAAGAATATATATATGCTTAAGCTTCTTAGATTGTAAAGAATCATTGATTGTGTGGATCAAAGTACTGCGCTGAAATTGGAATACTGTGGTGTAGTTTATATGAGAAAAGGTAGCCGATTTGCACTGCAGATCAAACTGTGGCAATCAGCCAATGCCAAGGTAATTATAGCTGTCATTAATCTGTCATACTCAAGCGATCATCCCTAATTATCACACTTTCCTCAAGACCAAGTGAATTCCGGGTCCTATTTGACCCATATCGATAACAATTCTTGGTGCTACATTCTCAAATTGCCATTCATTGATTGCTTGCTAGAACGCAATCGTGCACTGCTGCACATTGCGCGATAATACTCGGTGACAAAAAGTGGAACTTTATACCAAACGTGTTTGATGCCGCAGTCGAAATGGTCATTGTGAGCTAACATTTCTCAACTATAATTGAATTTTATTTGTAATATGAACATAACCGCGCTCCCGTTAGGTCAAATATTTAAATCCTGTGTGAATTAGGGAGACATATGCGGATTGAGTCGTATCATTTTATTGCGATGTGTTCTCTCACACTCAAACAAGCAAACCTCCCGAAACCGAATTATTCCTATTCAAAGTGGTACTTATTTCGTTGTATAAAACGTAAGCCCTCATTGAAGCTGGAACAGCAGAAATTATCAGTATGTTCCAATTGCTCGTCACCAAAGCAATGCTCATCCCTTGCAAATTTAATGTCATGTTGGTTATTTTCGCACTCCTGAAATTCTTTTAAATGGTGGCGCCCAAACTTTTGGACCTGATGCAAGAGTGTGAGATAGATGATGGGGTTGGGGTTGGGGTCGAAATGTAGGACATTGTAGGTTTCTTGCAGCAGCATATTTCATATGGATGTCCACTATATCGACTTGTTTCCGAGGGACGTCTTAGCCATTGTCATTCACCACCCACCGCCCTTATGTGATCTAAATAGAGCATATGATAACGGGGTAGTAATGATGTTTCGATGTACAAGCAAAATAATACATAAGTGAAATCAAATATGTCAGGTCCTGGTTGCATAGGAACTGGAGGTTAGCATTAAAATCAGCACTACCATCACTGTTATCACGGCAATATGATCCACCAAAATATGTGCATTTAGTAAGGCACGACATATTTGACATAATACCAGACGGTTAATGTTATGCGAAGATTAACAATCAGTCAGGCATTACGTGCGTGTAATTTGAGGTATTCCCCGAAAAATATGGTAATTAGCTGTCAATGACTGGCAATATCAAAGTTGACACAGAGTGGAAACCACGATAGGATGCTGCCACAATGTTCAAATGCGTCAGTCTTGAACACTACCAGCAGCGCTGCCTGGCAGTGACAAGAGCAAAAATCAAATGCTTCAGCTGACAGCGCCCTCTCATCAATCACTACATCGCTTCGGGAGAGAAAAGGTAAGATGCAGACGAGTTTCACCGTTACCCATCATTAAAGTGGGAACTTGACTTTCAAAATGGAAACTGCACCGTCTCGAATAGATGGAGCATCGAATAAATGCATCGCTGTGTAGTAGTTTTCATTGCATATTGTGCCTGGCCAAGATCACCATCTTTTCCGTGTAGACGTGGCAGAGACATTATTCGGAAACACACTATAAATTTCATCCACAATAGCCAAATGTAAATTTGAATAAGCTATGCCTTACATTGATTTAATAATCGAGTCTTTGGTTGTAAGATTCAGTCATAATAATTCGTTAATAATCCACTTTATCAGGCTCTGTACATCATTGCATACAAGTAGGGAATAATGAACATTGTCTCATAATGTTTCGCTGCAAACCAGTCATGCATTGCATAACTTATTTCATAAAGCCATAACGTTCGGTGTTCAATCGCGTGTCATGTGCAATTCTATGATGATTATAGGATGGCATTTCAAAGTGGGCAGTTTTGGAATCGAGCGAGCGATTACAGCATACTGAAAAAAGGCAAACTTATTAGAGGTATTATTACACGTTTATACGATTGTCTGTGGGCGGGTGGGTGATCGCAATAAATAAAGGCCATTATGTGAAGAATTTATTCCCTAATGGGACACAACAATCAATCGCCAACTTGTATTGCACCAGAAGATTTTACTTTAAATAGGCTCAACTTGGGTAACAATGTTGTGTTAGCTAGTCCCGCAAAGTCAAAGAGGCGAACTAGGTGGTACAATAACATATAGTGCAAATTGTTACACATAAATATTTTCTATCTTCCATGGAGGAAATAAATTGAACTTTCAATTAATTAAGGCAAGTATACCATAATCCAAATTAGTTTTACCAAAGCGCCTTAGTTTGGACAGGACTCGTGGATTGCTCGGATCGGATTACTATTCGGAAATTTGAATATTACGGTATGCTTTATATGAAAGAGGTCAATTGCTTCGCACTGTATGTCATATTGTAGCAGTATTCCAATACACTGACTATAATAGCCGCCGTTGTTAACAGGGCGATAACATTCATTACATTCATGGGTGATACATTCGCATCATGGCATATGCAGGCTGACTTCCAGTACGGGCGCATGCAAAACCTTGTGAAAATACCGATGCATATTTTGTGTAAGAATGCATTATAAATGACAGTGGTTTTCTCGGAATGTTGAATCACAAAGTGTAGATGTTTTATTTGAAGACCTAACACAACAATTGTGTGACAAGAGATGCCATTTAACTGCTTATTTCGGTTATCCAGAAACAATTTGAGAGAGAGAGAGAGAGAGAGAGAGAGAGAGAGAGAGAGAGAGAGAGAGAGAGAGAGAGAGAGAGAGAGAGAGAGAGAGAGAGAGAGAGGAGAGAGAGAGAGAGAGAGAGAGAGAGAGAGAGAGAGAGAGAGAGAGAGAGAGAGAGAGAGAGAGAGAGAGAGACATAGACAGAGAGAGAGAGAGAGAGAAAAGATGATTTAAGGTCAGATTAATGAGCGCATGCATATATATTATCACTCTGCGGCTCAATTCTGTTTAAAACCAATGAACGGACTGCCAATATCTGTGTCCTCTTTGACGCCGTGGTTGATGCCTGAAACCTACAAATATGTCTTGTAAATGATCGTACTGATATCATTGTGACCTGCTAAATGCTCTTGTCGTTTATGGATCACACCACGCCTGTTAAGAATCTCGCCAATGTACTGCAAAGTGTAATTATGTTTCCTCCTGTTATGTTACTCCCTCCATGATGCATAGCAAAATCCATGTAGTCAAGTAAGCATTAACTAGGTTCTCAAAGATTGACAAAGAAGGCTACGCAATGCAATATGGTGATAGGTTGCCAGGGCGAAAAAACCATATGGTTCATATGTTCGTTGCCATTGGATCTCAAGAATGATCTACACTGCAGACGGGTAAAACATAACTGTAAATCATTGCACGCGAAAAAAAACCCATTTGATTCGGTTATTGAGCATAGGTTGGCTGAATGTGACTTGCTTCATCGGATCGCAACTCAGGAAAAGCTATTTCATCTAAGTTCTCGCCAGTCACTTGCTGGATCGCAAATGCTGGACAGGGCCAAACCTGTTTCAATACAACGCTCGAACGCTCCTCTGGCCTTGGTGAGGTCCCTCTCCTCAGATCTATCCTCTTAGGCATAGTTGTCTATTATGTTATAAACCCAGTTGCATTTGCTAATCATTTTCCTTGACTTATGCACACTCAAATCCTGTTTAAATTCTCTGAGCTCGGTGTGTGTACCTCATTCTAGAGTAATGTTTTGTGCCATCTGTAAATATTTTTATCACTGTGTCAACCGCATCATTTATGTAACTTGACAAACGAATGGGCTCCGGGATCGACCGTTTAGCTAAATTGCTAATAACGCTTGCCCAATCTGTTTCTGGTGCATAGCCTTCAATATCCATCACACCATTTTGAGAGCACTCGTCGGCACGCTTTTTGCAAAATTGAAATAGATAACATAAACAGGATACCAAGCGACATATATTGTAAAAGGTAATTATAGGAATTCCAAAAGATCAGTAGGGTGAGATCAATTTCACAGAAAACCCTGTTAATTATGTACAAGGATGTCTCAATTCAGTTTGCCTCACACATTTTCCCAATTATAGGGCTACTTTGGTTACTGGATGTTGACTGCCTTTATGACATAGGCGCGACATTACAATATTCCATGATGATGGGTTGGCTTAATATAACAATAAACATTAGCAATAGTTTGCAGGCTAGTTCATTCAGAGGCTGTGGTTAGAATGTATATTGCCCAGGGGAGTTGTGTACACGAAAACGAGTAAGATTTAATCTAGACTGAACGGTATCTGGTCTTATTCTTCCTTATCACCACAGCGTAACATTAAATCATTCCAAGGAGGTCCTGCTATCGCGCCATTGAATCATATCAGCTGAACGAGTTCCATTGGTAACTTAAGAAGCACTTGACAAAACACATGGGGTGCTACAGAACTTATATATATATATATATATATATATATATATATATATATATATATATATATATATATATATATATATATATATATATATATATATATATATATATATATATATGTACGTATATATACATATTTAAATTTATATATGTATTTATATATATATGTATATAACATGAACCAAATACGTGACAAAGACAGTAAGGAGAGTAAGCAAACTCACACATGAACATAAAAACATACATACACTCAAAAACGTGCACACATGAACGCACGTAGACATACACACACATTCACTCACATAATCTTGCATAAGTTTATCCATACACGCACAGAAATTCCCTCGCATGCAATATTTGCTAAGCTAACATGGTTCCGTCGGATCCCGCTTTCCATTTCACTGTTCTAGCAGTCGATAGTCAATGTAATGTTCCTGAACCAATCAATCGAATCAGAAACGATCCATACCAAGATATTACTAATAATCGGTTGATAGATAAAGTTGTAGAGATTTATTACATTAGGCAGAGAACTTTTCTATGAGACAAGTAGATGTTTTACGATGGGGGTTAACAGCAGCTGCAATCATGATATGTGATCGCCCGCAGATTAATTTCAAATAAAAGCCTGAATTACCTTGCTGTAAATCGCAACAGTCCTGTTATGCGATAATGCTTTATAATCTGGCACAGAAACCTTTTCAGCCACAAAAGGTAGTCCGACGATTTGGTGTTGATATAACATCTGCATGTTCACTTCCAACGTTTATCTGCACTTTTATTAAGCTTCCTCTTGATACACTGCTGTAATGTCGAGTCTTCAGAATGAAGTAGTAATGTAGATGTGATCAGCCCTCAGTGCATGAAGCAATTGATACAACACAGAGTTATCAAGCTGCTGGTTATTTTGATGCCCATCGGAGGAGTTCACATCGAACGCAAATAGTTCTGAGGTAATGATAAATCACCAAGGTCTATTAAGAAATGGAAATGATCAACACCACAGACTTTTATAATTGACTGACTAACATTGCCCTGTTTCACACAGAACAATACTAATTCTCACGCACAGCTAAAGCCTATGCTAGCTAAGGTAACCACAACAGCAAGCTTTTACGCCTGTTAAAGGTGGTGACTTGAAAACAAACTGCCAGACGCACAATTATAAGATTATCAACTAACCACGGTTAATTAGTGATCATTGTACATTTTAAACCGTTATACTTTGTTAAACCGTAGGCACGCACTTAGAATTCATGGCGCCGTTGGTTACATGCCGCTTAAACAACACAATATTTGACTGTTCATAGACTGAATGGGCAATTACGATTTGTTGGTGAAGATTTGTTTTATTATCTGTCCGTACTCAGGACAAACTAAATTATTCACACACAGATATTTCCGACCTTGACAATGACACGCTTTAGGAATTTCAACCCTTGCGTTGCGATATTGTAAAGTGGGCTAAATTGGCCTCTGTGGCAGCCCGGGGCAAATAATGGTTTCATGAGGGTAGTTGCCGTCAAATCAAATAATACCAGACATAATCCTCAAGATAGGGGAGTGTGGATCCGATCGCCTGCTGTTGGCGATCTCTTCTGCTAACAGCTTACGGTGAATACGATGGAAATGTGGCGCATTGCAATGCTCCGATGGACAGCGGACCATGAAGTAAATGTGATTAGATCTATTGCTAGTTGTCTCTGTATATTGTATCATTTGACTTCTTTTAGATATCATTCTACAATGTTCTTGCTGTTGCACTCATCAGACTAAATTGAACGGATAGAAGCTTTATATGGTAACTGGTCACATATTGAAAATGAGAAATGGCATATTGCAGGTGGCTAATAAAATCGCATCGAATTGATTGCATCGGCTGAGAAGGATATTTGAAGTCTAGTGTTGTGTTTGGGAATGGCCGCCTTATTAAACCTACAAAAGTGCTTTTTATGAGTTAGTATAAATATGGGCCTCCGCGATATGGTGATAAATGTGACATCCGCGCGCTGCGCTGTATTATAAGGCGTGTTGTTATGGCACAGTAAGATAATGAAAATGTGAGAGGACAAACGTTTACTTTGCAATCAATCAAAAAAGTTTATCTTAAATCATAGACAATGTTCCATACATTATCTGTTTTACATCTAACACAAGCATAGAATATTAACCTTGGGAAGGGTTTGTCAGCCACCCTAGATGCTTGAACAATACACTTTCTTTTGATAGGCACTTCCTCTAAGGCGATTCCAGCAGTAAAGGCAAACTGGAATAGATTGCAATATGAAAACATTAAAGAAATAGTTAATAACAATCATGTTTACACGAATATACATTCATGTGGTGATTTCGGCATTATATCACCGATGTTGAACTCACCAGAATGGTCTATTGACATATCAAGAATATGATCCTTATCCTGTATTGATCATGCAACGATGGAGGCTTCCTGCGAAACCGCATGTGCCTAATTCAAACCTTGTATTTGTTGCATTTTTGATTCCCTGTTCATTTGGGGTAATTACATATCATTTAGAAGAAGACAATTTATATAAAGCATATTGCAATTTAATGCAATTGTTACTTAGATCAGGCGTGTTTTGTTACGATTTTGATGCATATGATTTTTCATTGTCAGTTGATTAAGGTGACACCTTCGTTGTTCTCGCCATCATGTAACTGTGAACGGAGGAGTGAGGGGATGTGGGTAGCACAACAGCATGTGTGAATGTGCGTGTACTCATCTGATCTCTCGTTTATGAGACACAACACGATTGTTCTGCTAGGAGCAGACCCACAAAATGTATCATTGATTGTGGCGTCCTTGGCTTTGGAGGAAATCGTAGGGGTATGGGGTGATGATCAGTCATTACCTGTGCCCTATTGCAAGAACGAAACTTCGCCGTAGTATCCCATCGAGCTCACAGAGCGTATTCTTCGCTGAGGTTTTGCACCATGGATGAGGGAGATGATGGTATAAATAGCCGTGTGCATTTCCCAAATGTAGGGGTGGATGACCATACAAACCCCCGACCTCTTCGGCTAATTGGACTCCGGAGTGGCATTTTGGAAACAATGGCAACGTGTTTTTATGGGAAAATTCACCGAGATTCACCAATAAATTAACAATTTTGCGACAACGTTCCAGAGTTGAATATGAAAATAATGATTGTCACGAACCATAAACGCACATGTAGTCAGACGTCAGAAACTTTGACTGGATAGAACTTTGTGGGATGTGTCATAAATACTGTCCAGTGCAATGTGGAAAAGTCGGATAGGTCTAATGATGTCGCAGCGACATACGGCTGCACTATCAGTCCAGAGCTCCTAACATCGTTTGTGAGCATTTTATTTCATTAAGACGCCAGATTCATATTTTATTGTCCGTCCAGCAGTATAAAGCGGGACAGAGTTGCTGTATACGGCAATGAAATGAATATTATTCTCTTGCTTTGTCATAAGGTTAGGTACGAGGTGAAAAAACAAATGAAGAAGCAAACGAACAAAATATTAAGAAGGCTTCGTCCTAGACAAGAGTATCAGCTGCTATTAGGGCAGTCGCATTGGATCTATTGCAACAAAGCAAAAGCAATTATATATATATATATATATATTATATATGGTGCATTTTTGCTATATACAACATATTAATTATCAATTATTTTAATTGATACAATTAAATAGTTTAAAGCGAATTAAAATCTTTTTGTCACTTTTTATTGCTAGTATATACTTTTTGTCCTCGAAACGTCGACCACGAAAAGTTAAGACATTAATTTATACGTATAAATCCAACCTTTCGTGCCCATATATATTTTTGAATATTTGCGAAATACCTAAATATTTTAATCATTTTCAGGCATCATGGATTAGAAACATAATATTTGTTGTAGATGTGATCATTATGAACCGTTGGTAGAATTTTGCGATCTAATTCAATGTTGTATATTAATGAAAAAGGAGAAAAATAGAGTTTTTCGGTAAAGAAATTCAAGAATAAATCAAATATTTTAATTTTTTCAAATAAATATATCCAACACATATGATTAAACATTATTTCGGAAATTTGGATCGAAGTTTATACGGTTGTATGGAAGATATTGAGGTGTGCGTGTTATGTCAACGAATGGTTAGTTGTTAAAATTTTATTTCGCTATTATATTCAAAATCCAAAGAAATCACGCGTGAAAGATTATTTGTGTACTTTACTAAGACTAGGCTATCACATTCGAATGGTCAAACCAAAATATTTTCAATTATTTTGGACGAAAATAAACACAAATGGCCTCTAGAGCAATAAGTCATACTCTTGTGAGGAGATGAATTTCTTTGTCTGTATCTGACGGACATTAAGTTGCCACGGTTAATTAATGACTAGGTTTTGTGCAAGTATAATTCCAATCAGGCGGACGATTTTAATGTCGCATTATTCCTATATAGTCTTGTTGCAGATTTTTGAAATAGTTTGAGAATATTGATGAATCCATTTATAATAGAATAACAATAATGCCTAAGTGGCTGAATTAAATTAAAGTACCAAAATGCCCATCAAAACAAATGGATTGTAAAGTTTGCAAATGCAATGCAAAATAGTATATAGAAGTTGAGTCATTATTTCGTCGCGCTACTGGCTTTTTCCCGCAGTGTGAATGGGCAAAATAATTGGTGACGAGGCGGTTACACTGACCTGCATGTAAAATGTGTGATTGTTGTTGCTATCGCTACAGAGCAGTGTAGCTTGCAGCATACATGGTCTCATGTCCTCTACTTTTTCAAGCATGCATAGACATAATCTGCCAGAGCAGATAGCTAATCAGACTAGCATACACGACTCCGAAAGTCACGCCTTGTTATAATTAATCCGCCTGTTCCTTCAGCGGGAAAAAGGTCCAGCCAGCAGAGCGACATAAGATGAAATTGTGGCTAATTTCCAATGCATCATTCCCTTGCATGTAAATTTCCCATATACATTATTCATAGTAAGAATTTGATTTGGTCGCAAAGGATTCGTAAGCACTTGAGAAATACTATGCTCTTACCACTATAATTAGATTTATATTACAATACTGTGAACGTATTGTATGCAATAGCTGTAAATAAGCCATGAGAGCATTAGAACATGGTCAGGTAATTGAGTTTGCATACAAAAAAGAAACATTGAGCTCCGAATGAAAATTAACAATCTATATCAATGATTAGTTATGTCGCAGCGTTAATTGAACAATATCCATAATGTGGTGTCTAGGTACGTTTATCGTTGATTGAGTAATAGTCTGGGTTTTCTTTTGCAGCAAATATTACTCGCAGCTGCTAGCTTGGCATATTGACCGCGTCTCGTGGACAAACTAGACGTATAGCACTGTTAGGTCCAAACTGTAATGATATGCCATTCATTACACATCGTCCTGCTATAAACGTAGTCAAATGCATTTAACATCGGTATTAGAGTGGATAGCGGTGGGGTCACGACGGAAAGCAAGGAAATCCGCACTGCGCTGAATAATCGTTTTGACACTAGTACAGGATAACAGCAATAGGGTTTACCGTCGGCATTGTGTAACATCTAATTGGGGAACAAGCTGACACTGGGATTTCTGTATTCATATCGACGAGCTGCTAAATTGTCTTGAACGTAGTAATGTTGGTTGTCATGTCGGTCCTCAGTTCTTGGGTGCATTTGGATAAGCTGACGATTTAACACTCCTTGCTCCCTCAGTCACTGCTACCGAGCCTATGATTTCTATATGCGAAGAATACGAACACGAATACGATGTAATGTTCAATAGTTAAAAAAAGTATGTTGTTGTGCTACAGTATTCCACAATGTTATATCAAGCTCAAATTACGGCCATATGAAGCCATTTGAAAAAAGTACTCCAAGGCTGTTCATCTAGGAAGTTATATTGGTTATGTAAACATCAATGCCAATATCGAGAGGGCTGTAGGAGAACTATTCTATTGTACAAACATTTTGTTGTCCAGATTCGGCTTTTGTCGCGCCGATGTTCGTACAAAGCTATTTGATTCCTTTTGTAAAATTTTTGACACTGTAATAGAGCTTTACTTTATCGACCGAAACGCTTCATTTCCGAATTCAATCGCAATAGCAAGAATACGTCAGTTCGTTAATAAATCATAGATCTGGTGTTAGCAGCTCTGGATATAACATGCCCAGGGGCAATAATCAAAAATGGGAATAGTGAATTAATCTGTGTCATCTGGCTGCAAATTGATTGTAGTAGTGCACAATCAAAGATGCAAGCCCTAGGCCGTAGTAATTGAGGCATCGATATACCATTCCATCCCCATGGTGTGTTTGGTCGGTCGTTCAGTTTCAAATCAAGCTAGTCAGGTGATAAAATTCAATATGGATTCTGCAATAAGTTATAAGTGAGCCCCACACCCGGGGCGACACCGGGCCCATACGTCTAATTATATAGGGGCGCGGAGATATTAATGGGGGATATCAGTCCCTGGACCCTCATCTCTTTCTACCCCTGGTTTCTCGATACATCGTCGAATATTGCTACTATAACCCCGCTCGTATGGTCGATAAAGTGAAGCTAAAACTATCGTGTCATAAACGTTTAATACATTTGGCTAGGCTGACCGTGCAGCTATATCACACATCTATATCTCAGTACTCCCCTAACAATTCAAATTGGTTAAAGCTTTGCTTTTATTCTTACTGATCAAGAGTGTAAACTCATTTCACCCTGTTATGCCTAGTGTGACTTCAACGGCTCTGGGGAGCATATTCTAAGCAAACTTTTTCGTTTATCCGATTGGGATGCTCATCTGGGGATGATAAAGCGAAGCCGTATGAATGTTCCTATGACAACCTTATAGCCAGCGGAAGCATATATTTGCAAACATGATTCTACACCACTGTGTGCAATCTCTCCTGATTTCTACCTTAAAGGTCATTTATTCAAATGGCCCTAATCTTTTTATCCACCAACAGCCCGCAGCTGAATGATTATAGAATTCACATTATAGTTTACGAAACGGGATACCAAGTTAATGTGTATGTGAGGTGCCCCTTTCATATATCAAATGATATCGTATAACCGTTCTAGAGAATGTGGAATAATCAAAATTATTCGTCGGAATAATGAATCCGCCAAATCATACGTACGATCTTTAATAAATGCTTTCATGCATTGAAAATCCTGTTTACCTACGAATGATATTTCCTTCCTAAACGCTTATATATATGCATATGTATATTTTTGGTATATATTTGTATATATATATATATATATACACATTTATATATATTTATTTATATATATATATATATATATATATATATATATATATATATATATATATATATATACACACATATGCATGTATGTATATATGTATATATATATATATATATATATATATATATATATATATATATATATATATATATATATATATACATTCATGTGTATATATTATTTGTAACTTTGATATGTCTGTACACTAGTAAGTCACGTCATTCGCGAGAGACAGCTTGATCTCTCTGATTAAGGCTGCTTTTTCAATAAAGGCCGCGGCTTTCACAATGATAGTCAATTATTAGTTGGATCATTGACGTAAACACATATATGTCGCAGCTGGACTGTGAGATATTCGGAATAGACGGTCTTGATCGTCAGTTTACAGGATTCAATTCACGCGAATAGCTTCTATGGACACATAGTCATTACGTATTTTGGTAATTAAGTGGGTTCCTATTCGTTTAATTAAATGTTTGCTATCACCCCTCTTTTAGTTATGGACAGTTATGTTTGTGGTTTAACGTGCAAGTCAATTTGCTACATTATCTGAAGTAAATGCTACAGTCGATGACAAACATTTAGCGATTCCAATTAATTCTACCAAGTAATTCATTTGCTATATAACTTTTTGTGTGCGCGTGTGTCCTTTACAGAAGCCACAGCGGTTACTGTATATCATTTGCAGTTCGCGAGCATAATCCTGATACTGGCTTTGGGTGATGTACGGTGGACAAGATAATATCCTGCAAAGTCCGTGATTGATTATGTCCAATATGTGCCCATTCTCCCAGGTGTTATCGGCGCTATCAGAGACCAACGACGTCTAAATGATTTATCATAATCACCTGGCTAAAAACTAAATCAAAGGCAACACCCCATTATTTAAGTCAAACTAGGATTCAGACGGAATTTAATTGATTCGTTATTAAGTTTGGCGTTTGCTGTGTTCACAGACTGGTTAGGTAAATGTCGTTTACAGGTTGGCTGCTGTTGTACTGTGTTATTTTTTTTAAATGAAAATGATGTACCCATACCCGTTAGAAACTCTCATTGGTGGTACGTAATTGATGATAACATTTCTCTTAGCGGTCCGATCAGTTCTTAATATAGCACCCCGGATGATATTTACATGGTCTAGCTCCAAATATCACCCATTAACCATGATAAGCTGCAAGCGAATAGCATGGTTCATCGTATTGTATCGTTATCATGAAAAACATCTAGGAACAAAGGAACGAAGCTTGATGATCCTAACCTTTGTGTGATTAAACGACAACATCAAACCGAACGGAAAGCCATAATCTATTGGATATCCTACGCAGACGCCGCCCTTGTTCAATTTCCCCAAATCAGATAAAATCAGCGCAGATTGCCGGATGCCGTAGTCAAAGTGGCTCTTTTGAGATGAAATGCCTTAACTATGATTATGATATATTATCTGTAGTATGAAAATGATCACGCTGGCACCTAAGATGAATTTTTACAATTCTTGGCGTGTAGAACGAAAGTAGAAGGAAAAGGGTGGCATGCTCCAAACATTGCGTTGGATATAAAATGCTTGTTCGGTTGTTTAAATGACAAGCAACCAAAACAACACCTTCAGACAGGGCCATTGTATAGACAATCTGTCAATGTTAGCCAGTTATATTAAATAGAATAGAATATTGGTGTCCAAGCATTTTCTAATTAACAACTAAGCCGTAAACCGCGTACTTACAGGACTGGAGATTTTCTGGTTGGTTTTCTTGCTACATCATATATCGTACAAATGGCCTTTATACCAATGTGCGCCTGGGCAACGCCGTAGCCACTGTCACATACACATGCCCCGTAAGTAGCGTACTTACCCTTGTATATACCAAACAGAGTATAAAGCAAAATTACACATAAGTGATATCAGATAAGTTTTTGCCTAGGGTGCATATGCGCTGGATGGTGCCACCCAAACCATTACTGTGAACTCGTAATATATGAGGAAATATGAGGGTATAGGTTTGCGCAGATATGCTGCATTCGGCATTGTGTACCTAATGATAGCCGATATAAAATGAGCGTTATTTGATATTTATATACTAGATAATTGGATACCACCCCTCCCCCCCCCGCCCCGAAAAAGCTTATTTGATCTATGAATGAACCAAACCAATACCATTAGTTAAATACCAGATATAACTAATTCATCGGCATGCACATTGTACCCCGTGGATGAGGCTTTATCTGAAAAGGACCAAATAATGTTACCGCAATCAGCTTGGGATGAAGCAGTTCTCTAACGCAGTTATAATGTAGAGAGAAAATACCAGATGTGCAGGTCTTGCTAAGCACAGAAAAGGTCTTAGATACGTGCATGACATTAACCTGAAAAGGGAAAGGTCTCGCAAATGGCAGATGTGCGTGTATGGCTAAACACAGAGAAAGTCAAAACTACACGAGTGACGTTAACCTAAGAGGAAAAAGTGCAGATCAGCTATCAGTTTTAGGCTTTACTAACTACATAACGTACGTTCATTCAACGAACAATTCCTATAAACACCGATAAAAGATATAGTCAACCGAGTTTACATACAGGATCAGTTGGAATGCAGGAACTTGAAGCCTGAACTCTTATTTGATAATGCATGGGTGAATAAATATATCGAATTGAATGTGATAGAGTGTTGTAACGACGATCAGATTAGCCAAGTCGTTTTATTCTATAAGGTGTGCAGTGATATCATATTTGTTGCTAATGAACCAGACTATGCTATAACAGGAGCTCAGTGGGCTCAGTATTCAGAAGCTTATAGTTGTTTGGGACTTATGTTCAGCTCGTGTTCAACTGTAAGATCATTTTCTATCACAATCCATGATGATGATGACGATGATTGTGATGATGAATATGTTTCACCTAATTCACCAATCAGTTCACTGTTTGACTATATACCTAACGTTACTAGTTAGAGCTAAAATAGTACCTCAGCTTATTTTTAGTTCATAGACAATAACACATTAGCTGAGAATGTCGACGCCAATACCGCTAAGCATACAAACGACACTTCAAATCACATTCAGGTTGTAAATATTGTACACTCACAATCATAGTATCAGGGTAGAGCAGAATCGATTGAAAACCAGCTCTCCGCCATAAAGAATCATAAATGAACCGTATGATTGTGTATGTGTAGGCAAAATGAGCAGTGTCTCATAATGTTTTTCTGGTACCTAGTCTTGTTTCTCTGGGTTTATAGAAAAATCATTGATGGCCTAGTGTTCGTAAGGTTGCCGTGTGTAGATATAGATATGATCGTAATGTCTTGAAATCAAGTGCCCGACCACAGCATACAAACGGCATGTTGCATTAAACAAAAGTGTGAAATGAATTTGTATGTATTGATATGAATGTCAGTGGACAGAGGAGAGAAGCAATGAGTAGAATGTACTGTAGCAGGAAGTATAGCTTTATTCTCAAATTGGGAAAAAAGAAACAATTGCTTCACAATCCTTGTATTGTAACAGATTATATGTGAGGATTTGTGGTGAATACAGGCTTAACTCTTATTTCAATATGTTGCAAAAATATCAAGGAATAAATGAACTATAAAGCGTATTACTAGCAAGGTGGTACGAGTCTATGCATTGCGATTGTCTTTCAATCACGGATGGAGGATTGTGAACTTTCCATTTATTCATTAAGGCATTCTCCATAGATCTTCGTGACTTTTAAAGTATGTATACCCTGATCAGCACTAACCGTACATTGGCACTTAGGATAGATCGCGCGGAACGATAATCTACTCCAAAATTGGAATATTACTACATGATTTGCGTGTAATTAGCCAACTATTTTGCCATTTGGCTAAATTGTAGTACTTTTCAGCGTGGTGCATCAGCATAATGCTATTGGTATGCTACACGCTTGTACGAACTCATGCGATGTATTGTCAAAATACCGATATTTTTTCTTAGTTAACATGTGACATATAGGTGGTAAAGTTGGGCATAAACTACTCCTTACATTTGAATGGAATGTTGAATCGCATAATTTCAGCATTACAATCGGGTGTATCGGAAGGCCAAGCGTAACAATACGTTATCTACGCACCAAAGAGAGAATTTATATTGAATTATTAGTGGCTATAAGGCATTTTTGGGGTAAGCCTATGCGTTGGCGCGATCTTAATAAAATGCCTTAGGCTGACTAGACTGTCAAAGGCGTCAGATAGTATGCTAGAAAGTGATTAACAATTTTCCCAACAGAGGTCACCACAGTGGTGATTGGTAACAGCGATGTTCTGTATGATGCACCAATGATTCAATGATGCGAGGTCAAAGAAGGTTTTCCGCTTCAGTCACACTGTGTCAATGACAGTGTTCGGTGCGCTCGAACCTCGATCAACCGATGCAAATGGAACAAAACGCAGCGAGCTGGGGGTGGCGGCTTTCATTGGGTCATCTGATTCCAATATAACAGCTGGTATTGTTTCAAGGCGAATGGTTCATCTACCTTCAGGTGGATCTTTGTGCACCCTTGTGAGTGATTCCACTTTCGATTAGTTATGTTGCTGACATCAACTGGATATTAAAGTAGATACCTACATTGCCTTGTCATTTAATCGCGTTAATCATCTTTATATTAATCACTCATTGTCAGGTTCTGTGTTTACCTATGCAGCAATCCCTACAAATCCAGACTACGACCTTGGCACACTACAACGAATAGCTTGGTTAAGAAAACCTGCAACCATAGCATATGGAAGCCACTTAGGTTTGACCTGAAGTAAAAATCTATATCCACAGACATGGATAAGGTCTACACACAGCAATCGATAACAAACGACAGCGTACTTCGGGTGGGGAGGTAATGCTAAATAGAGTCAGATGGGATACCATAAAATAAGCGAAGATGGTAGTTAGCTTGCGGTCTATGGCATACTGATTAATATATGAAAAAACATCGATATGCGAACCAGTTAGTAAGAGATGGCTTGTTTTTTGTATGTCGAATTATCACTGGTGATGTGTCAGGATATTTCAGCTGCTTGTTAATGAAGTAATAAAACACGCATACAAGATGTACAACATTTGGAGATTCCGCTTTTTTATTCTACAAACGTCGCAGCACAATCGTTTAGCACAGATACCAGTTTTTGGAGAACTTAGATGACCTATAATTAACTCCTATTACAGGCGAGGATATATCCCATATTCCTACCAGATGTCCCCTAACAATAGCAGCGTTATTTTCATATCACAACTGAAACGTGGCCATAGTTTTTTTAGCTCAAACGCCATATAGTATAGCAAATAGGTCGAGAATTACGCAGGTTTTGTTTTAGCTGCTGTTCACTAACAGAGCACACGTCAACTAACGCAAAAAGTAGCCCACACGTTTATGGGATACCTTGACGACGCATAAATTTGCAAGTAGCGCATAAATCACCTACAAAACCGCTTCACCAGCAATTTGCTCGAATTAAAACCAGTATATTACGCAGAAAGATGCAGTGGTTAGGGCGTATTCAAAACAAATGAGCATGCAGTGCATGCGCTGTGTATCAAAGGTCAAGGTCAAGCATAATATTCCACCGGCGTTGTGTTTTTCCTTCACCATATACTATAGTTGTAGTGTGTAGCAAAATGCGGCATTAGCTATTCCGCTGATAGTTAGGTCCAATAAACGGATCAAATCAACTATTCGCGAGCAAATTTCACTTTTAACACACATAACATAGATCGCATTCACCAATTTGCCACTTGTATGAGAAACTTACCCTTCAGGTGACATATGCTTCTGCCATTGTCTGTTTTGGTGTAGCAGGACGAAAGGTATCGCAGAAACTACTCGAACTAGCATAATGATCAGCAATATTTTCTGCGTGCTGTATTGTTTATGTGTACGGTTTTTGAGTAGCGCAACAAACATATGTCCGCTACTTGCAGCATTCGTATTTGTTTTAAGACAACAAAACACATGTGCTCGATATGCTAAGGATTTCTAAACTTGCGACGCCCTTGATTGCTCATGTGTGTGGAAAATAATGATGATATTACCACTTCACGGCGATAGTTACATGGGAGTAACTGCGTTCTAATTGGATCCTGTCAAGTAAACATTTTAAACAGTTGAAAACTATTGCCATAAGCCGAAGCTTTGCCGACCCGATAAAAATCACGGCCGTTTAAACATATGGAAAAGATGGAAACGTACTTACGTATGATTCAGATGCAAGCCAAGGCCCATTTCTCATGTGCGCAACAAGTTCTGAATAAATGCTTCACCTGAGTGAAAATGTCATAACCACAATCAAGTATATCAAACATAGAGCATTTGTGCATCTTTTTAAAAGGAGCGTCGCCATAAATATTTTTAAACAAGCACAATCATTACGTTCTGTTCTATTCCGTAATCATTCATTTTCGATCGTTAAATTCCACAACCATGGACCTTATACAATTTGATTGAAATCGGACATTTGTATCTTGCTAGTGAGGTAGATAGACGAAAACGCACAGCTTAGTGTATTCAATAATGCTTGTAACTAGCCCAGGAAAATATATGTACTTCTTGATTTACGCACCTTTGCGAATAAAATTGAATCATGTGTCATGCTAGCGGTAGCTATTTCTTTAAATGATCATGCAAAGAGCCCAACCTCTGTAACAATGAGTTCCAGAGTTTGTCAACTAGAATTTGTTTATTATGTGCTCTGGATAGGTATACGCCCGAATGCAATTACAATAAACAATAATGCACTAGGTTTCTGTATCGGTTGTATTTAGTATTATTGCAACGCGTTTTCTCTCGTCGTTTTGGTCTACTGGTGAACAACAGACCTTTATTTATATAAATGCTTGACGGTTCTAGGATAAAAACTCAGCAAAGTCACTTAAATCATTGCCCTGAATTCACTGGTACATCATCAGCTTTTGTTCAACTAGATATCGCAACTAGTAGAAAAACAGCATATCAAGTGTTACATCATAGTGCCGAGCTACAGGAAGTGCTCTTCACTTTAAAACACTATTAACGCTTTACTAGGCAGCCATAGCCACGGTAGTTTAATATAAACGAAGGATTGATCTAGCAGCACCATTCGTTTTATTGCGGCATGAAACCATGTCCAAGCATTTTTGCATGCAAGTGTCATGTTATACTATAAACAAGCTTAGCACCAAAAAGATTCGCGTTCCTCCAGTAATATGGCGATTAGTCTTCTACACTATTCGTTCTTCCGAAATGTGTAACATTTGAGCTTTATTCAAGTAGATGCACTCAGTATGTGACCCTTTTACATTATTCCATGTTTGGTAAATTCATTTTGGTAATTGTGCCCATTATTTCAAACTATTCATCACTGTCTATGCTACAAAACACACAATGATATTGGTTTGAGCTACAGCAGAATGGTGCTCATATGGCAGAATATCGATCGATGTTGGCCTTGCGTATCCAATGACGGGGTCATAGCAAATCATAGATGGTTTACCTTTGTTTCCACAGGCAGACAATATATAGCAGCAATATGGGTACGGTTAACATATAAACACCAGATCATCGACGCTTCTGTGGATTTAGATCGGTTAACTGTTATCGCGATAGATGCTGTTAAAAAGCAACAATCAATCTGACCACAAACACGCTTCAGTCCCTCGTTAACCGAACCAAAGCAGTGACGAATGTGCGATATGACGCCTTTAACTATGTCGAAAATCAGGGGTATTCCAAACAATGGTATCATTCCCATTCAGTGTATTATCAGTCTGTACATATTGTACTTTGCCTGCAGTTTAAAACATAAGTTATATCACTCTGACTTCGTCGTTAGTAAGTAATTTGGAATTCACAAGTATATGCGGTCTCAAGTAATCTCTAAGTCTCGATTATAGGCATCCATTCCCACCAGCTGCATATCAGTTGGCATAAAGTTGGAACTAGGTCCCATAACTAGAAGTATTGTGTTCATACATCACAAATTTATGGCCATCGCATGATTGTTGGTATAGACGCTCATATATGCACTAAGTAACAACAGTAACAGAAAAAAAGTGTAGCTTTTGGGTTTTGAGCCAGTTGTTTGTTGTGTAAGATGTGTTCGCTAGCCATATGCGAGAAGCAAACTTTTACAAATATTTCAGTATAATCCTACAACGATATGAGGAGGGTCATCAACGCTGTAAACACTCCACGCATGCATAAGCTATATACGAACTTGCCACAAGTCTCGGTTTCTTTCTCACAATTACGAACGGTTTCTGGATCACCGAAGTATGCAGTTAAATGGCTTCTCCTGTCACACAATCGTTGTGATAAGTCTCCAAATAAAACGTCAACGTAAACTACTTACATTTATGCTTCATTCATAAACAGAATATGCATCAGTACTCCCAGAAGGTTTTACATACGCCCGTACTGGAAGTCAGCCCACATATGCCATGATGCGAATGTATCACCCAGAAATGTACTGGATGTTAGCCAAACAGCACCCTGTATTCAACTGATCTTGCGAAAGACGACGTAATGGTGGATAATTGCTTGCGCATATCAGATTGACGGCGGCTTTTATAGTCAATGCATTGGATGACTGCTACAATATGACTGCCAAACAATTAACCTCTTTCTCACAAAAAATACCGTGATATTCCAATTCCCGAATAGTAACCGGTCCAAGCAGGCGTCCTGTCCAAAATATTTCTACCATGGATGAAAGATGTTCGCATCGCACTTTGCGTTTCTCTTACTCTACGACTTTGTTTTGCTTACTTTTTTACTTTGTGGGAGTAGCTAACACAACATCGTTACCCAAGTTAAGCTTATTTAACGTAAACCCCTGGTGCAGAGCAAATTGGCGATGGATTGTTGTGTCCTATTATGAAATAAACTCTTGGCATAACGGCGTTTATTTATTGCGATCACTCACACGTCCATAGAAAACCAAATCAACGTATAATAATACTTCTTATACGTTGGTCGTTTGTAGAATTGCATCTGCATGCTGTAATCGCTCCTTCGATTCCAAAACGGCTCAATTTGAAATGACATCCGATAATAATCTTAGAACTGCACTTGACACGCGATCGAACACCGAACAATAATGGCTCTATGGAACAAGTTATGCAAGAAATGACTGGTTTTCAGCGAAACATTGTTCATTAACTAACATGACATGAAATGTGCAAGGGATTAGCATTGTTAAGTTGATGAGCAATCGGAACATTCTGTTAACTTCTGCTGTACCAACGTCAATAAGGGCTCACGTCTTATACAATGAAACTAGTATCTATTCGGTTTAGGCAGGTTTGCTTGTTTGAGTGTGAGAGAACACAACACAACAAAATGATACGACTCAATCAGCATACATCTCCCTAATACACACAGGATTTCAATATAAGCCCTAACCGTAGCGTGTTTATTTTCATATTACAAATTAAACGCAATAATAGTTAGGGCATTTCAGCATACCACTTTGACGACGGCATCTAGCACTTTTTATATGAATGTAAACTGTTTGTCACTGAGTATTATCGCGCATTGTGTTAAAGGTGACGCGTGCGTTCTTGCGGGTAATCAATCAATAGCAATCTTAGAATGTAGAACCATGAAACGTAATCGATATGAGCTAAATAGCACCCATTTCACTGGGCCTTGAGGAAAGAGTGATAATTAGGGATGATCGCTTTCGTATGAAAGATTAATGACATCTAAAATAACTTAAGCATTGGATGACTGCCACGGTCTGACTTGCAGTGCCAAGCGGCTATCTTTCCATCACATAAACTATGCCATAGTATTCCTATTCCCGCGCAGTAATTTGATCCACGCAATCCACGAATCCTTACAATCTAAGAAGATTTAGCATATATATTCTCCCTTTAATAGCTTCGTTGTTTCAACATTAATTCAGGTTATGACGGTCGCCTTGATGAATGCAAATGGTCATATATCCTTCCTCAATGGTCAAAATGCAATCTCCAGGAGAAACATCGTCACGCCCTATTAGCTATACCCTTAGTGATATGCTTACTGCCTGTGCTCACTACTTCAACCTTGAATGACGTCGTTTTGCAAGTTAAGTATAATTTCCCTAATTCAAAGATGATCTGATACTGTACTCGTAGGCGACACATTCTGATGCAAATGTGTCTTTAGCTCCATACTGGTTTAAAAGCGGCTAATTATCGTATAGATTAATGGTTTTTATTCCATCCCTAAACCGTCCTTAGACAACCTCATCAAAATATTCAAATATATCCAATACTTTTGTCTAATGCAGTACCGCGCCTGCATGCAGTGTTCGCTCAGTAGATTGCAACGTTGTCCACGATTAAAACGAACCATATAATCATCACACATCAGCACGCGGCACCGTGCGAACACCATAGAAACGATAATGTTTCCATAAACCCACAGATAATAAAGCGGATAGACAAGTTTTCAGAAAAAATATATCATAACCTGGGCACGATTTGTTTTTTCACACATGTATAAAATTGTATATAGTATGTTGCATAGTGGCTGATAAGTATTGGCTACGGGGAAAGCTGATCAACAATAATCTCTTCTGCACTCTAACGATTTTTTCGTAATGAGAATGCATACTGTGACTTATACAGATGTTTGACATACACAGAGCCTTATGATATATCTTTAAGCGGAATCTGCCATAAATATGCATCGTTGTATTGTCAGCGACATTCTCAACTAGTATGTTGTGGTTCATTGACGTGCTAGCCAGAAATAATTTCAATTTTGCTTTTCATTTCCTAGCTCTCATTCAAATTTTGATTAATCTTCTTATTTATAAATAAAGCGTTAGGGTATTTATTCCGGCGGTTTTAAGTGCGCAACGATCTGCCGCTATGGCAGATCAAGGAACCTATTGTCTCCCTCTAAAAATACCAGATAAGACAACACGTAACGACTAGAGCGTACAAGAATCGGATATCATAATATGGCATGACTGATATACGACATACATTAGGTCGAATATAAGAGATATGCCCCGCAATACCATCGTTTAAAATCCTCATATTGTTCGCCTAACTTCATATGAGACACTAATGTAAGATATATCAGTTCTACGCTGGTAATATATAGTATGCAGTTAGTAGTACCGCGCCTTGGGGTAAGGCTTAGATTATTATCATTATTATATTTTCTTCTATTGCGTGTTCTGTTTTACTTCAAATTACCAACACGTTTGTAAGTGCACAGGTAAAAGAAGGACTCCGTCTTGAACCAAAGTTGGTTATTTGAATTATAATCCAACAACAGAAAACAAGGTACAAGTGGCTTGTTGGAGACGAAGTGAGGGAGTTTCCTTTGGAGTCTCTCTTGGAGTCGAAGTGAATCAGTCTCTTTTGGAGTCTGGCTGTCTGGCTGTGAGGGAGCGCGTTTTGTGGCTCTTATATACCCTAGAATTGGCTTAACCGTCTCCATATAAGGAAAGTAATAATCAACCATACCCGAGCTACTTCCTCATCCAACACATTCCGATGGTATGCATCATACGAGGCATCAGAATCAGACAGCGTTGGCGTGAGGGGGCGAAGGCAATGGCATGGCAGATGAAGCATAGCCAGTCGGTTGGGATAGAGGGTTGAGATGCTACGTATACACCAAGACAAAAATAGAAAGCCATTACTCCTTTGTAACCAAGATAATTCCTTTGTAACCACGATGAGTAAGCAACAAGCATGCTGTGCTGAAATGAATAGACCTAGATATAGTAACAGAATCAAGCTTAATACTGCCCAACAATCTTTCATAAAATTACTTTTCTAACCAGCAGCCATCTTTGTCAAAACGCCCTCCATAAATAAATAAATAAATAACTTCGAACCAATTGAAACACAAAATCACATAAGCAAATCAAAACAGGATCGTCACAAGTAGTGGTTCAAGGTGACTACAGATGCATACAAGCAGACGTACTCGCCGTGGAATTTAAGCCACCACTTGCAGATTCCCTTGCGGTTTCTGGAATGTGATTTGCCATAAATCAACATATTGGTGCAGTCACCCAAGCCATGTATCATTCCTCATAAGCAGCTAATAGTCCCCTTTTACATTTTCGTCTCATTTAATTTGGTTGATTTTGCAAGGAGATTCAGACCAGCATATAGAGGTATATTATTTGAATCAGCTATGTGTGTGTTCATGCCAGACAATTGCAGTGTCCAGTCGTAATGCCCTTCGCTTACGTGCCTTTAATCAAGATGTTTTCACAAAATGTCCCAATATATTTGGCAACTATACTTCAGAGAGTATCTGTAGATGATATTGGTCCTGCTAACATACTCCCTTATGAATGGCATGTCGTAACATATTAGAATGTACCCAAACGTCGTCTTGTACCAACTTAGTAATAGGTTTCACCAAAGGCGTTGGCAGAGACGTAGACGACTTAGCAATTTGGAAATTCAGAAAGTATAATATAGGAAATGACAGTGCATGTGTTCACGATTACAACCTAACCAAGATAATCTGTGAATTGAATAACGGCAAAAACGAAATAGACATTTACGTAACTTGTATTCAAATCCAGTCGAGATTGATTTGAGCATTCATAAATCGTTTGTATTTTACGTTATTTTTGAAATTGACAAATTAGTGGCCTTGATGTTAAATGCAAAACTGGTAAAAATATGGATTAAAACTACAATACTGATAGTAAGCGACACACAAGAATCGACAGAACATATCATAGCAAACCCCATAATCCCATACACATTTTCCCTCCCGTGCAGCAACATTTTCCATAACTATTGCATTTGTTCTGTAGCATATAGTCGATTATCGGTCCGGATATTCCGGATCGGATTGTCTTTTTCTTCCCATAATATAGTGTTTACCATTTATGGTTTGCTTACCGTAGCGAGACCATTGATACTTGTTGAGACCAAGATTATCGTTTCGAGTAGTATTTGGCTTAAGTTTGCGTTTGCTAATACCATATCCGTAAACAAACTCGTGGTCCAACGTTTCTGCTATGGTTACTTCTTTTTTAATTTCAAGTAAAACACTTTGGCCCTTACATATTACAAATGCCTGTCACTAATTATCCTTTCTCCGTGCCCGTTGTAGCAATCATCAGCACCTGCTTACTTTGAAACCAACGCGAAATGGAAGTACAAGTATTGTTTTTCTGCACCATCTTAACCTACCCCACTCTCAAGCCAGCCACGACTATATACAATGCTGCAGAAGCCACAATCAAAGAGATTCCTGTCAGCCTGCTCTTTGCAGAGCAATTGTGTCATATACGGAGTAACAGAACAAACAAGCGTTAGCTGTATTCAATGTATAGGCCTTTATAATGTAGTTCAATGGACTGACATTGTGACCAAATAACATTTTTGAAGCACTACTGCTGTCAATGTCCACTCTGTGTTCATAACAATGCAGACGCCGTGAGATTAGATTAGTGTCAGCTTAGTTTATGTAGATAAAGCGCTATGTACGTCAATGAGCTATAATATGTACCGTCTCGTTTGCTGAACAAAGGCTGACAAATGCATCACATCGTTTATCAGGTCAGCATAGTTAACTGTCTTTCTATCCAGTGCACTCACAAAGTTTTGGTTCTGGTATTTATCAAATGGGTTGGCGGCTCCAGCTGACTATTGAATACCTGCCTCTGTTCGCACTTAGTCTTTCCTCTGTTTCGTTCATAACAGAACTAGACCCTAAAACCAGAATTGTTATGTTCATGCTTTTAACTTTTCTTGCATCTTGTCCAAAGGTCAATGGCAAAGGCTTTTGTTATTCTGAGTAAAAATAATGTGAGCTTCATTCGCGATTCATATCATCTGCAATGCAAACGTATGTCCCTCTCTATATCTTTCGCTCTCCACTTTGTTCAAGCTGTATTGCGATGGCACTATACACCTGAGGTAATGCTATCGTGGTAGTTGGGAAATGATGACTCGAACAAATTGGGTTGCACGCACCATGAAGAAGGGCTCTGAACAATTTACAATCACAGATGCTTGCTATTTCCATAGCAATTGTCTCAGAGCGATCAATGATGCATCAGGTTAATATGGCTGGATCTATATTTCAGGTATTCGTGAACACTGATTACACTTCTGTTTTTTATGTACACATATATCAGCCGACTGCGCATGTTTTGGATTCAATTGAAAAGCCACTTGTTTAGACAAAATTTATATTCGCTTACTCGAAAATCCCGGTAGTGCTTCCTTGAAGTTCGGTTGGCCTTTAATCGAAACCTATTTCTAGCAAACTGACACAAATCATAACATTGAAATCTGTTAGTAACGTCATTCATCATCCTCCGTCCACCCACTGCTGCCGCATTTGCTTCTAATGGTATCGTTCCATTGAACTTCCGGCACCACGAACTCCTCATTGTCCAAATGTGGCTGAATAGGCAATCCTTCTTTGAGCTTGCCTCATCGAAACTGGTGTTGCATAATTATCACTGTTATCACCACGTGTAGTTAGGCGGTGGGTTGATCCTCTGGTCGCTGCTATGCACTGTTACGTCATCGTCAGATGTTGCATTAACGGTAGCCGAAAACATGTTTGATAATTTGCGAATAATAACTTAATAAGTACTTCCTCTCTGTTGCCTAAACAATCGGCCGGTTGCATGCTTGGTTTGCTAAGCCTGGTTATAATCCCGTCTGTGAAGTCAACACTATGACACTACTACAATGACAACCATTTGACGTCATATTCATAACATAACGAACGACTCAGCTCTTTATAAATATATCATAGTAGGTTTGTCAAGAGCGCGTACTAACAGGTAACCTACATATGGCATTCTGAGAATGCAACACCGTGAAATGTAATGGATATTCGCCAATTAACACCCTGGATTCAATTGTCCTTGAGGAACGAGTGGTAATTAGGGCAAACCACCAGCGCTTGTCAGATTAAAGTTATTGATGGCGGGTATTATGACCCATTCATGGGATGACTGCCATGATTTGACCTTCAGTACCAAGCAGTTAGCTTCTTGCACATGCCGTAATATGTTATTTTCCGAATAGTATTTCAATTGAAGCAATCCACGAGTACGCTCCGAAGTAAGGCACGTTCTTAAATGTAATGTAGACCATTGAAGACATGCTTTAACGTCTGAAAGTGCAAAATACATGGTCGAGAGAAGATCTCAAAATGTACCATTATACGAACCGCTGTTGTTAGCTCACTATGTTTAACTAGCTTAGATGACAATATTACGACATCCCACTCTTACACGTCACCCTAATTGGACACCTGATTAATGATTATGCTTTTTGAGCCCAGAGAGTAGGATTCGAACCCTCCAGTTTGCAGCGAAACATTGTGAAACGCCGTTTGGTTATCCTACATGTATGCTATGATGCGCAGTGCTTGGTACATTGGCTAAATCACGATGCATTATGACTGAATTGGCCAGCCAAACGCAACGATACATATCCCTGTTTTGCCTGTTCGGGCAAAATATGCAGGGGAAATGGCCAAACAGATATCGTGAGGAATTGATAGGATGCTTCATCTATTCACAACGATACAGTAAGAGAACAACCACACAGCCTTTGAATTAATATGAATTTTACGTTCCCATATTCTTATGGGTAACGATGGAACTCAACGGCCAGTTACTCTGTTTCTCTCTTCCCATGCAGCGTTACAGTGATGGATGAGAGGGCGCTGTCTGCTAGAACATGTATTTTTGTGCTCTTATCATTGCCTAGCAGTGCAATTGATGGTGTTAACGGCGTCATGTTTAGATTGATCTGAGCCTTGTGGCAACATCCCATCGGGGTTTGTAACGCCGTAGCTGCCAGTCCTTGCCCAATAATTTACATCCTTTTCTTCGTAATACCTCAATCTCAAAATCACGCGCAACCGTTGCTGCTGTTCTGATTGCTAATTGTTTACAGGCTGGACAAGCGCACATGTTTACCATGATTATCAACTGCAATTGAACTAAATGATATCAATCGTATTAAAGACTTGCAAAATGTTGTATAATTGAATATTATTAGTGTTATTTGCCGATGGTCGCATGTCGGGAAGGCGATCCTTGCCGGCGAATTATGGCGTCCTACAAATTGCAGTAGTTCATCCACTTTGTTATTGAGCAGTTTTGTGCTAATTACTTTTCCAATTAAAATACTTCCTTTGGAAACAATGGCGAAATCTTATGTCTTCCACATAAATTGTTTGCAAACTCGGCTGTTTTTTCAATCAGCTTTTTCAATGCATTAGTGGACGAGTCATCACACAAAAAGACTATATTAACTGCCGAATTGTCGAGTAAAGGTCGTAAAATGACATGGGTTGGGGGTGAACAGCAGGAAGGATTAAACATGAATGGTATACATCCTATCTTGGCTCGTTATCATGACAAGTTGCGAGCCAATGATTTGGTGATGTTGGCGAATAATGGTTCTGTGGATCGAAGGATGCGCTAAATTTACATCGGCATTTAGTTGCGATGCAGCTGGCTAATATATATGCACTCTTACACGGCCTCCAATAACACTCATGTCTCTAATGGTCCTGAGATCACAGTTATATTATGACTGGTCAAGATGTCGCCCTCTAGCTTACAACCTATGCCAAACATTTTTGATTTCCGAAAATTGCCGTTATCTAGATAAGCACCAGCCAAGAATAATACCGCTCAAATGTCGCCTAGTTACTGTCTCTGCGTAATTGATGATGTCTTATTTGTGCCACATGAGTTATATCAACCCTGCTTCGTCATAGCAATGTCTGGAATCATTTTCCTGGACTGCAAATACCCGACATAGCGGCCACATGTAGCATGCTGGTACAGCACTAATCCCACGAGCAATTTGCATGGGTTTTGCACAAAATATGACCTATGCATGGAATGACTGCCGAGGGCCCCTATGTGACTCCCATCTCAATAAGGCGTTGGGTTGTCCTGCGTTGGACTAAAATTGCAATGGGGCGGGGGGTTGTACTGTGTTGGACTGAAATCGCAATCAGGCGTTGGGTTGTACTGTGTTGGACTCCAATCTCAATAATTTGTACTGTGGTTATCGACGTAACGCTCTTGGTACCACTGCATAAGAAGTATTATATCCAATCTCAGGCACACCAAAACTCCGCCTTAGTCGATTGACAAAATGTCTTGCTCGACGGTGTCGAAGGCTGAAGGCAGGTCCAACGGAGCTTGTGCAACTGCCTTGCCAGCTTCTTTGGAAGCTTCAATATCTTCATGGACTCTCAGAAGAGCTGTCTCTGTAGATTGCCGTGTACAGTAAGGATATTTTATTTAACAAAGATTGGTATCAGTCAGGTGTTCTTTTAACCGATAAGCATCTCTCTCCAATAATTTAGATATGAAAGTCACGCTAGGCACAGGAAAGAAATTATTATGACCATATGGTCCAATAAGGGCTTTTCAGTAGAGTAGTACGATTCCTCTGTTGTATGTAGATGGAGCTGAAGATGTCACCAGCGATAGGTTTACTATTAGTTATCAGAAGAGCGGTTTGGGACCCACGTTAGTATTGGATCGTTGGAACGGGATATACTTGGGGACTTCGTGATAATCTTCTTGATCTCGACCGGTGGCAGGTCCAAAGTCCTCGATAACATTGATGTAATCCCTTTCAAGTTCCAGCCATGGGGATGAATTATCTTTGCCAGATGTTCACAATCTTGTCGTGGTGGAATCATCTGAACGCTTCATTGGATTGTGACTTGATCAGAGCTGAAGCAGCTAGTAGGCCACTGTGAACAAAACTTTGTGATCTCCTCCGCATTCCCGAAGCTTTGTCATGTGATGCTCTTTCTTGGCTATTGTAACAAGATGTTTATACAGAGGACGGTGAAACTCCGAGTAGTTTACACGTTATTGGCACTTAAAGGCTCGCCTCTCTCGTCTATTTTGCTTTTAAGTCCTTAGCACGTCCGTATACCACGTTGCATGACGGATCTCGTCTTGGATTAGTGTCGCACATAAACATATAAACTAGGAAAAACGTATCTATTATCATGAATTCTTTAAAATGTACAAACCAGATATAATGAACTTTTTGAAAACAATAAGCTTCCATTGTCGCTGAATAAAATGCTTATACATAATATACTAAACATATTCAATACATTGTCCAATATCCCAAGCCTCCATTCATCAGGAAAGAAATTCGCACTAGCTGGATTCAGAAGCACACGTTCTAGCTCCTGTGTTTATCAACGTGATATCACCACTCAATACACTTAGCAAATTGCTCATGTATATCACATTGATAATAAAATTGGAAAGGCACTAAAACGCATTTGCATATAACAAAGGCTATTTGTGTGAGTGCTTCTCTGCCCTAGTTTGTGGGACTGTTTTTGTGATAACCGGAATATTTGCATTTTGTTGTTGACGCCAATATTCTTTACCAGGTGAATATACATATATATAGATATATATATAATATATATATATATATATATATATATATATATATATATATATATATATATATATATATATATATATATATATATAGATATATATATATATATATATATTTTATATATATACCTAAATATATATATATATAAATATACATTTATATGTGTATATATATTTATATATATATATACATATATATATACACATGTACAGACATATGTATACATATATATATATTGTTATATATATATATATATATATATATATATATATGTATATATATATATATATAATATATATATATATATATATATATATATATATATATATATATATATGTATATATATATATATAAATATATCAAAGAATTATCTGACCTTATTTGCATATGTATTCTCTTTGTATGGCTGCATTGTGGTTCGTTTTTGTCAATAAATGTTTCTCTGTCACTTTCTATCTCTCTCTCACTGTCGCTGTCTCTCTTGTGCCTACTCTCTATCACACTATTATTTGACCAATCGGTCATCTTTTTTGCCCAAATTATGTTTGTAGTGTTTTTCAATAATCCAATTACTGCTTCAGCCCTCTTTCGTTACCATGCTATTTGCACCATCATTATTTTCTCATTCATTCCTCAGCCATCGAGAAATTACGCGTCTTACTTTTCTCACGTTTACAGAGAATTCTAATGATGACCGTCTGGTTGCGGATGGTTTGGACGAGAAAATAATTTGCCCAAAGGTACGTTTATAGTACAGCGCAATCTTGTTATAATATCATTCAAAATTTATGTTAGATGATTCTCATTTGGATGGCTCTTGAAATTATGTAGATATGTGTCATTGACTACGCTGGCTGGTGAGCTGTGCGCTGGTGTTCCATGATAGCATGTCATTTGCCATATACCATGAATGGACCACAATCATAGTTTGTAGAGCTATTCTACACCGCCCTATACTCCCCTGATCCTCATAAACCTCATTGTAACCTCGTAACAAGAACGATCAGTGCAAAAATAACAATATCTTTGTCTAGGTCGCGAATGGTTGTGATTGTTGCGATTTCTCCTCTTTTTTGTGGGGGTCTCCCAAAGGTTATTAACACACATGATGTTCTTCGTATAACTTATAACCATCGTATGGTACCGCCACGTCCCGCATTGGAGCTGCATTAATTGTATCTCCAAAGACAGAATATTTACCAGCATTACTGACACATGGTTACAGTATACTTCAATGTAAATAACGTTGCGGGAATACTTCTCCAGTAAGCAGTAAATAAATTACGATTTTCATCTTGAAACAGCTTCGTCATTAATGTTATAACGTAACCAGTAAGCTACACATTTCCCTCTCCGAAAAAAATGAACTTACCCTTAGTTGGCTGTAGCAAACATCATATTCATAAATTTACCATAATACCACAAATGTAGGCAAAGGTCTCGATAAGAATATCTATCCTGTGATCAATTATAAAATGATAACGCATCCAGTTTAGTCCATATAAGCTTAAATACAGTATAATGGATTGTACAGCAACCGAAAATGTACAGCAACAGAAAATACATGATGCAAGGATGTAAATCAGTTAAGGAATTATCGAACCCAATAACCATGTTTATTTTATAGACTGAATCATGATATACGGGATGGCAGAGTGACTGCGGTGCCGGAATAGGCCACTGGATATTGTGCTGTTGATAAAGAGATCGGTCAATACTTTGGGTGAAAATATAGGGAAGTGGAGTGATAATGTATTTGTGGGTCTCGGACTAAACTGAGCTAAAGATTTGACGAGAAACATAGTCACGGAGGGACGAGATATACTGAGAGTCACCAATTTGTGTGCTTACAACCCTATAATCTGTCAACACCGCGAAACAACTAAGCAACTGCGATGGGGCAGGGGCAGTATCACCAAATGCTTTAACCTACAACTGATCTAAATATATGGTGGAATACGATAACTAGGTAATGTAAAAAATGTTAACAAACATTTTACGTGACGGCGGATTGAAAGGGGTTTAATAGCGGCAGTGTCAAGCCAACGGTTTAACTGCACTAAGATGACGTAGTTATATGTTAGTTAATGTATATTTGCTATCGTGGCTCGCATTAAGAAATATCACCTATTCACCATTTGGCGTACTCATATTTGTGTTATTCAGAAATCCCTACCTACAGCTTATATGATTTCATCAAGCCCTTGGTATTGATACTCTGACATCTAGAAACTATGCTGCTTTATATATGTTACTACGCTTCGTTGTTAAATAATCGCATTTCAAAGGCTAATATTATTTGCCTTCGTATATGCATAACAGTTATTGAACACATGCCTAACTAAGCTATTCAGGTGCGCGCTTGCGAGAAGATAAATACCTTAGACATATATTCAGCTGATTGCCTGAATTACAACATTAAAGTCGGTGGTGATTGTGATGATGACACCATTCATTCAGGAAATTTAGTCGAACTTATACTGAATTTTAGGTCACTTAAAGAGTAATATCTCAGATGGGCGGCTCAGATAACCAACCTAGTCATTGAATTTAGGGATAATCTATTCAAAGCCCTTTGAGTAACAGTAATTAGATATATTGAAAACAAAACACAATATATCGTCTAGCACAGTAGTTATTCCTTGCAACGATAATCTCTACGGCGAACGGAAATAACGCAGCTTGTTTAGGAAACTGGGCCTCTGTTAAGGCTGTTTTAGTGAATTCGAAATGCAAATACGTAGTATAAGTTAAAAGATAAATTGACGTCTTGCCGTAGATAATGTAATGCTATCATCCCTACCACCCATCCAAGTCAAATAAGTTAATGTTATTAAGTCCATGTCGTCAGTAAGATAACAAATATATTGCACAGCCCGGTGATCAAATGGGCCATGATGAGTGCTTGTTAACGAAGCGGCGCGTTCAAAACCATGCTTCACCTTAATGATATAGGAAACCATGGTCCATTTGATGAAGCATGAAATTGATGCGTAATTATCATGCAGCTAGCTGGTGCAGCGTGCTTCGCGCAACAAAAAAAGATGAGATAGTAGGAGGCTATCCGCTGTATGGGAGGATTTATGATGCTGATCGGAGTGAGACCTGCCCACTGGATATAGCAAAAGTCAGCATATCACGGGAGGTTGGTTTGACTCTACCTCGTGATATGGTCAGAAAACCTGTGGTTATAAATGTAAACAGGATGTGATTATTCCTCTAGTTTGATCTCGATATATAAACCATCTGCGGTGCTCTCTCTTAATAAATATTTCCGAAAACTTATTGATTATAATTCTGTTGATTTTATTGCAAACCACCCAATTACGTGTATGTAGCTCTGCGAGCATAGCTATTATAGGTGCATCGGTTATCATCAAGAATACGTCTGTATCCATGTTTCAATGCCCACCCATAATGATGCATAGAATTAACTGTTGTGCCACTTCTGTGTGAATAGTTCTGAATAGTTGCATATCTATTGCTCACCACATTACCGGATGATTTTGTATCCGTCTGTTATGTCATAACGTCATGTACATGACGCGTCCTTCACACTGCAGCCACACATACAAACCATGGTTGTTATTTATATTGAATACACCATGTTAACAATATGTATGATGCACGAAAGTAACATTATTGTAGCTGCATGCATATAATAGCGTGTATGGGTTCACAAAGGGTAATAATTTTAGTGTTGACTTATGCGAATGCCGTTTTTATAGAGTTATTAATTTGTATGGGCCGGGGTAGGTGCTTATAACTCGTTGTTCTGGGAGTAAACATTATGTACCAAACACACATATACACAACGATAATACAATTGCAGATATTCATCAAGCCATACTTGCTGTTGTAACAATGCGCTTATGGAAATATCTCAACTGCTAGCACGGAATTTTTCTGAGCTCAAGATAACTACTAATTTTTCTGTTTTGGTTGCACCAATAATGCGCATTACAACCGTGGAATCGCCACACAGGTATGTTTGTAGTCGCTAAATATTCATTCAGTCAACAAGTATATGGGACTACAGAAACTATAATTTCAATGTGGAATCGCGACTGAGGTAAATAACTGCTGTGAATGGATCATCGGTCTGTTTATCGGTGCTAGTTTCGTGCTTTGATTGGATGCATGCCATTGTATCTCTACTATTGCCAACAAAACACATCTATAGTGGTATGTGATTACAAATGACCGCAGTTAGCTTCAACAGGCTGCGTCACGAATTTGCAACTTGATGCGGGATTCCAATAACATACATTAATACAGAGTCTCGGCCAGTTCTCGTTTGCCTGAGGACTACTTATTCAGAGTTATGCAACGATAGCGGTCCACGACGATAGGGTTATCAGCCGCCCCCGCTATGTGTTAATGTTAACTCAGTGTGGGAATCTGTCCAGTCGTTATACTTAACAGACTATCAATGTTGGATTGCCCCTTGGTCCGTTGATTTCGAAAAACCCATCATGCCCGTTACTTATTGTTTTTATTGCACTTTTGCGCAGCATTATAATGTTAAAGCGGTTGCCTTTCAAGCAATGGGTGCATATCATTTTGAATTCAACACACGTCTCGAAACTGCATATTTTGGTAATGAATAAAATGCATGCACTTCCACAAAGATTACATCAAATAGATCGATATCAATAAATTAGAGTTGAAACACACCTTGAATAGCCGATGATAAGCGTACTTTATTATAGAATAGTGTGTTCCCCGTCGGTGGTAGTTTCCAAGACGCATCGATAGATTGAAAATCCCCGCGCATCCTGGTATGATATAAACTTAACCATAATGAAATTCTTACCGTAAATTACCATTTCTCGTCAAGCAAAATAAACCGACAAACTCATCAAGTTACAGTTTTATATGCTGGTGTAACTATACGACCAACAAATGAGGCTTTGCAATTATTAACACTGACCTTAAATAAAAAACCATTGTAGTGAGTTGTAGTGAGAAAGTAATGTGGCTTTAGTTGAGAACAATTTAGTGTATGCGGCATCTGGCGTATTTCCCAATGACCTATTTCCAAGGAATGCCAAGAAGTGATGCACGCAATATTGTAAAAGTAACGAAATGACTCGTGAAATAGAATCATATGTTGCTTGAAGAGCCACAACTGGCAGTTACCAGCAATGGTGTAGTGTAATGGGAAACTCCTGCGGCTTATGATAAGCAACATTGAAGAAAACCGCGGTCCCAGGATATGCCATTCATCAATGGAGCGTATTACTTATTGACAGCATGCTCCAAATCGCTTTACACGTGCAAGCTTAACGTATGTCAAGACGAATTGTCTGTGACTACCAATCAAGCTAATGGAAATCAAATGGGCGGCAACAGCGGCACGTGATTCATCATGTATGGTGAAAGCGCAAATTAACTAATTATGGCGTTGACGTGCACTGCATTTCAAATCATTTCTTTATCGTAACAACCCATCTTATCTCATTAATTGTCTTCCATAAATGAAATGGAACACCATCTTGCATTCATGCTGATTGATTAATAATAAATCATTTGCTTCATATAAAAAATCCACAGTCGTTCATTTATATAAAGCATTGTACATATGTCAGTGAACAATTATGTTGCAATTGAGTTTGAAGTGCAAGATGTAAATAGGCACTGGCTGGGTGTTCTCTCATCCTTTGGCTGTCTGTTATATACAAGGCGAGTTAATCGAAAGTATTGTGTGCACATACCCGTTAAAATGCGTGTTTAATTCATGAGGGATAGTACAGTAACGCCGAGATCTGCAGTAAATGTCGAAAATACAGAAACTCCATAAATAGTGGAAATGAAATAGCGTTGACAACATAGGTAGTCACGGTTAGGTGAACCCGGCTTAAAACAGAAGGCATGGAGAATCAAACTTTACAGTCAGGGATAGTTTGTGATTAAATTAAATTCAGAATTCTGTAGTCATAATGAAAGCTGTAGGATGTCAGCATTATGGACTACAAGCCCATCATACATCACACTAAGACCTGTGCATAGCAAGACACCAAGCCTACAGCAAAGAGACGAACTAGCGCATCACATGACAACAAGCAAGCCCATATCAAAGTCGCATCATACAAACGATAAACCACTATAAATGGCAGTGAGCAGACTGGTGGATCTCTAGCATCAGTATAGCCGTTTCTGATTAACCGTTTGTTAGACGATGCTCATCGAGGCTGATCTACATGATCCCTGTCTCCGCATATCTCATTACATTTAGAAGGGTGAGCGCACCAAAATAAATCAACATTTAAATGTTCCGCTCATGATATGTATGTATGTATGTTTGCATGTTGGAATGTGTGCATGTAAGTATGTGTGCACGTTGATACACTCTCCCAATAGTGTACCATAAACTGTTTATAAATGGGTAAATCTCTATTTATATGGATGATGAATCGTCCGGTGTTCCCCAACGACAATTGTATAATTCTGACTGCCTTTTGTCGTCTGTATGCAATACGCTGGTGATGGCAATGTGGTACAATAGCAATTAATTTCAAATAAGCCTGTTGAGCTGGATTGGCTCATTCTATTCTGGTAACAATGGTTCTACAACGTAGACGATCGAATTGGAGAAGCAAACGGTTAAACCAACAGGTCAGCAGACAAATGTCATCAACATTCCCGGAAGCTACTTTGTACTTCAACGCACAACCCCTTTGGGCAGTTCAACAGGTCACTGCTGACAAGTCGTTGATGCTAGTGACCACCCGGCGTTGTTCCCTTCTTAATCGGTGTCAAAAGCATTTACCTCATAAGCAATGCCATGAAAAAGTTATATATTTAACCATGTTGCCCACCAAATGTATCACTAAATGATAATGGTCTGTAGGCATGTGAGTGGTGTACGAGTTCAGTTTGGGGAGAATTCTGGTGACCAAATTAAGCAGACAGAAGGGTTAGAGATAAACACTGGACCTTATAACCCTCGGGCAACATAAGTCTGTGTGAGAAAGCATAGTCGGTCGGATGCTAGGTGTCACATCAGGCAATGTTACGGAATCGCGAAAGGCCATATCAGAATCCACTGATCCAGATAAACATTTCTTCATATATTAATGTTTTGATTTATCGATTGATCCAAATGTATATTAATTTGTGTTTTCACTTATTCATTTATGATGTCACCAAAACCCAATATATCAATTGATCCTGGTATAGGGCAAAAATCGATGAAAACTAAAGAGTTGTCACCTCGATTGATTTCATTTTAACACATTAGATAGGCATTGGTGCATTGCATTAGAAATATTACCTACCCGAGAGTGCATACATGGCACTGTGCATCATAATCCCCCCCTCCTCTCTGCAACGATATAATATAAGCACAACCCCCATGTGCGATATTGTTGCGTGATGTGCCCGATAATGCTGGTTGCTGGAAAAACTGACAGCAGCCGCTTATGTAACCGACAAAAAACCATTGGCGCAAATATATTTTTTGCTTATCCAATCCACATGTCACATATTGATGAAGAAGCATAAATATGCAAGTGTGTTTGTCATATCGGAAGCGTAGCACATAATTATTTGAAGGATACAATCTTTGTGGTACGATAACATGAAGCAAATGAGGCTTTTAAAATGTACGCTACCATTGCAATTGTCGGTAAAATTAGTAATGATATTGAGTTTACTATAAATGTTGCCGGTCTCATCCATTTGGGGATAAATATGACGCCAGCTCAATCACGAACCGCTGTTATAATCCTCGGTAGCAGATGGGCACTAGATAGAAGTTTTAGAAAGGCGCACGACTTGTATAGATAGCTAAGACTGCTATATAAAACTAAGTAGTAAAATGTGTAATTGATGCACAACGAGAGATATAGAGAAAGAAAGATAACCGCATATGACCATCATTTATGATTCATTAATTCGAAGAAAAATTAAAGACAATGACCTACACAATCTTTTCCTTCCCTTACTTTGCCGTTACAAATTGCAAATTATCATGAAAGTCTGTCCAAATTGTAGCTCTTGGGGCTTATACCAAACACATGGAACGCTGCCCTGTTTAGCTCGATCTAAGTAGTGTATTTAAGAACAATATTACTGTGTGAGCGGTCGTTTTCGGTATATATTACAATATCAAACAAACCTTGAATATTAACAAATTTATAAATATCGTATCAATATACAGAGCCAGTAACACAGCAATATCGTTTCTACTTGAGACGAAACAAAATCAGCTCAAAGATGACAACATAAACCAATACATGGCGAATAAGAAGGCACAGCATTACCATGAAATTAAATCTCTGAACTTCTGTGTTTCATTAGGCTCCTCAGTACAAATGATATGTACCTCTCTAATACTTCGTGTATTGAAGAATGCGGTTGTTTGTATCATGCATTCGACACGATACGCTTACATATTGCTGAACAAGTGGAATGATATATAACACTGAGTTTGTAGTCACCTGTAAGATCGAGGTGAAATCTCAGCCGCGATGGACGAAGGTAACTGGAGAGTGGAAAGCGATGCTTAGGTGGGTGCCTTGGCCAACTAGGCCCAGATTCGTAACTCTGCCAACGTACCCTACCACTAGGATATAATATTACGACCAGGCAGAGACTGGGTACTGCAATACGCATGATACGACAACAACAAGAACCAAACCAATAACATGGAAATAAATCACAACCTCAACTGTTGGTACAAATAATAATCAGCATCGGCAATGATGTGCGCATGATAAGGCATTCAATCACAGTTGTTGATAGGCCCTCCCTGCAGTTGACGTCACAACCCTTCCAGCCGCATAATTAACTACATATGCCATTGAGTTGATGTCATGGGGTGTCAAGGAATGATCAATCCACTTGGCTGGATTGGAATAGCATACCTAGCTGTGTTTGATCACAACGACTGGTGAATGAAGAATCGATTTGGAGTGCGTGGACAACATTTATGCAGCAGTCAGAGTTTGAAAAGCACCCTATCAGCCTACCGACCCATCTGATGGGATATAATATAAATGCTTGCGATGCTCAATTCGCTATTTTATTACATTTGCTAGCTGAGAGGTGGCTTCATCTATTTTTGAGCCAGTAATTAATGCTTTTTATGCAAGGTTGTCGCTAAAGCAGAAGAGCTGCTAACAACATAAGCAAAACATACCCGTAAACAATGTAATGAGCATCACATAAATTTTCGAACGGCGGTAAATCTTACATCTAATGGTATGAATATACATATTATACATTCAATGACAAAACTAAGCCTCCATGAACTATTTTCAATGCAGGTTTTTCTTTCTTTCTTTCTTTCTTTCTTTCTTTCTTTCTTTGGATAGGTGATATTTGCATAACCCTCTTGCTTTATAGGAACATGATCGACTTAGCCTCATAAATTCAATTGGCTTTTCCTCTCTATCCACAGTATGCGATGTGATACTTCGTGATCAGCATATTAATGACGCAATTACCTGCAGCATCTAACCAGTCGGCTAAGTGGCAACTATAGTGCGATCCAGTATGATATTGAGGATAATGTTTACATAACGCCATGTTGCAATAGTACTATACAATGACAACATTTGCCATGTTGCATTGGTCGATAGATATCAGCATATCGCCATCCACTCAAGAACAATTTGCATGATTATGGATACTATAAAAACGGAACAATGGCTTCCCCTGGTAAACAATAATAAGTGTGGTAATGAAATATGATCTTGTAGGCCCATTTAATCCTTAATCCACTTGTTTACTTGCCAAGTCTTGGCCAGTTTGATTTAGTTTTGTTTTAGAGAATTGATGCTATATGTGTCCATTACAACCAAGCTTAAGTGGGTTACAAGTGTAGCGGATATATCATTGCAGCTATAAATAAATGCCTATGCCGTGATTGACGTTGGTAATACTGACATCATATAACCAATAGGTACTATGGCATATATTTCTAACGTTTTGCACATTCTAGTATGTACGGGTCCTCTGCAGATAAAACAATTTCGGCGTTGACTTAACATATTTGTTTGGGGAGTCATTATTTATTATACCATGATATAATAATACGATTATGAAAATAATGCAGACTGGCGCGTATACTTCGATCCTGCTGTACAAATGCAATCTTTGTATCGTTCATTTGAGCTAATAAGTTTAACGAGCTCTCCTTTGAAGCCCACTATAGCTATATGTGAAACATTGTGATTTACAAAGTAAAATCACCTGCCACTTTAATTTGCATATCCTAAGCTCAAATCAACAAGTGAGAGGTAATTTTAACACTAAGATGGTGTCGCAAGTAAATGGGCTGACACAATGTCACTGAAGTTAGGTGATTTACTTACTACTGATCCTTAGCTAGATCTGTTCTGTGATTGAATACATTACATTGTATCCCCACTCACGGCGACTAGAGCGGCTTTAGCGATATCTATTATGTGCCGAAAAGAATGGTATGAATCTATGAATGCAAGCATCCCAAACTAAACCCAGCAATTAAATTAACCCTGAAGAGGCGTTATCCCCTTGTTTGACTTTATCTGCGTGGCAAACAAGCAAATGCAATCATTTTGGAAAAGGCCATTATCGACAGCTTAAAACACCCATAATGGTAAGTGATGTAACCCGCAAGCATTCCCAGCCAAACTCTGCAATTGGATTGATCAAGCTGCTGCGTGATCTCCTTGTTTGACTTTGTGTATGTGGCGAATATGTAAGTGTATGGTTCCAATGGGGTCAATCAAATAATTTGATAATTGGTTGGCGTTTCGTTTGATTGCGTGGTAAGGAAATTAAATTAATCTGAATACATGATGAGTCATTACCGGATGCATAAAACACCCATAAAGATAAATAATGTATCCCGCTAACACACGATTGATTGCAAACGGCCAAAGTTGACTTCGACTAACTTGATTCAGTAGCCAGTGTCATTTGGGCAACACAGTGCTTCCAATGGAGTCACAGTGTTGGTAGTTTGGTTGATGGATTGCGGACTGCGTTTAATGGGGCTCGAGTTCGTGATTTTTGTGTAAATAGGCATTCGCGTTAATGCAGGGTGGCGAAGATGAAACGCAATTAATCACTCAAAAAGTTATTACGATCAAGGTATATCACTGGTGATTCCTGGGCGAATGAAAGGTTCGATGAAATGGTACGATGAGCATGGAGCAACACTCCAAGGCCCCTTTTATAGCACAACTAAGCACTTGTTTGTCGTACCACGGAAAGGCTAGGATAACAATCAACGCTGGTGTGATGTTACATGTACTTAATTATCACGATGGGTAGTCGCACAATTGCATCAAGAAACACTGTACAGCGCTGATCGATTGTGTAACCACAGAAACAGCATTCTGGATATCTAAATGAAATTCGCCCTTCTTATGAAAACCACTGCAATCAATGCAAGTTTGATTACCCGTGTAATTCATTAACACAGCGGGAAGTCTCGCCAGATGGTTTGCGGGCAGCTCAACGTTTAGTTGTTAGAAAAACATTCATGATAACCAATGCCGTTGTAGGTTATTTCTGTAGAAAGTGAGCGATAGTGCTCCTGGTGGCTGGAGACTTTCTAATTGAAACTGTAAACCATTGATCAAATAGCCTCGTACCAGCAACGAGCGAGGTCGTGAGTGAAACATGGCGCCTACTTGTAGCTCATTTACAAACATTTGGGCGATTGACTGAAAAGAGCAAATATCTGTAATGAATCCCACCAAGGAACACTTTGAAATTTGTCTAGCAAATGCAGCTGCGTTTGCAATCCCGCCATTCTAAAAGTAAGTTATATTGGTTGGTATCATAGAAACGGCGCTTGGCAATGAATCTGATTATATGCAGACTATCATTGGGCTTTAGATCTATTCAATTCTTTTTTTTTGTATTTGAACTATTCTCGATTATTGTGTATAGTACAAAATTGTAATGATAATGTTGCACACATCAGAATCGCATCATTTGGATAAGACCCTGATGCTACAAATAACTACAGTAGAGAAATTTTAAGCGAAAGGGCAGTTTCATAAGAAACAAAAGAATCCAGCGGATTCCAATTTAATAATCATTTTAATAATCATTTTAAGGATGTACATGTGATGAGTGATGACATTTGCTATTGTGTATGATTCATTTGGTAGGTGCTTTTCGCTAATGGATTGCTTTGTACGCCATTTCAAATACCCGCATGCTACGCTGTCACAACACCAACACTAACTATCCAAAGTATTTATTGAGGTTACATAAGACTAAGATATAATAGTGATGGCAGAGAAGTGCGCCCGCTACCTAAATGGTAATTATACCTAACAACATGTTTAGATCGGCTAGATCTGTTTAGATTTAGATTTGTTTTAATATATAATACGGTTACCCCCAAGCCAACTTAAGGTTGGTATAAAATGCATTATTAGCATTGGGCGCTATTCAAGTTCAAGGTATTGCAAAGCACACTTGGCTTTATAGTTCCAAACCAGCTCAACGAATCTAATCGAGTGTAATTAATTACCACAGTGATAATTAGTTATGGCAACTGCACAAAGGTACTCTACTAAGCTTATTGATTTCTGCAGGAATTGGGATGTAGATCATTATTTGCAGCCGACATTGTCAGTTAATTGTGTTGAAGATGATAGATAGCACATTTGACCATTATGACTTCGTATTCTGCTACAGCCTGTAAACCATTAATCAATTAATATCGTCTAGTCACCAGCATCGGATGCCTACCACGTGCATGGGACCCTTGAGTTGATCCTGCTTTTCTGGACTCTATAGACAATAAGCATGTTTATCACTGCGTATGAATATAGCAAATTATTACTCAACTCACCAGCATTAATTCTCTACCAGTTTTCATATTCTGCAACATTCAGAATAATTCAGTTATGGATGCAAATGTGATTATCCGAGGCATGTAATCCATTAGGAGTTATACAACATAAACAACGATTAATAATGTCATGTATCATGAGCTGCATAAATACAAGCAAGAGTTTTAATATTCCTGTGCGTTATGAGCCTACATCCATAATACATCAGACCAATGTTTCACTCGCAGTTACGCTCATATTTATATTACACCTAATGGCACAGCATACAGCGAACCATGAAGCGCAAACAATCATAGATATTATATCTTTAGATAATACGACCCCACGTGAGGTAGCTAATCAAGATGCCTACAGCTGAATAACCTTGCCCACCATTAGCAAAATATCGTACTTCAATGCAACGTATTAGCACTCAGGCATATTCTCCTCTTTGTTGTAGGGAGCATCCAGGGCTTGCATAATAGTATTTCCTCGTCCAAAACGCAATACAAGGCCTTGTCTGTGTTTCAAACACAGGCCGCTTACGACAGAAGCCTTATGTACGAATGTAACGTAAATGATATCGCACTAACTATTCATAGATTAACCTTGTAGAATTGCAAAACGCTGCCCCATGGCAATTCAATTATTTTGCCAGCAGCTCATCAATGTCGTTATATATATATATATATATATATATATATATATATAGATATATAGAGATATATATATAGATAGATAGAGATATATATATATATATATATAGAGAGACTATATAGAGAGATATATATAGAGATATATATATATATATATATATATATATATATATATATATATATATATATATCTCTATATATATATATATATATATATATATATATATATATATATATATATATATATATATATATATATATATATATTGTTTGTTGTGATAATTTCCCAAGGGAATCAATTTCATCACTGTGAAGGAGTCTGGTGCCTAACTGGTAATTTGCAGATCATTCATTACTTGTCAGAGCTGTTCATTTCTTATTTACTAGTCTATATAGTTTACTTAATAAACTCTGTATGATTCACAGCTGGATGGTATGCCAAATAAGGGCATAGCAGAGTGTTCAACTAATATATCAACACCATCAGCGGGACAAGCACAACGGGTTACAGAACAAGCATCAAATTCGCAATAGATATTTGAGCTTAACTACTGGATGAAAGCTGTTGATTCTAGGTGGGCGTTGTTGTCATAGTTGCATATTGCGACGCTAATATGGTCGCGATCTTCTCTAACTGCCGACCGAAACCCATTGTAATTGATGTCGGTTCACAGCAGCGAAGCGATTCTACTTCATCCAGTAATTTCTTTCCAGAGCTGGGCCTACTTGTTTCTAAGTAGAACATGTCAGATGAATATTCAGCTCATATATATCCGTCCGTTGATATCACTCAAATGTGCATCCTATTAAATTGGATGCGCTTAACTGTCATTAGACTATACAATACGGCTCGATTATGGGCCATAAATACCCTCGTGGCGTTACATATTGTCAATCATACTAAACGAGTTGTCAGTGTATTCACAAGATACTAAGAAACACTCCATGTCAAAATGAGTAATTAACCAAGTAACGTAAGCATCTAAGCTGTTTTATTGATTTACTTTTTGTTGCCTGTGACCTTCGTTGTATTTACCATGAATCCTATTACTTTGTACGGGCAATGTATTAACATAATGCTTTGACAATGCTTCTCGACGTAACACAAGGCATTGAGAAATTCACCTACTGATGATCATACAGGAAACATTCATCTTGTTTTTCCATACATAGTACGTCCCAATGCAAACATAAATGCAAAGATAACTACTGTCGACTTTTAAACTTCGTCTTGGTTCCGATTGATTTTTGTGTAATGTCATTGCTCACATAAATTGTATGTGATATCACTTTGTGTACATGTGTCTTACTTATATACTCTTGACGCACAAATGATAGGATTTGTGATGTTTCCATTTGGCTTTTTGAGTGTTATGATTAGCCAATAATTAGATCACAATGAATTTTCACATGCGGGTTTTAAACCAGCTAGAGAATGAAGGATTATAATACGCACTTTGACAAATATCCAAGTATTTACGGATTAGTAATTATTTAAAGATTTCCGGCATCATTACGACAGGCACATTTTACGCTGAATTACAAGTGTGGCTCAAAACGACTCGGTTCCTAAGCTCCATCAACTGAATGCATAATACTCACATGTACATTTTACCCTTTCAAGACTTTGCTCCACACAAAGTGTAGGATAAGGAATACAAGATAATCAATAAACTACCCTGTGCGATATAACTTTGTCCCTCGATGCAAACAGTGCAATGTAACCTATTTTGGGAGCTTACAATTTATATCTGGTTGCATTTTCAAGGCAGTGCCCCTCTTAGAATCCAAAGACAAGTTATGCATAAAGAGTTTATTTATGAAAGGTCAGCTACCCTGTTTCGGTTGCTTTACTTTATTCCATAATTTCCCTATAGAATGAAATGCAATGTGCTTTATGCGCCTTGTCCCAACGTTATATATGACGAATTGGTGCTATCCTCGCCTAAAGGTCATATGCCTAATTGAACTGCTATTTGCCATTCCCTTGTTGTCCAGATATGGCCAGATTCTAGCATATATATCATACTTTGTGTTGACCCAAACCATCAGACATGATTTAATAGTTATGGCATAGAGCTGTACAAACCCATGGTATTAAAGTTGAAAATATGCCCATTGAATTCGATATGCTTGATGGGCATTTATGCTGCGGCATTACGCTATGATGTTCCGCAAAACCTATAAATTGTTCAGTTGCCGTTTATGCACATTAATTCCAATTAGCTATGCATTTAACAAGTTTGAGAGTGCGTTGATTCGTTTAGTGCAATCAAACAATCCATATTGGATAAGTAAAAGACATACTCCTATGTCTTAATTAATACATAAATACTGAATTGCTCGATTTGTATCACTGACTTACTTTTGCATGCTGTGAGAGATCAAGAAACAACATATATCACGCCTGATATGTCGTTTTAGCAACGCTCTTTTATTGCAATAAACTGGTAATTACAGAAGATAACTACTTTTCAAATGCCGATGCTTGCTGCGATTGGAAGTCTTTACTTATTCAATCATTGAACGAGTTAATCATTGGATAATATGTGGTATTATGTCACGGGATTTTGCACAGAGCCGTGTGTACGCAGACCATTTCGAAGCCTTTGAATTTATAAACGCAATATTGCGCCGATATATCTGTACGTAAATAATGAATCCATCAATTTTAGTACCCTTAGAATATATTCAGTGACCGAACATTCATGTGACTATATGCATAATATTAGTTTACTGCAGTGTATATATTAACACCGCACTATATAATTTAGTTGTTATCAGCGGAAATAATTCAGGTGAACATTTGTTTTGGTGGTTGACGAAAGTGATTGAGAGTTCAGTTTTGACAATTGCTTGATGGAAACAAATTTTCGATGATGACGAGGGTTTTCAAACTGCTGCAGCAAAGATAGAAATTGTGAAGATATCTCTATTCTGTAGTTCCTTTCATGAAAACCATACTAAAGAAACATTAACCAAATTAATTCAATATACAAGCAAAGCAAGATAAGGCAACACTGCAATAGAAATCGTTGCCAAAGACTAATCAGAACTGGCTGTTCCGTCTTCGGATTGAGAAGTAAAATAAAATCTCGCCGCGGACAAGGTTGTCACTGGTTAGATTAAAAATAACACTTTATCTACCCATAGCACCACGAGAGCTCAAATTCCGCGCAAATGTATTTTCGTTGCCCATTTTAGGGACACGTACGACATGGATGAAAGGGTGTCAAAACATTGGAGGCTTCAATGACAGCATGGTTGTTGGTTCGAATGAGATGGTAAAAGCAATACATCAACCACTGCGTACTGCTGTCGAGATAAGCTGTCTTTACACGAGATCCTATTGGTGCATTTGAAAAATGCACCCCTATGTCAAATTTATCATATGGCAAATTACGGTTTTTTGTGTATGGTGCGGGGACCTGGTAGAGTAATGGAAACAGGCCACTGTGCGGTGATTCACTGCAATACATCCTATTGGATGGGATAACCAAGCTTGAAAATATTAGTCCTCTAGTAAAAGTTGCAACCAAGGCAGTAACAAACGTAGTGCGGTAGACGAAATAGGATTCACATTGAGGATTTCGTAGAGTTTTCCAATTAACCAATTAACACTTCAAAGCATATCGCTCATCCAACCTTCTTAGGTTATTCAGTAGCTACTGGTAAAATAACACTTGCTAATTTAGGCAGCATAGTGTGAGAGGA